>BPTQ01000005.1:304487477-304924014 GCA_019973895.1 Chrysanthemum seticuspe
ACTCACATTTCACTCTTTTATTTCTCTCACTAAAAACACACACACACACTTCTCTCTCTACACTCTCTCTCTCTAAAAACCCTAACCCTAATAAACCCTAGCCGCCACCCTAAGGAGTCCGGCCACTATTCCAGCCAACTCCAGCACCGTCACCGCGCGTGACCACCCACCTCCACCACTATCTTGAAGCTCTCTTTCTCCTCTTTCCAACCATATATAACACGCCCCATTTGGACCTCCATAACACCTTCAAATCTTCGAAAAGCTTGTTGGTTGATATTGTTGGAGTTTGGATGAGACGCGTGGAGCCGAAAAGCTTCTAGAGCTTGTTTGGTTCACGTGGTCTTAACCGTGACCGTGTCATGACCATTAGGGTCATAACATTGGTTTCGGGTATATTTGGTTGGTTGATTGGTTGGCGATATTTTTTTGAGTTTATTTGGGATTGAATTGCGCTATTATGACTTTTAATTGGACTTGATATATATAATTGTCAACTTTGAGCAACGTCGGTGTTACTTTGACTTTTTAGTCAATAGTTGACCCCGACAACGCCGTAACATGGACTTTAGTATAGTTTGGACTATTGATTGATTAAAAGTCGAGAAGTCATGACTCGTGCTTGTGGACTCGAAACGAATAACGATATGAAATTAATATTGGAATTTGACGATATATATATATATATATATATATATATATATATATATATATATATATATATATATATATATATATATATATATATATATATATATCTATATTATATATAACAGGAGGCATTTGACATTAATGCCACCTCAATGCCACCTCAATGACACCTCAATGCCACCTCAATGCCACCTCAATGCCACATAAGCATTTTTGTCCAACTAAGCAATTAATTTTTAATTTTCCGAATTTTATTTTATTTTTTTGTAATTTTCGGAATATTTTTAAAGATTTTTTAAAATTTCCGAATTTTATTTTATTTTTTTGTAATTTTCGGAATTTTTTTAAAGATTTTTGAAAATTGTTTATAAAAAAGGTTCCTTGCAAGGATTGAACCTTGGTTGTTTTGATAAATAACTTGTGTGTTTACCACTTAGGCAACAAGTTATTTTGATAATTATGTTGCATATTATAATCTATAAATGCTATAAATGCTATGGAATCCTATTCTAAATACAATTCCCACTTTTATTTTATTTTTTTGTAATTTTCGGAATATTTTTAAAGATTTTTTAAAATTTCCGAATTTTATTTTATTTTTTTGTAATTTTCGGAATTTTTTTAAAGATTTTTGAAAATTGTTTATAAAAAAGGTTCCTTGCAAGGATTGAACCTTGGTTGTTTTGATAAATAACTTGTGTGTTTACCACTTAGGCAACAAGTTATTTTGATAATTATGTTGCATATTATAATCTATAAATGCTATAAATGCTATGGAATCCTATTCTAAATACAATTCCCACTTTTATTTTATTTTTTTGTAATTTTCGGAATATTTTTAAAGATTTTTTAAAATTTCCGAATTTTATTTTATTTTTTTGTAATTTTCGGAATTTTTTTAAAGATTTTTGAAAATTGTTTATAAAAAAGGTTCCTTGCAAGGATTGAACCTTGGTTGTTTTGATAAATAACTTGTGTGTTTACCACTTAGGCAACAAATTATTTTGATAATTATGTTGCATATTATAATCTATAAATGCTATAAATGCTATGGAATCCTATTCTAAATACAATTCCCACATATATCTAATTTTTATATAGTTATTTTCTTAAGACCGTATTATCATAATTTCCTCATCCATCTTCTCTAATCATACATTACTTTCTTTTGTTAACTTTTGAGCTTTTTGACCCATCTGAATCATTCCCTTTTTAGCTAACTTTCTTCTATTTTAGTCCTTTGACCCGTTAGTAAAAAAAAAACCTGTAAAAATGGTTCAGATTTGTTGTATGTCTCAAAAAACTAATATTGATATTGTAGCAAATGACCCCAAGGAAGCAGATATAATATGGACAAGCATGCAAGTGGATGAGGAAACAAGGAAAGCTATAGGGCTAAATGATCAACAAATCATTAATCAATTTCCTTTTGAGGCCTGTCTTGTCATGAAACACCATTTGGCGGAAATAGTTCAAAAGGTCATATGACCATTCCTCATATTCGAATTCGATAACCGTTTATTTCTTTTCGTTTATAATGCATTCAATAAAAAATTTGGTACGTTTATATCTTATTTTCCGTTAACTTATTTTTTTTCAAAAAGATAATTTTGCTATAGCAAATTATGTCAACGATAATTATAAGACATGCCCGCCCATTGGGCGGGCTACGACCACTAGTATATATATATATATATATATATATATATATATATATATATATATATAAATGCTAATAGACTATGAAACATAAATAATAAAAGGGCTTTGTATACTAAAAATATCGATAACAAGTCTTATCTTGTTATTTACTATTTTTAAATGGAAAATAACGACTAAAAATGGAAATGTTTTATAATAAATAAGTAATTAATGTTTCGAGTACACATTTATCGAATTATGCCAATTATGGGCATTTACTACTATTTTTAAGTATTTATTTACTTACGTTGTGTGCATGGGTTACGGATAACCTAACGTTAATAGTGTTGATCCACGTGGGTAGCGGACTTATTAGGTTGATGAATCTAATAAGAGCCCGCTAGGTACGTTGGGTAACCTTATTAATGGGTGAATTATCCTTATGACTCTTTAGGATGCGACTGATTTATGGGATAATAAGCGACACGAATTAATAATTGAGTTTATCGAGTTGACGAATTCGATAAGGTCTACTATTTATTCCGAAACTTATTGGACTATGGAGTTTATCGCTTAGATGTCTCATCGTGTTGCATTGAGTCACATATTAGTTGTTAAGTGCATCCATAGCATCATATTGAGCCTAGCAAGATCCTCTGCATAGTGTGACTCATTTTCATGCTCCTCAGAAGTTACTTTAGAATGATCACCTGCAAAATGGTTAGGAGAGAAGGAAGGTACAAGAATTGTTGTTCATCATGATCAGACTCACTCTCTGAGTCATCATCCAGGGTACCTGCATGGTTAGTGGGAGACTCTTGTGGACCTGCAGATTGGTTAGCAACATGTCTAGTATAACCCAAGTAATCAGTTAAGTAATCCAAGTCAAATGACCAAACATGACCTTGACCTTGAACATTTGGCTTATCTTCTAGGTATCTCAGGTTAAGTGTCTCCTCAATCTTTCTAGCATTCAAATTATATACCCTATAAGCCTTACTATGAGCTGAATAGCCCACAATAAACCCCTCATCAGCTTTCTCATCAAATTTCCCCAATGGATCACTGGTGTTCAAAATGGTCACTTGACATCCAAACGGTTTGAGGTAATGTATAGCAGGAACCTTCCCAGTGAGAAGTTCATAAGGTGTCTTGAAATGAGGTCTAGTAATGGATACCATGTTTAGTACATAGCAAGCCGTGCTAACTGCTTCAGTCCAGAACATAGTGGGTAATTTAGAGTCTGCAAGCATGGATCGTGCTACCTCTATTAAGGTCCTATTCTTTCTTTCAGCTACCCCATTTTGTTGTGGGGTTCTTGGAGTGCTATAGTCCCTTTTTATCCCTTTAGACTTACAGAGTTCTATTAATACAATATTTTTTAACTCTGTCCCATTATTACACCGAATTCCTTTAACCTTTTTGTTCAACTGGTTTTCAACAAGGGTAATGAACTCTTTTAAAACTTGATATGTTTCATCTTTAGTCCTCAAAAAGAATACCCAACAAAACCTGCTATAGTCATCAGTGATTACCAGGCAGAAATACTTGTGATCAATACTCTTGACTTGGGTTGGACCAAAGAGATCCATATGCAGAACCTGAAGAGGTTCTGAGATAGTGCTCACAGCTGTAATGGCTTTGTATGAGGCTTTGTGTTGCTTTCCTTTGTTGCAGGCAACACAATTGTGTTCATTGGTGAAGACTTTGGAAGGAAGTCCTTCAACAAGACCCAGTTTAGAAAGCTTGTTAATGGTCTTGAAGTTCACATGAGCCATCCTTCTATGCCATTTTGTAGACTCATCCAGGGATGCTTTAGCCACCAAACATGTTAGGTCACCTTTTGGTTGAACATCATTCAAATTGAATGTGTATAAGTTATGGCTTCTAGGAACTCTCAGCAGAATGGATGTATCTTCTGGAAGTGTGAAGTCTTTAGAGAGCACAATACATTCATCCTCACAAAATAATACTTTGTTCTTGGTGTCACAATTTTGTGATACTGAGAACAAGTTGAAATGTTGCAGTTCCTTTACATAGTACACATTCTCTTAATCCAAATGAGGTGTTCTAATGGTGCCTTTCCCTGTGATTCTACCATCTCCTCCACCAAAAGTCACACTTCCTCCTCCTTCTATGGGTACAAAATTATGCATCTTTTCTTTGTTAACAACCACTATCCACTATGCCAACATCTTTACTCCTCAGGGGATGATCCTACAACAACAACAAAAAATATATATACAAAATATTAGTACACTATGGAGACTCAAGTCATTACTGACTTGAGTCTGCCTTGTGGATCATAAGATTTAGGCCATGTAGATGTAAAAGATCCACCATTGTTCTTGGACCTCCATGGAAAATTAGGTCCCTTTTTAGTCCTAAAACAACCTGTTGAGGGCTTCACAGCAGTATCCCTATATCCCTTGCCAACATACATTGTGTCAAAACATCCAGGCCAATAACCATTTTGAAAATATGCACTGGTTGGTCTCACGTATGGTGGAGCAACAGATCTACCCCATTTTGAAAATTGTTTATCAGCAGAATTTTGTTTATAAGTGGCTTGTGGAACAAAAGATGGAATATCATTAACATTTTTCCACATTGGTCTAGATTTCTTTTGATTAGCACATACACCCATTCTTTGCTCATGAAAATTACAATCCTTAATTAAATGAAATTTACTTCCACAAACAAAACATGTCTTCCTTTTAGAAGATTTATTCAAAATGAAAGAAGTTTCATCACAAGCAAAAGCATTCAAACCACAAACATGAACAGAATTGTTTTTAACAGAATTATTGTTTTGCAAAGAATTAAAAGACAAGTCTTCAGAAGAAATTGTCTTGGAAGTTGATTCCTCAGCAGCAACTCTAAAAGGCTTGTAGGGAGTCTTGGGTGTAGGCTTGGGTGAGGTCTTGGGAAGGTCTGACTTTTCATTTGAATCACAACTGGTAGAAGTAGACCTTTGGTCAGAGGACTTGTCACTGTCAACACAAGAGACAAAGTCAGTAGATGAAGAATCAGGGTCTGGCAAGTCTCTTGACTTTTTGCCATAAAGATGGTGTGATCCATCAAAGTCAACTATGATGGAAAGGTCAATGGGCATATGTTCTCCTCTAATAGGTCCAGGTACAGCATGTAATACACCTTCTTTTACAAAATTAGCTAATCCTGCTGGTGTAGATTTACGCATATCATTCCTAGCTTCTAATCCAACATACTTCTTAAAACCTAAAGCTACTGTTGAGTTAGGAGATTGATTGCTATAGATGAGGCTAGCTAAATTGTCACCTGACATTAACCATTCTTTATGTCTAGCTACTTCCTCATCTAGTTTCTTTTTCAGCACTTGGTTTTCTGAAACTACATCAGCTTTTTCTTTCTTAGTACGTTTTAAATCAATTTTAGCACATTCTAAATCACTTTCTAACACCCTTATCTTTTCATCATAAGCCAGTTGATTCTTTTGAAACCAAAATTTTTGTCTTTCAAATGTTTTTAAAGCCTGTTTATAAGCCTCAACTTCGACATAACATTCATTATATTTAGGTTTCAATTCATCATAGGCTTCCTTAAGTTCATTATATCTTTCACTACAACCAAACACACAATTATGTACCTGAGAGATGCCCATTAGGGCAATTTGATCATGCTTATCCTCTGAAGTACAGCTTGCCAGTAATCCAATATTCTCATAACCAGGAGCTTCATCATTCTCATGCTCATGCACCTTCCAGTTGACATGGTCATCCAGAGTGACCATAGCAGTTGAGGATCCAGCTTTGGAATTTCCAGCTTCTTGCTGATAGGAAGAATACCTAACCTCATCACCAGTCTTCCTATCCTTGCATTCTCTTGAGAAGTGACCCATCTGACCACAAGTATAGCACTTGACTTTCCTTCTGTCAAATCTTGTTGGATCTCTTCCCTGGAAACCAAACTTTCTCCCATACTTACGCTTAAACCTCTTGATGTCCACTGAAAGCATGGCCAGTTGCCACTTCAAGTTCATCTCTTCCATATCAAGTGGATCCACATGTTCAAAATCCTCAAAGGCTAGTTGCTGCTGAGTGTCATAATCAGCAACAAAAGAGTGAAGTACATCTTCCAATACACCACTGGATTTAGGTTGAGAATTTGATGGAGTGGTAATGTAGGATGATGATGCTGAGGAAACTGGACTTGGAGCATAAGTCATCTTTGAGGAGGCCCCAACAAATGTTGTGTGACTAGGAGTGGATGGACGAAAAGGACTTCTGACATCCGGCTCAAGAGATTTAAGTCTGTTGTATAGTTCATCAAAAGTGAGCATATCTAGCCCACCTTTAGCTTTGAGTGCAATGCTTACTTGCAACCAAGATGGATGTAAAGATCGTAAGAACTTTGAATTGCAATCATCATTGTCTGGCCTTGCCTTCAGCTGATTTAACTGACTCAAAATCTTATGGAACCTGTCATACCCCTTGTGGATACCTTCTTCTTTAGAGATTTGGAATTCTTGAAACTGCTGTTTCAGCATTGATTTCCTCATTCTCCTTGATTCCTCATTCCCACCAAACCTAGCCTTTATAGCCATCCAGATGTCCTTAGCGTCCTACATGTAGTGAAAGTCACCCATGTGATCATCAGGTATAGCCTGAAGGAGAATCGTTCTAACTTTGGTCTCTCTCTGAACAGCCAGTATCTCTTCAGTAGTTTTGGGACCAACAATAGTAACAACACCATCAGCATTTGTGACATGCCTCTTCAAACTGTTCCCCTTCTTCACAACTTCCCAAAGATTCCAATCAATGTTGGAGATCCAATTCTGCATTTTCATAGCCCATAAATCATACTCCTCCTTCTTTAGGTATGGGAACTTTGCATTGCTGTTTGAGAGATTGAGTTGTTGCTGAGATGTGTTGTTTTGATTGTTGGTAACTTCAATTTCATCATCTGATCCAGGCATGGTGAAGGCTGTTTTGGTTGTGAGGATGTAAAGAAAAGAATGTTCTTAGTATCATAGAGACTCTCCCGAGGCTCTGATACCACTTGTTGAACCTTAGACCTTGATAGATCTTTGAGCACTCGTAGATCGTTAGTAATGCTTATGTAATCACAAACACACTAATAGACAATATCTGTTACTTGTATTCTAGAGCGGAAATTAAACACAAGTAAGAACAATAGTAACTAAGAATACTTTGATCCTCTATGGATCTTTGAATATCACTAAAACTTGTTTTTCAAAACCCGTACATAATTCATACTAAGGTATTCCTTTTATAGATAAGGAACCCTAAACCGTTTCCCAAGAAACGTATAAACATAAAACTAAAGAAGATATACATTATCACTTCCTAATAAAGCTCATGCATATCCTAACTAATTCTAAAATATGCGGAATATCTATATCCGCAGAAACAAACTACACAGTTTCTCTACTTCCGCAGAATCTCTTCTTCAGCAGAATCCTTGCACTTCAGCAGAATTCTTACTTAGTAGAATTCCCAACAGTGTACAAGCCACCTAGGGCACGTACGTGGCCTTTGGGTTGCGTACGTGACCCACATGGACCTTGGGTCCGGGTCGGGTCATTTTGGTAGCTTGTTGGTTGATATTGTTGGCGTTTGGATGAGACGCGTGGAGCCGAAAAGCTTCTAGAGCTTGTTTGGTTCACGTGGACTTAACCATGACCGTGTCATGACCATTAGGGTCATAACATTGGTTTCGGGTATATTTGGTTGGTTGATTGGTTGGCGAGATTTTTTTTAGTTTATTTGGGATTGAATTGCGCTATTATGACTTTTAATTGGACTTGATATATATAATTGTCAACTTTGAGCAACGTCGGTGTTACTTTGACTTTTTAGTCAATAGTTGACCCCGACAACGCCGTAACATGGACTTTAGTATAGTTTGGACTATTGATTGATTAAAAGCCGAGAAGTCATGACTCGTGCTTGTGGACTCGAAACGAATAACAATATGAAATTAATATTGGAATTTGACGAAATATATATATATATATATATAAATGCTAATAGACTATGAAACATAAATAATAAAAGGGCTTTGTATACTAAAAATATCGATAACAAGTCTTATCTTGTTATTTACTATTTTTAAATGGAAACTAACGACTAAAAATGGAAATGTTTTATAATAAATAAGTAATTAATGTTTCGAGTACACATTTATCGAATTATGCCAATTATGGGCATTTACTACTAGTTTTAAGTATTTATTTACTTACGTTGTGTGCATGGGTTACGGATAACCTAACGTTAATAGTGTTGATCCACGTGGGTAGCGGACTTATTAGGTTGACGAATCTAATAAGAGCCCGCTAGGTACGTTGGGTAACCTTATTAATGGGTGAATTATCCTTATGAATCTTTAGGATACAACTGATTTATGGGATAATAAGCGACACGAATAAATAATTGAGTTTATCGAGTTGACGAATTCGATAAGGTCAACTATTTATTCCGAAACTTATTGGACTATGGAGTTTATCGCTTAGATGTCTCATCGTGTTGCATTGAGTCACATATTAGTTGTTGAGTGCATTCATAGCATCATATTGAGTCGATACACCCACATGAGGATACCAAACACTAGGACTAAATGGTGAAACGAGACATTTTTAGAAATAACGAAATGGAATACATTGGTATAGATAACATTGATTTCGGAAAATATATATATTACAATTTGGTCTACATTAATAGGTTGTGTCGAGTCGATAGTTGTTGTGCCGTGATTACCTGTTATCTTCTGCTAGTGTTTATTTGTACGTTGCTTGCTTGAGGTGAGTTTCATAGCCCCACTTTTATCTACGTTTTTAACTAAATTGGGGTGAGAATCATGCTACTATTTTTGGACCTTTAAAACTATTTGGATTTGCTAATATGCTTGACTGTATAGATAGATGTGCGGTAGTTGTTGCCTTAGACTAGGTTAAACCGTTGCCTAGCTAAGAATAGTCTTCTACCTCGACCTAGTCCGGGGTTGGCAATTGTTCTAGATTTTGCCACGACAGTGCTGGACTAGATTCGTTGGGCCCGAGTGATCCCTGGATGCGGGATATGGATTGTGATCCGGTTAGGATCGGTTGTGAACGGTGTTTATCTATCTTAGGTCTTGAATAGCAAATCAACTCCTACATGTCCACTGTGTTTTTATTGAACTTAAACCTATGAACTCACCAGCGTAAGCTGACCTTTTAGCATGTTTTCTCAGGTATTTAAATGATGTTTGGAATACTTGACCGGTGGAAGCTTGGCAAGAAGGCGGGGTTCAAGGATCATATTTGACTCTGATAAACTTTGGGGACCTATTTTATTAAATCATGTTTTGGGCCTAATATTTATACTTTTGGATTAAATGTTTTGATTACTTAAATTTGGGATTGGTTTTGAATGTTAAATGACTATCTTTTTGCTATACTTGTGTGAGATACCAATCCAATAGTAACGCCCCGAAAACTTGATTAAGTCTTCCGCTGTACCGAGATTTGGGGGTGTTACATAAACTTATGTTTTTATCAAAAATCTGCTTCTGTTACTACAGATCCACGGATCCCGGCAAGTATACTAGCCGGATCCCTTATAGAAGGGAACCGTGGGAACCGTCCTTCTGGATAACAGATTTTCCATGCAAAATAAAAACCATTTTTTTCCTAAAAGAAATGTTCTACTAGAATGTCAAACATTAAGTGAGTTAAATGTCATTGTTAATAAACATCTTGTAAAAACGTTAGGTAATCATTGTTTTACCCGTAATACGTCACATCCTATTAACTTCTCTTCCCTATAGGTTTCACTATGTCGCATGAATATGAGTTTGATTTTTCACTCACTAGCGTCTACACTCCTAACATCTCTCTTGAGCCCAACACACCTGGCAATCATGTCCGTGGGTTCAATAATATCGAAACCCCGTCACTTCCACGAAGGACGTATTGTCGACACTCCTCTACAATACGAAGAAGGTATCAATACTTCCTTCCGAACCATAGGATTGGAATGTCTTCTCGAAATTAACGAGAAAATATGTCCAAGGTTTGTATTGGAATTCTTCTGTCAAGTCGAACTCGTTCGTAACGAGGATCATTCTCTATCTCTTTGGTTTTGGATCAAAAACCAAAAGTTTGTTTTAACCCTTGGGCAATTTGCTCAAATTCTCCGAATTCCAAGTCATGGACAATGTGCCTTCACCGAAGATTGGTCTCTTGATTCTCTCTTCAACTTTCGTGAAGAAAATAGTCCATATTGTTCTCACATACCCTCCCCGGAAGATTTGAATCGCATAATATGCAAACCTCGACCATATTACTCTGATCCAAACATTATTCTTTACACGGGACATCCGAGAAGAGTACAAACCTCTTGCACTCATCTTACGTGAAAATGTTTGGAGTCTTAGAGGAAATCGAGAAATCCTTCCTGCTTGTTGTGCTCACATAATGTATTGTTTGCTAACACAACAACCATACAATCTCGCCTACTTCTTCGCAAGGCGAATTGTAAATCTTCAAGGCTCCAAGAACAAACTCATCCCCTATGGAATGTTCTTGACGCGCCTTTACCATAACATCGTGTACTTCCACCCTCAATTTCAAAGTCCGTTGTACGTACTTGTGAACAAGATGATGGAACCTCTAAACACATCTCTCATGAAGACTTTCTTCATTCCTGAATCAGCAAACACTTATCAACCATTTGATGATCCTTCTAGCGAAAACGCTCAAGGAACTTAGTAATCTTTCAAATAGGATCAATCCTTAGTATTCATGCTTTATCAATGTAATCCAATTTCTTTCATGAAATTAAACATTTTACATTTGATATCTTAGTGTTAGAACCTCTTTAACTAACCTTGAAATATAATGCATTGTCAAAATCATTGCATACCTTTAGTAAAGGCTCTGCTTAGCAGATAGACGAATCCCAAAGGTTGTGCTATACGAATCCCTACTCTTAGGGAACCGTGGGATCCTGCAAACAGAAAATGCAATTGCAATCATTGTATTTCAAACATGTCCTTAGAACACTTCACACTAAGTTAGACATAGTGCCTTAAGGCAAATTGAGTCCTTATCAAGTTAAGTAGATCTTTCGTACTCACACATAACTCATCTAGATCACACTCAAGACGCTTTTAGATCTATCGTTTCACTTAAACCCATTACTCTTCCGCTCTCAAGCTCACTCATCATTTCTCACATGATCCCTCACATCTAGCTTTGGAAATCTTTCAATTATGGTAAAATTGATCATAATCATCCTTATCTCAAAATTGGTCAAAATTGATCAAATTCTAGTTTTTCCATCTTAAGCCATTAGGATATTCTCCAAAACATTATCCTAAGTCACTATCTGATCTCTAGGATCATTTAGCTCCATTTGACACTCTCAAAATCTTTAGTGCCATCTTTGTTCATTCATTGGTACTCATGAAAGTTCCAATTTCTTCCATAAAAGGCAATCATTAGCTACATCACTCATTACCCTTAAGTACTTAAGCACCTCTTCATTTAAGACACTTAGATGAACTGAAAACACTCAAGAAGACATAGGCATTAGACCTTACAAAACATCATTGCATCTTTTCCAAGCTGCTGAGAGACGGATCCCTAGGATTAGCCTAGGCGGGTCCCTCAAAGGAGGGAACCGTGGGATCCGTATGACAGATTTATGTCAACTCTAGCCAAAACAATCATTTCAAGCTCATCTTGCTAACTTGAACACTCCATTTCATCTTAAATGAGTTCCTAGATTAGTATAACTCTGAAGTTGACTCTTGTACATGTTAATCATCACATTCCAATGAATTTTAGTGGCTTAAGTCTTGAATGCACTTGCCAAATCCCTTGCTTTATAAACGACATTGTTACGACTTCTAAAGTCATCATCTTCATCCTCATTTTTCAGCACTTAGAAATCTTTACAAACCTCTTGAAATCATCTCATCATGAGGAAAACTCCAAGTGGTAATTCATCAACCAAAGAACCACCTAAGAAAATTGCTCGTGTTGTACACGAAATCTCTTCAACCGAATCATCTCCGATCAAGTCCACAAATGCAAGGATTTCTCCTCCACCAATCAAACCAATCCCTAAAAGGATAGAACCCACAAAACTACCTATGCCAAACACCACCATACCTCTTAGGCTAAACAATCCCATCTCTACTAAACCAACACCATTGGTTCCTAGAGCTATCTCATTCACAACTCCACTATCATCACCACACCTCCACAATTTAGAGGATTTGCCTCCTAGGCCATCTCATCCTCCTCCACCGACAACATTCTCCTCATTAGGAGGAATAATTGTACAAAATCAAGGTGTTAAGTCAACACTAGCTCCGGCTTCCTTTTCGCCGTCACCATCATATAATCCCATTTGGATTATGAGAAATTATCAAAGTCAACCACCCGACCATATGGAAGTTGACACTTCTCTACCACCACCATCATTCTTGGTCGAGCCATCTTCAAATGTGCCTCCACCAATCCCTCCGTCGTTTGAGGCTCCCCAACCCGCTTCACTTGATCCTTTGCATCAAGCAATTTCATTTCTTCCACCACCACTACCTAGCCATGACAAAGATTTTTATCATTGTCAACATGTTGAAAGTTTGATACATGAAGTACGAGAAGATCAACGTTTCATGTTCTATCACCTCCTCGAATGTTTTGATGAGATTAAACCTAAACAAACTTGAGCTAGAGGATTTTTAGTGGTGTCCTAGTATCAAGCGTTACTTAGATAAGTCTAGTAATTCCAAGTCATGTATCGTTCATTTTCTTAGTTTTTAGAGTCATGTATATCATACCTCTAGTTTTATTAAATGAAATTACATCCTACTTGTTATATTTCTGAGTATATGATTATTTGGTATAATTCATATCTCACTTTGATGTTAACATTATGTGTTACATCACCATTGCTGAAATTAGTCATCAGCCAGACGGATCCCTTAAATTTGCCTAGACAGATCCCTACAAAAGGGGAACCGTGGGATCCGTGAGACAGGAAACTATTTTTTCTAACTTGAGTTATATTTGCAGGAAATTATGCATTATACTTGTTTTCTAACATTTGTTTTGTAGTTATTCAATTTACACATGAAGACTTTGACACTCTAAAGCTAGGGGGAGCTTTGTGTCAAAGCAATACATTTCAAAATCACTTGCAATATTAGGATTACATTTCATGACGTCCCTTTGCAAAATTGCAATCATCAAGGGGGAGCATATTCGAAATCTTTTACAAACTTAGTTGCAAATGAACTAGCTTAGTATTATTTTTTTCTTGACGACCTCACATAGGGATGGACTCGTCAAGGGGGAGTTAAGACGAGATCATTTCCCGTTACTTTCTCTCTACTTTTTCTTTCTTTTCTATTTTTCACATGTTTTTCTTAAAACAATGTGTTAGTTTCCTTTCGATGCTCTTTTTGTTTTGACAAAAAGGGGGAGAAGAAAGTAAAAACTACAAATTCAAACGTTTACGAATTTTAGCTTTTTCTTAAAATAATTTTATGTTTTGTCATCAACAAAAATGGGGAGATTGTTAATACAAATAAGCCGTAAAAACGTTTATTTATATTTTACGATCTTCTAATGTTTTGTCGATAACAAACGTAAAATCATTTTAAATGAAACAAATAAAATACATAAATAGTTTGAGTCAATAGTTTTCTAACACACTTACATTTTCACATAAAACACTAAAACAAGTATAAGTGATTTTATGATTTAATATTACATATGTACAACAACTAGTGTTTACATATTTGGGTAAAATATACACATAACTAGTATGTAGTATATTGGGTAATATAAATGGGTAGAAACTTAAGTATCATAACCCATTGACCAAATACATTGAATGTAGTTGGGTACAACCCAAAGTCCATGACCCATATCCATAGAGCTTGACCCATAACCCATTGCATGACATCATGTTTATGTCATATATGGATAATATCCATAACCCATGGTATTGACCCATACCCATTTGACTAGGTGCATTGCACTAATGAGATACATTGTATCTAATAAGAGACCCATGGATCAACCCATAACCCATGACCCATAACCAAAATACCCATGGGCAAAGAGGAGTGTCCCACGGATCCCTAGTTTTACACTAGACGGATCACTTAAGGGAGGGATCCGTGGGATCCGAGGAACAGTAGCGTTTTCTCTCTATAAATAGTGAGCCATTTCTTCATTGTTTCTCACCCCTTTCTCACATAGATTCTCCTTGAGTTAAAAACTCTCTAACCCCAGATCCAAGTGATCTATGTTTGTAGTTTTATTTTTGTGTGATTCTCTAGGTTCCTCTTAAAGTCGAGATCACCACCTTTGAAGTCAAGCAAACTCAAGTCCATGAGTTGCCATGCTTCCTCATCATCAAGACTACTGAAGTTATCTTGTTGATGGTTCTTTCTCTAAGAAGTGTAGTATTGAAGACATTAGCGAAAGATGTCTCAAGTGTCGAGACGAAGACATTAGTGAAGGGTGTCGATCGTCCGTATTGTAGGCATTAGTGAAGGGTGCCTAGAAGTCAAGTCACAAGACATTAGTGAAGGGTGTCTTAAAGATCTAGTTAAAGGCATTAGTGAAAGGTGCCTAAGATGTACATTCGATATGGTGTGTTTCGATGTACAAGATAGTTTAGTATTGGATCCAAGGATATTGATATCCTTGATGATGTTGTAATAAGGAGTTGGTCTCCTTTGGGATTAGGTGTTGTGTAGTGTTGGGTAGTAGTTCCTCCATTGTAATGGAACTCGGTACTTAGCCTAGTACCGGGAGGGTAGGTGACGTTGTGGTAGGTGTGGTTCACCTTGGTCTGAAAGAACCCGGTGGTTAGCCTAGTACCGAAAAAAGAGTAGGCAACGTTGTGAAGGTTTCTCCACCATAAGTAGTCGGTGTTGTGTAGTGATTACAAACTCTCGAGTAGGTGACTCGGGGAGTAGAGTAGGGCAAGGAAGGTGTCCTTGTAGCCGAACCACTATAAATACTCGCGTTGTGGTTTTGTGCTTCTTACTCTTTATCTTTTCATTACATATTTATATTTCTATATGTTTGTTTATCAACATCCAACACACATCCAAATAGATTGACATAAGTCGATCTAAATAGTTTAAAACGAGTTTTAATTGGCAAAACTATTCAACCCCCCCTTCTAGTTTTCCACAGATTCCTTTACTACTTGACGTCCTCCTCAAAATGGGAGCACTCGTCAAGGGGGAGCATTTCGTCAAAGACGAAACCATTTGCAAATAAAATAGCAACAAACTCGCTTAGTCTTCCTAATTACTTGACGCCCTCGAAAAAGGGAAGCATCCGTCAAGGGGGAGCTAAGACGAGAATCCTTCTCTTCTCTTACTCTCTACTTTTCATATTATTATTTTTTACACGTTTTTCTCAAAACAATGTGTTAGTTTCTTTTCGACGCTCTTTTTGTTTCGACAAAAATGGGGAGAAGAGAGTAAAAACTCCAATTCAAATTTTTATGAATTTTAGTTTTTTCTTAAAATAATCTTATGTTTTGTCATCAACAAAAAGGGGGAGATTGTTAATACAATAAGCCATAAAAACGTTTATTTATATTTTATGATCTTTTAATGTTTTGTCGATAACAAACATAAAATCATTCTAACGAAACAATTAAAATACGTAAATGGTTTGAACCAATAGTTACTAACATACTTACATTTTCATATAAAACACTAAACAAGTAATATTGTTTACATCTTATAGAAATGCATATGTATAACAACTAGTGTTTACATAATATAGAAATGTACATATATACTTTGTATATATTGTAATGGGTAAAAACCTAAGTCCATGACCCATGACCCATGATCCATTGACTAGGTACAATGAATGTTATTGGGTGAAACCCAAAGTCCATGACCCGTACCATGGAGCTTGATCCATAACCCATGACCCATTGCATGACATCATGCATGAAGTCATGATGGGTATTATCCATGTCCATGACCCAAGACCCATGACCCAATGTCTAGATACATTGCAAATTGTTTGGTATCCATAAAACATTACCCATAAACCATAACTCATAACCCGGTTTACAACCCGAAATCCGGACTTAAGCTGACCCAGCAGCCAGATCCCTAGGATTGCACTAGCCAGATCCCTCTAGGGAGGGATCCGTGGGGCCGTAGAAATTTTTTTCTATAAATAGTGAGTCATTTCTCTCTTGCTCACCACCCTTTTTACACATACTCTCTCTTAGTAATGTAACATCTCTAACCTCAGATCCAAAGGATCATTCTATGTAGTTTTATGTTTGTGTGATTCTCTAGGTTCCTCTTAAAGGCGAGATCACCACCTCTTGAAGACGTGCAAGCTCAAGGTCCTGAGTTTCTAAGCTTCGTCATCATCAAGACCACTAAAGTGTATCTTGTTGATAGTTCTTTTCTCCCTCCATAGAAGTGTCGTGTTGAAGGCATTAGTGAAAGGTGCCGAAGTGTCATGTTGAAGGCATTAGTAAAAGGTGCTGAAGGGTCGTGTTGAAGGCATTAGTGAAAGGTGTCGAAGGGTCGTCTCAAAGGCATTAGTAAAAGGTGCCAAGGGTGTACATTCGAGATGGTGCATCGATGTACAAGATAGTTAGTTTGGGTTAAAGGATATTGATATCCTTATGATGTTGTAATAAGGAGTGTGTCTCCTTTGGGGTAGTCATGTAGTGGTGTAGTGTTGGGTAGTAGTTCCTCCTTTGTAATGGAACTCGGTATCTAGCCTTGTACCGGATAAAGTGTAGGCGACGTTGTGATAGGTGTGGTTCTACCTCGTGGAAGAACTCGGTGTCTAGCCTAGTACCGGATAAAGAGTAGGCGACGTTGTGAAGGCTTCTCCACCACATTAAGGAGCTTGTGTTGTGTAGTGCTTACGAACTGTCGAGTGGGGAACTCGGGGAGTGGAGTAGGGCAAGGAAGGTGTCCTTATAGCCGAACCACTATAAATACTCGTGTCGTGGTTTTGTGTTCCTTTACTCTTTATCTTTGCATTACTTATTTATATGCTTATCTATCATCATCCAACACACACATAAAATAGATTGACATAAGTCGATCTAAATAGTTTAAAACGAAGTTTTAATTGGTAAAACTATTCAACCCCCCCTTCTAGTTTTCCACAATATTTTTTCAAATACCCTTATTTAAATATTAAAGAATAATTACATCCGTTGGTGCTATATGTACAATATTGTGTACTTATTTTCATTTCACGATGACTTGTACCTTTATTTTGATATTTATATTTCAAATAATAATAATTTTACTTGTGTTTGATTTTTAAACTTGTGTGCATGCAGGTTAAACTTAAAAAGGAATAACATGAGTCGTTATTGGACGCGGATAGTAAAAACACTTTCCCATATGTCCTTACTTTATATCATTGAGAGAAATAAATGAGTAATTTATAATTTGTATATGTAAAAAGCGTATTTATTTACATATCATTGTAACTCATGGTTTTATTCAGATATGTATAATCTGTTAAATATACATTAATTTAATCTATGATGATAACAATATTCGTAAATAAGAACAATCTATATGTTGTTACTATAATAAAAATATAGAGTGCATGGGGTATTAAATATATGAAAAACGGTAATTTGACACTAAAGTCCACACAATTTATTTAAAGTTCAACAACTAAAGTTATATTGATTACTCTCTCTTTTATTTATCTATGTTTTATAAAATCGACACATGTTTTTATACATATCTATTATAAAATTTAATAGCTAAATTTATTTTCATGTGTTACACCCTTTTTTATAGTTTTTTCCTTAACTAAAGCGACACATATGTTTTTTAGCCTATTCACTCAAAGCCGAATTTTAGCCTATGTTAACCAAAATTAATTCAACTTTGACTTTCATTTGATCAATATGGATGCTTCATTTTAAAATGGAGCTTTCCCGTTGATTCTATTTCAATAGAAAAAAACATGTTTTTGTTACTTTTTGAAAATCTCTTATTATATAAGACTTGTTATATGAAAAAAAAGGTTAACAAAGAAATTACACTTAAGGTTTTTTTAATGATGTGTTTTACAAATTTAATATAGAATCTGAAAGTTAAAAATAACAGTATAATAAAGAAGTATAAATATAACACCTCACTTTTTTGGAGCGTTAAACCCTCTGATTTAACTTGTATCAGTGGAAGCGTCTGCAACTTATTCGGCACCATATAATCTCTTGATTCATAGCAACTTATCCGGGTTGTAAATGTTTTAAAAGAGTTCTGAGTCATCTAAATGCTTATCATGGTTTTCATGTACAAAACAAATTATATAATTTCAAACACTTTTCTAATAATAACAAGCTTGTAAACGATCATGCAATTTGTTCAAAATCATATAAGTGCTATTTTGTTCTCACAAATTCTTATTCGATTTAACATATCAAAAATTTAATATAAATCAACGATTTAAATTGTATCATGGTAAAACATACACCAACTATTCATCTTTTAGGTGGATTCAACGATTCAACATACACCCGTTCGGTTCAACAATTCCCAACGGTTTAACATATCCGTTCAGTTCCACGGTTCCAATGATTCATATACCGGTTCGGGTCAACGGTTCTAACAGTTCATATTTCTGTTTGGTTCAACGGTTTTAACAACTCATATTTATGTTTAGTTCATCTATTCATATTTTTGTTGGGTTCAACGGTTTTAACAATTTATGTTTCAGCTCGGTTCAACAGCTCCAAAGATTCGTATTTCTGTTCGGTTTAATGATTCCAACTTCCAACTATTCATATGTCATGATTCATAATTCACGAATTAATGGTTCACCCTTGTCGATTCAACATTTACATATCTCAACATTTAAATATAGCAAATTTCACAATTGTCGCATATTATCAAATAATTAAATCATTTAGCCTATAATGATAAATTAAGCAAGTTTGCATGATAATATCTTTTCAATAAAAAGTACAACCCAATTCAAAAAAACACATGAGACTCACCCGAATAATGCTAGGAATGAAATTTCACTTGATTTGGACAAGTTCTCCTACAATTACAATAACATCCACAAAGATTTTACACAAGTTCAATACAACATTCTTTTTTTATATAAATTCCAATTTGATCGAGTTACACATAATGACCGAACTAGTTTTAGAAATTGTGCATGCACGAGGTTTGGGCGGATAGCATAATAGGTAATAATATTTCAATGACTTTGTTTTGACGTTAAATATTGTGATAATTGATAAATCCATGATTTTGTAATGTTTCAGATTTTTCTAGAAATTATATTAATTTTTTAATACTTATATAGTTATAGTACCCGTGCACGCAAGAGTTTTTACATACTTTTTTCATTATGTGTAAATATTGACTATTATTTGTATAGATTTTTGTTACACGAAACATTTAACTTTGTTTAATTGTCATAGTGTTTAGTTTGATCTTGTTAATTCAACTATTGATATATTCAACTATTAATATCATGTTTTAAAAATGAGAAAATACCACAAAAATGTAGTAAACTTACCCCTTTTTGTAATTCTGTGTAGGCATCTTTTTTTTAAAAAAAATTATTAACAAACTTTCAAATTTCGACTATATAATGTATTGTGTAAGTTGTCCTGCCAGCTAAGCGCTGACCTGCCACATAGATTTCCACATTTTTTCCCTTTACTTTATTTATATATAGTCACCCCCACACATCGTTTACAACAAATACCCCCACCACACTTCAAACCCCTAACCCTAACTCTAAAAAGGAGATCGGCATCATCTTCTTCTTCTTACCGTCGGTACAAAAGCAACTAAGATGTCGTGAATAGGACACATTGTAACTGTCCATATCCAATTCCAGTTCAGGTATCATGGACACTCGATAATCCATGAAGACGGTTCAAAGGATGCCCTCAACGAGATAGAAAGGACAAATGTAGACTGTACGACTTTCTTGATCTTGACTTCCTTGTAAGTACTACAAACAGTTGCTTTTTGGTTTGAAATATGAGAACAAAGCTTTGAATAACATGTACAAGAGTTCATGTATTATGAAGGATTCTAATAACCAGGTGGTGATGGGTTCAGACAAGCAGATGGTGATGGATTCAAACAAGAAGATGGTTATGTTGAACGATTTGAAGGATGATTTGACTTTTATAAAGTCAAAATTGAAAGTCTGTGATAGGCTATTGTTAGTGCTTTGTATATGTGTTATTTTACTATGTATTGTAATGGGATTCCTTGTTATGTCTTAATATGAAAAAGTTGTTTCAATAAAATGTTGGTCTGGATTGGTTCTTGTTAGTAAATTTATTGTGGTTGAGGTTGTTTTTTGTTCGAACCCTGCACTGTTGGCCCAATATGATCTTTGAATTTAACTTTATTCAACAATACTTGATAGAGAAATTTGATACTAGAAATATAAAGTTATTATTATTCGTTCTATCACAATCTTGTTTTGTTTACATGTCTTCCTATATATAATTATATATACAATGAATAGGTACTAATGAATGGTTGTGTTTATTCATGAACCATTGTATCCTTTCCTATGGTTGTGTGCCTCTTTATCAAGAGTCATATCACTTTATTTATTTACATAATAAACTTCTAATATAAACTATTATTTTCTTCATGTGATGATCGGGATTAACCCATCATGCACTTCAATAACTTAATGTAACTGGACATAAGATAGTGGTTGGTTCAGGTTGTTTTTGTTCAAAACATGCACTTCAATATACATAATGTAACTGAAAATAAGACAGTAGTTGGTTCAGGTTGTTTTTGTTCAAAACCTGCACTTCAATATACATATTGTAATTGGAAATAAGGCAGTGGTTGGTTCAGATTATTTTTGTTCAAAACTTGCACTTCAATAGCTTAATGTAACTGGAAATAAGACAATGGTAACATAAACACAAGTCATAACTTCAATACTAACATAAAAATTTTGTTAATACAAATAAACCGTAAAAAGGTTTATTTATATTTAGCGATCTCGTTAAGTTTTTTTGATAACAAATTTAAAGTTATCATAAGTATAATTCTAAGAATATATGTTGTTTGGCAAAATATATACATTTGATTATTTACATATATGTTAATGTGTTATAATAAAACATGTAATAGGTTGGGTAAAACCCATGATCCATGACCCATAACTATGGAGCTTGATCCATAACCCATGACCCATTGCATAACTGCATGTAGGGGTGAGCAAAACAAACCGAAACCGAACCAAAAACCGAAAACACCGACCGAAACTAAAAGCCGATGGTTCTATTTTTACTTTTTCAAAAACCCAAATATGCGGTTCGGTTTCGGCTTTCGTCCAAAAACCAAACCGCAAAAACCAAACCGAACCGAACCGGTTTTATTATATAATAATATCTAATTAATATAATATGATTAAATAACTAAATAAATAAAATTTGTAAATTCATATTCATTTTGTGAATGGATTTATAAAATATTTATCTTAACGTTTATATTTATATGTGTGTTTGTCGTGTCGCGTGTTTTGTGTAAATATATCAATAAGTATTCGATAATGATTATACTACGTGTATGTTCACTTGTATGTGTATGTCTCATTTATATGTTTGTAATTGTAGAATTGTGCAATAAACATTATTATGATTAGATTGAAAAAAAAAGTAAAGAATAATAACTAATTTTGTACGTAAAACAAGTTTGTTGGTATAATTTGGCCATACCCAAATATTAACAGTTAGAAACCGAAAAAATAAAAAAACCGAACCGAAACCGATAACAAATCGAAAAAACCGAACCGCCAAAAACTGAACGGTTTCGGTTTTGGGTTCCACAAAAACCGAACATTGTGGTTCGGTTTCGGTTTTAGCCAAAAACCGACCCAAACCGAACCGTGCACACCCCTAACATCATGCATGAAATCATGTTGGGTATTATCCATGATCCATGACCCAAATTCCATGACCCATTGACTAGGTACAATGTATCTTGTTGGGTATCCATGATCCAAAGTCCATGACCCATGGTCCATAACCCATAACCCGGTTTGGTACCCAAAATCCAGACTTAACTGACCCAGAGGCCAGATCCCTCGGATTACACTGGCCGGATCCCTTAGGTAAGGGATCAGCCAGATCCGGGAGAACTGTAGATAGAATGTCTATAAATAGTGAGCCATTTTTCCATTGTTTCTCACCCTTCTTCTTACAACTCTCTCATACATTATCTCACTTTCTAACCTCAGATCACTTGATCATTCTTGTAGTTCTTCTTTCTTTGTTGTGGTTCTCTTTTAGGTCCTTCACGAAGGCGAGATCACGATACTCATACAAGTCATCCAAGCAAAGGGTCCTTGATTGATTTGTCCATTCATAAGATTTATGTAGCTTATCTTGTTTTTTTCTTATTTCACATATTAGTTGTGTAAATGTTTGGTTCTACCTCGCGGAAGAACTCAGTATTTAGCTTTGTACCGGAAAAAGTGTAAGCGACGTTGTGAGGCTTCTCAGTCGATTTTAAGGAGCTTATTGACATAGTGCTTGAACTCTCGAGTGGGGTACTCGGGGAGTAGAGTAGGGCAAGAAAGGTGTCCTTGTAGTCGAACCACTATAAATCACTTGTGTCGCTACTTTCTATCTCTTACTTTAATTGCATTCTTTATTTACTTTATTTATTGTTTTATACTATCTATTCATCCATAAGATTTCACATAAGCTTGAATCTAAACTTTTGAAATCTAAATAAAAATCGGTAAAACTATTCAACCCCCCTTCTAGTTTTTCACAAGTTTTAAACACAGTTACATCATAATGCGAAACAAAGAACAAAAGAGGGCAATGGAAGTGGCTTCAAATAGCTGCACTTCAATGGTAATTGGTTACCATGATCAATTACCATTTCATCTAACTTAACAAGAATTTAATCCTACCATACCACAAAGATTTTAGATTTACTGTGCATAACATACAGATACACAAAATGTGCACAACGTATAATTTGGTTAATGTGTCTTAGTTACATACAAGTTACATAAAGATTGGACAGCTACTCCACATCAAGGGCATTGTTCTGTGATGAACCAATACCATGAATGGTCCTTGCAAGCCTTTTCTTCAAAATTATTTCACTTCTTGGCCTTGGTCTCACAAAGTTTCTTCTTTGATTGCTTTGGGCAGCTTGTGGTTGTCTTCCTTGGTGGTTATTCTCCATATCTTCTGCCCTTCCATCATGGTGGTTCACAGCTTCTTGTTGTCTTCCATCTTTTATAACATTGGTGGCATTGACTTGATATTGCTGAGTTTTTGGTTCAGGTTGTTGAGTAGGTTGTGTGGCAGGACCTTGGCTTTGTTCAATTGGGTCAGAAACTATTGGATTATCATTTAGTCCAAACCATCTTCCCATCCTAGTGTAATGTACAGCCTCTGCTACCAATCCTCTTGGCCGAATGCCCCTTCTAACTCTCTTCCATAATGTGTTTCCACCAATTGATGTTCTTGAACTTGATGTGCCTGCACTTGTTGCACTTCCAAACAATGATCGCTTCACACCCAAACTACTTGAACCTCTCACAGGTTCCTCAATTCTTGTAGCTCTAACTAATTCATTATTTTTGTTAGTCCCTGCACTTGTTTCAACATCCACACTTGCTGATCTGACTGATTCATTCCTAACTGTTCCATCCCTAGTCTTCATTGCTTCTATACCCTATCTGTCCATGGTTCTAGCTCTATCTGGTCTAGAAGATTCATTCACATTTATAGTGCTTCCAGTACATCCAACACCTACACTTGTACCTCTAATTGTTTCATACCTAGCCTTCCTTGGTCTCCCTTTTTTAGCTGATTGCTTTGGTGGTTTCAATATCGTTGGATTAGAACAAGATACCATGTTGTGTCTTTTTTTTAAACAATTACTACATGTCATCTCCACACCAACCCTAGATACTCTATTAGTAAATTTTCTTTCATGTGGTGCTTTGATTCTTTGTTTCTTAGGCCTGCCTGGCATTTTTTCAGGTTTCGGTGGTAAGACTTTAGACAATTCACTATAGTCTGGCGAAAATGTCATCCCACCAACAGTATTCAAATATTGATGATATGCTTTATAGTATGCATCTATTCTAAAACAAGTTGGGACATAATCTTCAGGCCTCTTGTTTATTTTAAAAATGACAGCAATTGCATGAGGACATGGCAAACCTGAAAGTTGCCACATTCTACATGTGCAAGTTCTCAAATACTCATCAACTCTGAATGCATCACAACATTTCTAACCTCAAAAGTGTTCCATCCAACAGGAATAACATGCCAAAACCTACATTAACACAAATTATAAAAGTAATTATAATAAACAAATTACAACATGCCGATGTAAACAAAAAACTACTTTTACATACATGTGTTCATCCATGTTTAACTCTAACCTTTTCTGAATATTGGGACAAATGTCCCCAGTCCATGATTCGAAATTCTCCTCATTGTATTTAACATTTCCATTACAATCACCCTCATTGACTCCAACATGGGAATCAAAGGCTTATTTCTCACACTTAACAACACAGAGTTGAAGCACTCGCTAAACCCATTCTCAACAGCTTCACAATTACTACCTATCCTAAAGAAAGCTCTATACCATGTTTTAGGATCTCTGTTTTAACTAAATACTCATGTGCACCATGGTTGGCGCTCTTACTTCTAACCATGATCTTATTGAATAACTTGCCTTTAATGCTGCCCAAAATAAAATTTTGAATTGTACACAACTATACTACTTTCTGAAACCTTCATAGATGTGCCTAGCACACTGCCTATGCACAACCAATGGCATCACATCCTTCACAGCCTCAATTAAACCCTGCATATGCAATTATACATTACAAGTTATCAATAACACAAGTATTAAAAATCAGTGGTAATATTATAAATAAACAAAGTATGAATATACCTTGTGCTGATCTGACATAAGTGGCAATCCATTCCCAGTAGGCATGTCTATGTCTTTCCCAAGTAATTCTAAAAACCATGACCATTTATCCTTATTCTCAACATTCACTATTGCCTAAGCAATAAGAAAAATGTGATTGTTGCCATCCCTTTCAATTGTAGTTAAAATTTCACCAACATTGGGTTTCTTTAGAAATCAACCATCTAATGCAATCACATGCCTACACCCCAATACAAAGTCCTTTTTCAATCCATTGAAACAACAGTAAAACCTATCAAAGCCTGTCTTATCATCTGTATTAACAATTTAACAGTCACACCTAGCTTAACTGTATAGCCCTCATTTGAATCCAATATTGCTCTACCATATGACCTAATCATAGCATAATGTTCCTCAGTAGTTGATTGACCTTCATTTAAAGTAAAATTTTTGGCATTTCTACATTAACCAGGGAAACTATGCATTTGTATTTTTTCATCACTAAGTCAACAATCTCATGTAGTTTGATTTATGTATTCGGCCTAATCTTGTTTCCAAATTGTTTACCAATCCACTTGTAGCTACCTTGAAACTCCTAAGACATGTATGATTGTCAATCAAAGAGATTACCTAGAATGATTTTTCTGTAACCATTTGCTTACCATAACATCTGAATGGGCAGTCACCATGCTCATCTCTACCAGCACTTGGATATTTTTTCCATTTCTTTTGCTTCCCTTTTTCAACATCTTTTAGAGTTTCAGGTCTCAACCCACACCTTGCAATTACCTGATTTTTAGAGCATCTATAGAAATATAAGGAAAACCCATTTGCCAGACCATAATATCTTAGGCATTCCTTTAATTGATCAACATCAACATACTTTTCATCAACATGTAAACAAGACGGTTACATATTTACTTTTGCATGTGGTACTAATTGATAGGAAATATTAAAAAGTTATAGTGAATAAACAATACATGAGGTTTTCTCATCTTCTAGTGTGTCTACTCATCATGAATTGGAAACTTCTCATTTGTCAACATAATACTCAACTAACTTCTGAGGCCCATGTGCTATGTACATACGTATAATCCCATATGATTCAGCATAGTCATACATAGCAAATAAATCCATATATATCATTTTCTATTATTTTCAAACCTTTTCCAAGTTCTCATTTTGGAAGTTTAAAGTGTTGGTGTGTAGCTCCCAGAACAGGGTTAGATAATCAATGTCAGCAGAAACAAATAATCAAGTCAGCAGAAACAAATACCACTAGGTGGTTACCGGATATCACTTGGAATCGTGTGATCACTTTCCAAAGTAAACTATTCGACCCTAATGCCTGGGTTACACGAATATCTACTTGGGTTAAGACCAAACGTAGTTATAGAATTAGGCACAATTCAATAACCCGTTTTGCTTCGAAGTGTTTATCGTTTTCTGTGTGTCAATCATGCATGATCACATCTCCTATTTATAGGAGGTTACTCTGAGCTAGTCCAATGGAATTATGAGAATTAATCGGCCCATTAATCTCCTCATAATTAACCCCATTATAGCCGTTAGTGGTTACATAACCAATTAAACGTGGTCATTATGCAGTTGTAACTGCCACTTGAATAGGTCAAAGCCCGTTACAAGCAGTACTTTTCATCAGTACTTTCATAGCACTATCAGTTGAAACACTGCTTCAGTGGAAACACTACTTCAGTGGAAACACTGCTTCAGTGGAAACTCTGCTTATCAGTGGAAACCACAAGCAGTACTTTCCACCAGCAGTACTTTCTACTAAGCAGTACTTTCTACCAGCACTACCAATACAAACCACTATTAGAGTCAGGATGTTCATGGACCTTATGGGTGAACACTCCGTACCTCCTAACCAATTAAAAGGTGTGAACTAATCCCACAAGTGCACTAAATTTTCCAACAACAATTGATAAATGTTTTCCTGTGTCAGTTCTTGTATAGTCCACATTCGGGCCACGAACCCGACTAATGACCGCTACTAGCGAGCCCAGCATGGACTGGGCTAAGCCGATAAGGGTTTGGGCCCACGAAGGCCCAAACCCAAAGTTATTTATGGAATAAGATATCGGATATCTCCTATCTTTGGAGATAAGCGTTTACCAACCGACTTAGGCGGGGTACGCCGAAGTTTGGGGAACACGAAACCAACAAGGAGTTTGTGTGTATATAAAGGGAACCCTATCCCTTATTAAAGGTACGATCTAAAACCCTAACTCTCTGATTAACTCTAAAACCGATTACTTACTCTCACGCCGGAGGATAATCGTGGGAGACAATCCCACGATAAGCCTAACGGTGTTTTCTGTTTACTTAGTGCGCAGGTCTCAAGCATCAAGATTCAATTGGTACGAGAACCGGAGTCCAAACAAGGAATGCCCAACTTTTGTATCAACAAGTGGCGCCATCCGTGGGACCATCACTAAGAACTAAGAACTAAGAATGACAAAGCAAGGAAATCAAAACCAGCGATCGCATGACGACATACATGGGAAGAAGCAGCAAAGTGGGTCAGTTTCTAAACAAGCCTCTGGGACAACCAGCGCCACTAGAAACCAAGGATCAGGCCCAGATCTGGTCTTCCCGATGGTGGAACCACGCTCGGGGACAACCCAGGCCACCACTACCACCACTGGCGCAGAAGGTCCACTGCGCACTCCTTTTACCACTCCACTACAATCGGTGCTAGAAACAGACCTCACAAAAGCACCAGATGCACCTGACCGAAACAAGGGTCTAGTGGTAGAAACAGACACCCTTGCTCTAGAAAGGGTTGCGCCAGAACTAGCGCCAAGTGATTTCGTGTCTCAAAACTACGAAACCTTGGCTGCTCTCATGCAAGAGGAAGCAAAAAAGAGGTCAGGTCGGAGTTTGCACGCCCGACTCGACTTCGGCCCGGAATATGAGATATCTCCACCGCGTCATCAGAAGGACAAGTGCGGAAGGGATAACAGACAACCCCCAGTATTTACCAGGATTGGGAGGAGGGTTGAGAATGATGAAGCAGCGGACATGCAGTACCTTGGGGAACACGAGGAAGACGGACGGCGTACCAATGTCCACGCTAGGCTTGGTAGCCGCAGGGTCCAGGACAGACTGGGACGATGATACTCTCCAAGTGAAAGCCCTTCAAGCGGGAACTCTGAGGACAGTCGGCACAAGCACCGAAAGAGGGAAAACTCGTCCTCTAGTAATTCCTCAGACAACGAGGATAGCGAAACCGGACACTGGAAGTCCAGGAGGAAGTATCGTGACCAGGAGGATGAAGACATATCCCTTTCGTGGCGCTGCCAAAAAGTAGATGCGTTCACTCGGCGCATCAGTGATTTCTCAGAAAATAAAAGGAGGCGCATGCCCGCCAATGTGAAAACCTATGATGGGACAGGTGATCCTGACGATCACCTCAAAATTTTTGAATCAGCCGCTACCATCGAAAACTGGCCACAACCTGTGTGGTGCCACATGTTCAATTCCACACTAGTGGGAAACGCGCAAAACTGGTTCAGTAAGCTTCCACGCAGAAGCATTATTGGCTTTGAAGAGTTGCGGAAGGCGTTTCGCCTGAACTTCACTCAAAGGAAAAAGTGCGCTAAATACCCTGTCGAACTCGCCAGGGGGAATCCACGAGCGCTTATGTGGAGCGCTTCAAAGATGAGTGCATACAAGTCAAGGCATGCCCCGAAATACTGAAGATTTCAGGGTTCATGAACGGGATCAATAACCCAGAACTCATCAAAAGGCTGAATGACAGAATCCCCCAAACATTTGATGAACTTATGAAGCGCACAAGGTCCTTCATCCAAGGAGAAGCCGCCGCGGCAGATAGCAAGAAAGGTTACTCAAACTATAGGTCACAAAAACAACCTCGGAGACAATCCATTGACCAGAGTAGCAACCGCAACAAGAACTACCGCGGCCAAGGGAGTGGACGGGATAACGACAAGTATACCCCGCTCACAAAGACCCCAAAGGAGATATTCGCAACGGAAGGCGCGAACTTCCCAAGACCCCCACCAATGAGCACCCCAGAGGATCGACTCGTGGGGAATGGATACTGTGACTATCATGGGCAGAAGGGCCATACCACCAATGAATGTGTCCAATTGCGCCAGTTAATTGATAAACTAGTAAAAGAAGGCAGATTGGACCACCTGGTTAAAAACATCAAAGAAGGGAAGGATAAGCAGAAGACTAGGAACAAGAAAGAAACACCTAAGGATAAGGCCGATACCATATACATGATACAATCATGGCAGCAGATGACTAGGCAAAAGATCAGCCATAAATTCTCCCGTGGAAGCGAAATATCTTTCCCCACCTTGGCGGCGGACAACGCAGTAATGGAACCACTTACCATTGAGATCAATGCAGGGGGTCACGATATCCACCGCATATATGTTGATGGAGGAGCATCCGCGGATATTATGTATGAACATTGTTTCAAGCGACTGGGACTTGAGATAAGCAGCCAACTAAGCCCGGCCACAACGGCATTGACTGGTTTCACAAGCGAAAAAATATGGCCCATACGGCAAATACGCCTGCTAGTCAATGTCAGAAATAAGGAGCATTCGACGACAACCTGGATGACCTTTATGGTAATCAAATCGCCTTCGCCATACAATGGCATCATTGGAAGACCAGGGATATCAGCCATACGCGCAGTACCGTCTACAGCACACGGGATGCTCAAGTTCCCAGTGGAAGGAGGTATTGTTACCCTCTACAATGCCACTGTACCACCTAGAGAATGTAACACGATTACATGTGAGACGGCAGACAGTTCAGAGAAACGCAAACCTAAAGTACCAAACCTGCAGATTGCAATTCATCCAGAGTACCCAGATCAAGAAGTATCGATTGGGGGATCGCTGTCTGATAGAGGCAGGGCAGCCGTGTGCGCACTCTTGCAAAAGAATCTGGATATCTTTGCATGGGAACCAAAGCACATGACCGATGTACCACGCTCGATTATAGAACACAAGTTGAGAATCCGACAAGGATACTCTCCAGTACGTCAGAAGAAGCGCGGCCAGGCTCCGGAGCGTGCACAAGCAATTCTGGCAGAAGTACACAAACTTGTGGACGCAAGTATCATGCGAGAGGTCTATTACCACGACTGGCTTTCAAACCCAGTGATGGTCAAGAAGAGCGATGGTAGTTGGAGAATGTGCGTGGACTTCACATATCTCAACAAGGCATGTCCACAAGACTGCTACCCGCTACCTGAGATAGACTGGAAGATAGAGTCTTTGTGTGGATACCCACTTAAATGCTTCCTTCACGCATACAAAGGATACCACCAAATCCAGATGGCTAAGGAAGATGAGGAAAAAACGGCCTTCCACACAAGCCAAGGCGTCTATTGCTACACTAAAATGCCCTTTGGCTTGAAGAACGCAGGCGCCACCTACCAGCGACTGGTAGATAACGCATTTGAAAAACAGGTGGGCCGCAACCTAGAGGTTTACGTTGACGACCTTGTCATAAAAAGCCACTGATAAGGTTTTAAAAGGTACCTTTTTGAGGGGTCATTTAAGCCCTTATTCGATCACTTTTGTATCCGTTATTGCTTAATATCGTTCCTTTTCACTTTTTAGGTCTCTTGAAGGCAAAATGCTGGAATGATGCTTATTTGGACGAAAAGGCGCGAATATACGAAGAAAATGGCCAAAGTCAGAATCGAGACACTCAAAGCTGCTGAAACATAAGGCGACGGCGTCACTGCATATCTGCGACGCCGTCGGGAAGGCATTTTGCGACGGCTCAGAAGCGAAATTGCATGTTTTCAAGGGACGACGTCAGGTTCTAAAGGAGTAGGCCGTCGTTACTCAGACGGCCTAGATGCAGCCAAGACGGCGTCAGAGCTGAAGGGGACGGCGTCACAGTCATAAGGTGACGCCGTCGAAAGGTTTACGTGGCCAAGACGAAACCTTAATGACGGCGACACGACGGCGTCACGAAACATAAGGTGACGCCGTCGCAGATGTAATCTTATATATAGAATCCGAATTTTTCAGTTTTTGTGTGTAGTCTTTTGGAGTAAAAAACCTAAAACCGAACCAAGGCTTTCTTGTGCAGTATTTTAGGGTTCTAAACCCTATTATACATCAAGATAAGTATTTACTTCATTAATTTAATTATGTCTTTGATTATTTGTGTGTATGCTTGCATGTTCTCCATGTCCGGCTAATTTATTTGTGTGTTTGCTTAGGGAATATGAAACTTAATTATTGAATATTGATTGGTTGATACTTATCTTAGTTGACTAATGATCTAGAGTGCGCTAGATTATTCGTTGTGTACTTAATGCTTGACATTTCTTTGTGAACTTTAGAATATAATTATCTAGGTAATTGTAGGATAAAGTATTCAAGGACAACCGTAGAGTAGGCGTCTATAAATCACTAGAGGATTTGTAAACAAGACCCTTTGGTAATTTCAAAGAGTTAGGGAAATAAGCACACCCTATAGCCTTAGAATCACAACGCAACTAGGAATAAGGACGTGACAAATCAACCATCAATAGGAGATAATTAAGGAGTAGTAAAACCTAAGTAAACACATCTTTAAACTATCATACGAGTACACATCAATTAGACATAGACTATCACAACCTTAGCTTAGATAATTAGATAATAGTAGAGTAATCGGTAGCAATACCAACCCCCCAAATCCAATACCCGAGATTCGTACCTTTTCATTTTCTAAAAAACATAAAAAGATAAAAAATAATCTTCCTCAACCTCAACCTTAGCGTAGTAACTTCTCACTAGCATTCCTATTCCCCTAGAGAACGATATCAATACCCGTGGCTTACCCTAATTACTACACTACAACGATTAGGTTCACTGCCTAGGGTGTTATAAAACTTGCTCGAAGAAAAGGAAGTTTCCTTGACCCCGAACGACGCGTGTAGCGTTATCAAGTTTTTGGCGCCGCTGCCGGGGAATAGAATAGCTAGTTAGTAGTCCACCTCGTTTAGGTTTCTTTGCTTGATTCCTATCAAGTAAATTTTTCTCATTTTTTAGCTTTCTCTTAGTCTATCCCCCTTCTTCGTGACCTTTGTTCGTAACACCCATCACTTTTCACCATGGAAGGTGACAACCAACCACCACTCATCAACCCACCACCAAACGACCCGCCAAGAGCCCGTACTCTTGGTGAGTACTCGAGACCAAACCACCTAGGTTATAGGAACACCATTGAGCTTCCCGACCAAGCCCAAACTACGGCCCTGCGATCCGACACCATCCGGTTGGTGCAAAACGGATGTGCATTCCATGGACTTCGTTCCGAAGATCCAAATCAGCATCTGAGGGATTTCCTCAAAATTGTCGATTCCATCGACCTTGATGCTACTACTCGGGAGACCACGCGCTTGCGTCTCTTCCAATTCTCTCTACGGGACCAAGCTAGTAATTGGCTTGAGCGACTTCCCGCCGGCTCCATCTCAAGTTGGGATGATCTTACTTCTCGCTTCCTTGCTCAATTTTTCCCACCGGGGAGAACCACTAAGCTTAGGAATGACATCTTGATGTTCCAACAACGTCAAGGTGAATCTCTCTACGAAGCATGGACCCGATTCAAGGACTTACTTCATAAAGTCCCTCATCACGGCATTGATCTTTGGCTCCAAGTCCAAATCTTTTATGATCATGTCAACTTTCCCACTAAGCGATCCATTGACCAAGCGGCCGGTGGAAAACTTAGTGATCTCACCGCGGAAGAATCATGGGAAATAATAGAGGACCTTGCCCTCTATGACAACGAAAGTTGGGATGACCCCCGTGAACTTCCCAAAACCGTCAAGGCAATCTCCTTGCCTCCTCCCGACCGTAGGATGATTGAACTTGAAGATCAAGTCAAATTCCTCATGAGTTCCTACAAAAATCCTAAGTCTTCACGACAAGTGAATCAAATCACTCTACCTTGTGAGTTATGCAGTGGTCCCCATGACACTCGTGATTGCTCAAGGCTCTCCGAACAAGCTTTTGCGGACTACGCCTCCATACGTACCGACGGAGCGGGAGATAAGTGGTACACTTTCAAACCCGAACAAAACAACTTAGGAAACTCATACAACCCCTCATGGAGAAATCACCCTAATCTTAAGTGGAACCAAAACTCAAGCACACCCCAAAGCTCATCTAGTTCGCCTAACAGATTCAATTCTTCTAATACCGGGAACCCCACTAATATTGAAGCAATTGCATCTAGATTTTTGTCATCCCAAGAAACTCGATTGAATAAGCTTGAAGCCGAGTTTAAGCAAAAACAGAGCGAGATGACAACCAAGCTTGATGCCCTCTTAAAAGCCTTCAATGAGCGGGAAATTGGAGCACTCCCAAGTGATACCATAAAGAACCCAAAAGTGAATTCGATTGCATCGACTTCATGTTCTAGTTCATCATGGGAGAACACACATTCATGCCCCTCTCACCCAACGGTTCACTCAGTAAATGCTATCAAAAAGGGTTCCAAGTCATCCAAGAAATACCAAGGCCCGGCACCTTTGGTAAAGCCTACTCCTGAGAAACCCGTTAGCCAAGAATCCAAACCTAGTTTAGAGGAGGAGTACAAGGAACTCTATCAAGAGAAACCAATTCTTGAAGTCTTAGCTCATGCACCTTATTATAATGCTTTAAAAGAAAAATATGAGTTAGAACTTAGGCTTGGGAAACATGGGTCCGCCTTTGTGCGAAACAACTTACCTAAGAAGTTAGATGATCCCGGGCTATTCACTCTTCCGTGTAGACTTGGAACTTCCAAGCCACTCGATGCTTTAGCCGATTTAGGATCATGCATCAATCTCGTTCCGTTGTCCCTTCATAGAAGCCTCAACCTAGGTAAAATTGAACCAACGGAAACTATCTTAGGATTAGCGGACGGCAGTATAGCACGTCCGGTTGGAATAATAAAGGACATGGTAGTACATGTAGGAGAGTTGACTCTTTTGGCCGACTTTCATGTGCTAGACATGAATAAGGACCCGACATGCCCATTACTAGTTGGAAGAGGATTTTTAGCTACCGCTAGTGCCATCATCGATTGTAAGATGTCCAAAATAGTGGTAGGAGAGGGGAGTGCTAGGTCGGTTTACGATGTCAAAAGGCATTCGTACTACAAGGATGAGGAAATTCCATAAGAGATTAGGTTGGATAGAGAGCCTTCTCGATATGGACCTTGGATTGAGAAGAACATCATAGGCCCCCAAAGACCTTTTTACCTAGATAAGGCCTTTGCTAGTGTAGCAACTTTCCAAGAACAAGAATTGGCTAGGGATATAGAAGTGAACCCGTTCGAGGACGCCTTAGTATTTAGGAAGATGACCGAGTTCCTAGGATGCTTGCCCGTTAACCTTGTCATGAATAAATGGATAGTTGAGAAATCCGAACACATGTGGAATTGGAATAGAACGCCTAGCGATGGTAATGGAAGGTGGCACATTAGGATACAAATCTATGATCCCGATGGTGAGATGTTTGAAAAGGCATATTTAACCGAACGTACTACTAGGAACTTGAATGATAAGTTTGATCCCTACGACATTGTTGAGGATAGACTTACTTATATCGGTACGTAGGAGTAGGACTACGAGTCTAGCTGCAAGACTCTTAAATAAAGAAAAGCGCTTCGTGGGAGGCAACCCATGCTTAATTGTTTGCTTGTTAGTGTCGTATATCTTTTATTAATTGTTTGTCCTCATGTTTAAATTTGTAAAAATGCTTTATTTTGTTTTTAACCTCGTCTTAATTACATATAAAGGTATTTTACATAAAGGATAAGTGTAGGGAGGATTACACACGTTTTCATAAGAAACGTAAACATGAGAATAACAATTAACTAAAAGATATATATGTTTGTTTGTTCGAGTCAAATGCTTGTATCGAGTCATAATGGATGTTTTTGCAGAAGTTTTTCCAGATTCTAAAGATGTAAATTTTCCAGAATTTTTTCCAGAAAATCGCAGACCAGTTTTTGTCAGGATAACCTGACGGCGTCAGGATTGCAACCTGACGGCGTCAGGAAGGAATAAAAACTTCAGCTTACTTTTTCTCGTTTTCTGAGCTACTTGTAAAATTTTGGAATTTTCCAGATCTTAACTTTCAAAACAAATTCTGTAAACATCCATTCCACAAGCATTATATCCTAGTTTAAATCGAGTCTTATGTATATTATTACCGCCGATTTTACGCGAAGGTTTCGTTTGTTTTCTTCTAGTGTGCAGGTTTAGTTTGTCAAGAAGAAGTTACACAAGTTAAGAAGGAGCCTTTCACGCAAAAACTCTTCTTGGAAAAGATTTAACCACCACTTTTTACGGATCCTACCGAGCTAATCAGGGGAGTATTAGTTTCTTTCGTTTTTAATTACCTTCTATTATCATAACTTTGATACTTTCGGGGAACATTGGGGACAATGTTCAGTTTAAGTGTAGGGAGGGAAAATAAACGGGAACTTTGAAACTATGCTTATCCTTGACTGTTTGCTTTGTCCAAGTGTATTTGTGTAATAAACCATGAGAAAATGTAGGTTAGGGTAATTTTAGCCAAATTTAAAATTTTTTCATGACGTATAAGAGTGGGCCATTAGTCTTAACAAAAGCGTCTCATGGATAGGAAGTTGCATGACTAGCACAAAAACCCTTTACCACCTAAATTCCACCCAAAATGTGAGGATCGCCCTTAGATTAGTAGGAATTAAAGCATTCATCTTTAATGCTTAGAGTGTGAACCGGTAGTATATTAGATTCTAGAACTTGTTTTGTGATGCATTCCGAGATCGCTAGTGAGACTACACTTGTGTAGTTAGGATTAACTAAATGATAAGAGGCATTAGGATAAACCCTTGTTTGATACCTGTAATATAATTACTTCTTCCATATCGGTTGAGTAATTCCCCCACACCCTTTGCGTTGTACTCATCTTTAGTACACGATACCCCTAGTTAACCCCTCAGAGCCTATCCTTTTCGCGGTTCTCGTGATATTTCGGTTTTTCCGGAATATCAATGAAGAGCATTGTTTACACCCCACCCCCAAATATACACCCAAATCGCCTTAGCCTACCTTTATTGCACTCACTTTTAGTGCAAATTTATGTTATCACCCAAAACCCTTAGTTCAATTATCTGGTTGCTTGCATGAGTTGCTAAGTCGAGTCATATCCCTTGTATACAGTTTTGGGATGATTGGGATTCATGGGAAAAGTTAAAGTTTATGAAACATAGGAAAGAGAACGTTAAACTCAAATTCCCTTTGTTTGCATAATAATGTACTCCAAGTGTTTTGATCTTTTCAATTCGGGTCAAATTAGTGTTAGAGTAATAAAAACTCAAGTGTAGGGATGTGTCTATAAATCCCTATCATTTTGATGTACCGTAGAGGATGGTAGAGTAAAAGTGTATGCAAAAAAAAAAAAAAAAAAAAAAAAAATCGAAAAAAAAAAAAAATAGAAAAAGAAAAAAAAAAGAGTGAAAAAAAAAAAAAAAAAAAAAAAAAAAAAAAAAAAAAAACCATACGGGCTACCATCCTACATCTATCTTTTAAATTATGTTTGTTTATTTTCGTTGCCTAGAGTTTTAGAGTGTCGAGTCTTGACTTAGCAACGCCATTCTTCGTATACTTGCAACATAGAGATTTTTGACTATCCACCACTATATAGCCTATCCCACCAAACCCTTATTTCCCTACCGTAAGCCTAACGTTACAACCCTTTAAAGACCTCTTTGATAGTCTTTCCTAGGTGCTTACGCCAAAGCGATGGAGGTTTGATCTATTCTCAAGCCTATGGTAATCTATGTACTAGGACCGGTTAATGAGTGTTTATCTTCCATTTCCGATTTGTTATATTTCATATATACACCCGAGAGAGATGTGAGTATCCAAACACCCCATGTGAGGTGCTAGTATGTAATTTCCGTGCTTGTTATGACTTTTGCGGGGCTTATATGTGTTGTGGACCGTTTTGAATGGATGCTTCATGACCCCTAACTTATAAATTAATTGGCTAAAAGCACATTTGCTTGAGGACAAGCAAATACCAAGTGTAGGGATATTTGATAAGGTTTTAAAAGGTACCTTTTTGAGGGGTCATTTAAGCCCTTATTCGATCACTTTTGTATCCGTTATTGCTTAATATCGTTCCTTTTCACTTTTTAGGTCTCTTGAAGGCAAAATGCTGGAATGATGCTTATTTGGACGAAAAGGCGCGAATATACGAAGAAAATGGCCAAAGTCAGAATCGAGACACTCAAAGCTGCTGAAACATAAGGCGACGGCGTCACTGCATATCTGCGACGCCGTCGGGAAGGCATTTTGCGACGGCTCAGAAGCGAAATTGCATGTTTTCAAGGGACGACGTCAGGTTCTAAAGGAGTAGGCCGTCGTTACTCAGACGGCCTAGATGCAGCCAAGACGGCGTCAGAGCTGAAGGGGACGGCGTCACAGTCATAAGGTGACGCCGTCGAAAGGTTTACGTGGCCAAGACGAAACCCTAATGACGGCGACACGACGGCGTCACGAAACATAAGGTGACGCCGTCGCAGATGTAATCTTATATATAGAATCCGAATTTTTCAGTTTTTGTGTGTAGTCTTTTGGAGTAAAAAACCTAAAACCGAACCAAGGCTTTCTTGTGCAGTATTTTAGGGTTCTAAACCCTATTATACATCAAGATAAGTATTTACTTCATTAATTTAATTATGTCTTTGATTATTTGTGTGTATGCTTGCATGTTCTCCATGTCCGGCTAATTTATTTGTGTGTTTGCTTAGGGAATATGAAACTTAATTATTGAATATTGATTGGTTGATACTTATCTTAGTTGACTAATGATCTAGAGTGCGCTAGATTATTCGTTGTGTACTTAATGCTTGACATTTCTTTGTGAACTTTAGAATATAATTATCTAGGTAATTGTAGGATAAAGTATTCAAGGACAACCGTAGAGTAGGCGTCTATAAATCACTAGAGGATTTGTAAACAAGACCCTTTGGTAATTTCAAAGAGTTAGGGAAATAAGCATGCCCTATAGCCTTAGAATCACAACGCAACTAGGAATAAGGACGTGACAAATCAACCATCAATAGGAGATAATTAAGGAGTAGTAAAACCTAAGTAAACACATCTTTAAACTATCATACGAGTACACATCAATTAGACATAGACTATCACAACCTTAGCTTAGATAATTAGATAATAGTAGAGTAATCGGTAGCAATACCAACCCCCCAAATCCAATACCCGAGATTCGTACCTTTTCATTTTCTAAAAAACATAAAAAGATAAAAAATAATCTTCCTCAACCTCAACCTTAGCGTAGTAACTTCTCACTAGCATTCCTATTCCCCTAGAGAACGATATAAATACCCGTGGCTTACCCTAATTACTACACTACAACGATTAGGTTCACTGCCTAGGGTGTTATAAAACTTGCTCGAAGAAAAGGAAGTTTCCTTGACCCCGAACGACGCGTGTAGCGTTATCAGCCACACTGAGGATGAATTGGTGCGTGACATAGAGGAAACGTTTAAGACACTACGAGATATCAACATGAAGCTAAATCCTAAGAAATGCACTTTCGGCGCTACAGAAGGCATGTTCCTTGGATATTTGATAGAGCCTGATGGCATTAAACAGTGTCCAGAAAAAACGAAGGCTGTCATCCAACTACCTTCACCGCGCAAGTTGAAGGAAGTCCAATCCCTGAACGGAAAGCTAGCTGGTTTGAACAGATTCTTGTCCAAATCAGCAGAAAAGTCACTTCCTCTCTTCAAAACGCTCAAGAATTGTACGAAGAAGGGAGATTTTTGCTGGACCACGGAAGCAGAAGAAGCCTTCATACAGCTTAAACAACACCTAGCAGCCCTCCCCACGCTAGTCGCACCCCGACCAGGGGAAGAATTAATTATGTATTTATCTGCGACCCAGGGAGCAGTCAGCGCAGTGCTGTTGACAGACAGGAATTCAGTGCAAACACCGATATATTTTGTAAGCAAAGCACTCAAGAAAACAGAGATTAACTACAGCGCAATGGAAAAGTTGGTCCTAGCATTAGTGTTCGCCGCCAAACGGCTGCGCAGGTACTTCCAGGAACACCTAATAGCAGTGATCACAGACCAACCGATCAAGCAAATCATCTCCAAACCCGACGCATCGGGACGACTGCAGAAGTGGAGTGTGTTGCTAGGTGAGCATAACATTTCCTACAGACCACGTACCGCTGTTAAGGGGCAGATACTAGCAGACTTTATCATCGAAAAACCGGATACTGAGGACTTACCCTCACAAGGTAAGGTGGCAATACAAGACCCATGGATCTTGTTCACGGACGGATCTTCATGCGTGGATGGGTCAGGAGCAGGCCTTATCCTCACAAGCCTAGAGGGAATGGAATTCACTTATGCACTGCGTTTTGAATTCACAGCGACAAACAATGAGGCAGAGTATGAAGCCCTAATCGCCGGACTACGCATTGCAGCTCGAATGGGCGTACGTAACCTGGAAGAAAATGTGGATTCCCGGCTAGTGGCCAACCATGTGTTGGGCGAGTATGTGGCTGAAGAAGAAAACATGATCCAATACCTCGACAAGACCAAGTCGCTGATACAGAGTTTCGACAGGTTTACCATCAAGCAGGTCCCTAGAGGGGAAAATCGAAAGGCGGATGCACTAAGCAAGATTGCATCCACAAGCTTCGCACACCTGTCAAAACAAGTGTTGGTGGAAACGCTGAAGAGCAAGTCCATCTCAGAGATGGAAATATCCACGGTAATAGAGGAGGAAGGTCCTACGTGGATGACACCAATAATGGAATTCATAAGCAAGGGCGTATTGCCCCAAGAGCAGAAGGAAGCCCAAAGAATACGGCGCACAACACAGAGGTTTGAACTTCGAGACGGTATACTATATCGACGCTCCTTTCTGCAACCATGGCTCCGCTGTGTCGGCCCCCTGCAAGCAAATTATGTACTCCGGGAAATCCACGCCGGTTCATGCAGCATGCATTCAGGACCACGGTCCGTGGTGGCGCGCGCTTTACGGTCAGGATACTATTGGCCCACCATGCACCGTGATGCGCGGGACTTAATAAGAAAGTGCGGCGACTGCCAGGTTCACAGACCCGTCCCACGCCAACCACAACAGGAACTAACACCTATTACGGCGCCATGGCCATTTTACAAGTGGGGTATCGATATTGCAGGTCCCTTCCCTGTTGCAGCAGGAGGATTGAAGTTCCTCATAGTAGCCATAGACTACTTCACCAAATGGATCGAAGCAAAGGCAGTTGTAACAATTACTGGCAATCAGGTAAAACGCTTTATTTGGGAAAATATTGTATGCCGCTTCGGACTACCTGGGGAAATCATCTCGGACAACGGGAAACAATTCTGTGACAACCCTTTCAAGGACTGGTGCGAAAAGTTGAATATCACACAGCACTTCGCGTCGGTTAAACACCCACAAACCAACGGTTTAGTAGAGCGTGCAAATCGAAGTTTGGGTGAAGGAATTAAGGCACGTCTGGACAAGCACAAAGGAAGGTGGGTGGAAGAATTATCGCATGTTCTGTGGGCACACCGCACTTCAATCAAAACTAGCATGGGAGACACTCCCTTTTCTCTGGTCTATGGGACAGAGGCCGTCATACCAGCCGAAATTGGGATGCCAACTATTCGCACTGCTGAAGTCAATGTTGCAACCAATGACAACGAATGGCGTATCGACTTAGACCTGTTAGAAGAGAGACGTGAGCGTGCAGCTATATGTGAAGCGAGATCCAAAGCAAAAATGAAGGGATACTATGATGCTAAAGTGCGAAGTGTTTCATTCAGACCAGGCGACTTCGTATACCGCGCCAATGATGCGAGCCACGCAGAAGATACAGGCAAACTTGGCCCAAAGTGGGAAGGACCCTATGAGGTTACTGAAGCATTAGGAAAAGGCGCGTACAAACTACGAGACATGGATGGTCGTGAACTACCACGCACATTGAACATTTGCAACCTTAATAGATGTTACCTCTAGGAATGTCTTTTTTACATTTTGTTTTACTTAGGCAATGTCTTATTTATTTTCTTTCACAAAAACTTGCAAGTATTAATAAAACATTTGTTGGGAATTAAGGTAATCTACTGATTCTGCCGAAGTGACTCTGTTTCTGCCGAAGAAGAAATGATTCTGCCGAAGAAGCATGGATGCTACCGAAGTTATACTTCAGCAGAAGTGATAAAGCAGACAGTGTGTTGCTGCTGAAAGTGGGAACCACGTAGGAGAGATAAGCTCACTTTAGAGTAAAAGTCAGCGCCGTATGTATAGGTTGGCGCCGTATTATGTAGAGCTTATCAGAATAAACAAAATGATTAACGAAACAATATGATTAGTTGCATGCTTGTCTAGTTGCATGCTTAGTCTAGTTTAGTATTAGGAGCGTAAAATGTCAACGCTCATTAGGGTTTCTTGCCTATATAAGAAACCATATTAGTTAGTAATAGATAAGCTTTTCTTAAGTTTCTCATGTCTTGTATTCAATCCGAAACATAGAGTTTCTATAATCAAAGATCCATAGAGGATCAAAAGTGTTCTTAGTTATTATAACTTGTATTTATTTTCCGCTACAATATCAAGTTGTAGAGATCTTCTATTAGTTTGCTTGTGATTACATCGGCAATACTAACGATCTCCGAGTGCTTAAGATCTATCAAGGTCTTGTGTTCTAACAAGTGGTATCAGAGCCTCGGGAAAGTCTCTACGATACTAAGAACCATTCTCACCTCCATACATCAAACATTCATTCACCATGCCTGGATCAGATACTGAAAATGAAGTCACCAACACAAACAACACCAACACCAACACCACTTCCATGCAACAACTCAGTCTCACAAACAGCAATGGTAAATTCCCTTATTTAAAGAGGGAAGAATATGAACTTTGGACTATGAAGATGGAAAACTGGATTTCCAATATTGATTGGAATCTGTGGGAGGTAGTAAAGAAAGGAAATAGTCTAAAGAAGATGATTCCTGACAGAGATGGGAAGTTTATCATGGCTCCACCAAAAACTGCTGAAGAAGTGCTGGCCATGCAGAGAGAGCATAAAGTGAAGACTATTCTGCTTCAAGCCATACCTGAAGATCATCTATGTGACTTTCATCATATGGATGATGCTAAAGATATTTGGATGGCTCTCAAAGCAAGGTTTGGTGGAAATGAAGAATCAAAGAGAATGAGGAAGTCCATGCTAAGACAACAGTTTCAGGACTTCAACATATCAGAAGAAGAAGGTATCCACAAGGGATACGACAGGTTCCATAGGATCTTGAGTCAGCTGAATCAGCTGAATGCTAAACCAGACAATGAAGATTGCAACTCAAAGTTCTTGAGGTCCTTGCCACCATCATGGTTGCATGTTAGCATTGCACTCAAGGCTAAAGGAGGGCTGGACATGCTCACCTTTGATGAGCTATACAACAGACTCAGAACCCTTGAACCAGATGTCAGGACTCCCTACCGTACATCTTCTTCCAATCATGCAGCCTTTGTTGGGACATCTCATTCCACCAAGATGGCACAAGCACCTAGCTCCAACTATTTCCCATCATCTCCTAGTTCCAACTACTTTCCATCATCATCTTCATCTCCCCCTTCACCACATAACTCTCGTCCCACTCCACCAAGTTCTCAAGCTAGATCTAGTAGTGTGATGGAGGATGTTCTTCATTCGTTTGTTGCTGACTATGATACTCAGCAGTATCTTGCATATGAAGACTTTGATCAGGTGGACCCTCTTGATATGGAGGAAATGAAGCTGAAAATGCAAGTGGCTTTGTTGTCTGTGGACATCAAAAGGTTTGAAGAGAAGGCTGGAAGGAAGTTTGTTTTCAAAGGAAAGGAACCAGCTCGCTTTGATAGGGGGAAAGTCAGGTGCTACTCTTGTCATCAGATGGGGCATTTCTCTAGAGAATGCAAGGACAGAAAGAATGGAGATGGAGCCAAATATCTCTCCTATCAGAAGAAACAGCAGGAAGCTGGAGCTTCAGCAGCTCTCCTCACCATGGATGAACAGGTCAACTGGACCACACATGAACCTGTTAATGAGGAAGCTCAGGATACTGATAAGCTTGGACTGCTTGCAAGGTGCACTTCGGATGAAAGGCATGATCAGTTTGCCTTAATGGGACTATCTCAGGTACACAATTGTATTTTTGGCTGTAGTCTTAGATACAATGAACTTAAGGAAGAATTTGATGCTATGAAACCTAAGTTTGATGCATGTTATATTGATAATGAAGCTCATAAACTAGCATTAAAAACAGTAGAAAGACAGAAAATATGGTTTCAGAAGAATCAAATTGCTTATGAAGAAAAGATAAAGGTTTTACAGTTTGATCTAGAAGTTGCAAATAATTACTTAAAACTGTCTGAGAAAGCTAAGAATGAAGCTGTATCTGAAAACTTAGAGCTTAAGAAAAAACTAGCTAAGGAAATAGCTATGCATAAAGAATGGTTGGTAAATGGAAACAAGCTAGCTAGTCAAATCTATAACAGTCAAACAGTTACTTCTGGCTTAGGACTAGGGTTTCAAAAGTATGTAGGAGTAGAAGCTAAATATGATGGTCGTAAATCCACACCAGCAGGGTTAGCTAACTTTGTAAAAGAAGGTGAATTACATGTTGTCCCTGGACCTATTAGAGGTGAATTTATGCCCATTGACCTCTCCATCACTGTTGACTTTGATGGATCACATCACCTATATGGCAAAAAGTCAAAAGACTTACCAGACCCTGATACCTCATCTAATGATTTTGTCTCTTGCTCTGACAGTGACAATTCATCGGATCAAGGGTCTACTTCATATGAAAGCTGTGATTCAAATGAGAAGTCTGACCTTCCCAAGCCTGAACCAACACCCAAGCATGCACCCCAGTCCACTTGTGAGTCCTCTAGGGAAGCTGCTGAGGAATCATCTTCCAAGACAGTTTCTCCTGAAGACTTAGCTTTTAAATGTTTGAATAATCAGTCTGTTAAAATCAAGTCCTTAAATGTATCTGTTTTAAGTACTTCTGCATGTAATCCAACATCTTCCTATTTGAATAAAACTTCTAAGAAGAAGACATGTTTTGTATGTGGCAGTAAATTTCATTTAATTAAGGATTGTGATTTTTATGAACAAAGATTGGGTGCATGTGGTACTCAACACAAACACAACTGGACCAATGTTGCTAACATTCCACCTTATGTCCCACAAGCAGCTAACATTGACTCTCATTGGAGAAGTTCAGTTACTAGACCTTATGGCCAACCAACGAGCTCATACTTTAAACATGACTATTGGCCTACACATGTTGACTCCATGTATGCTGGGATGGGATATGGGAGCACTGCTGTGAAGCCCTCAGCAGGTTGTTCTTGGACTAACAAGGGACCGAACTATCAATGGAGGACCAAGAACAATAGTGGATCCTCTAGAACTTCATGCCCTAAACCTGTGATCCACAAGGCAGGTTCAAGTCAGTAATGACTTGAGCCTCCTCTGAATACTAACTGTTTTGTATATATTTTTGTTGTTGTTTGTAGGATCATCCCCTTAAGCATAAGAATATTGGTATTGTTGATAGTGGTTGTTCCAGAAGCATGTCTGGAAACAGGGATATGATGCATAATTTTGTCCCTATAGAAGGAGGAGGCAATGTGACTTTTGGAGGAAGTGATGGTAGTATCACTGGAAAGGGCACCATAAAGACTCCTCACCTGGATTTTGAAAACGTGTATTTTGTTAAGGAACTTCAGCATTTCAACTTATTCTCTGTGTCACAAATCTGTGATACTAAGAACAAAGTTCTCTTCACTGAGAATGAATGTCTTGTGCTGTCTAAAGACTTCAAACTCCCAGAAGAAACTTCAATTCTGCTGAAGGTTCCTCGAACTCACAACTTATACACATTCAACCTTAATGAAGTTCAACCAGGTGGTAACCTCACCTGTTTGGTTGCTAAAGCATCTCTAGATGAGTCCACAAAATGGCATAGGAGGATGGCGCATGTGAACTTCAAGACCATTAACAAACTCTCTAAAATGGGTCTTGTTGAAGGCCTTCCCACCAAAGTATTCACCAATGATCATAATTGTGTCGCTTGCAACAAAGGAAAACAACACAGAGCTTCCTACAAGGCTATCAATGCTATGAGCATCATTACTGAACCTCTTCAGTTGCTTCACATGGATCTGTTTGGTCCTACACAAGTCAGAAGCATTGATCATAAATACTTCTGTTTGGTGATCACTGATGGCTATAGCAGATTTTGTTGGGTTTTCTTTCTCAGAACCAAAGATGAAACATCTCAAGTGCTGACTGAATTCATCACCCTTGTTGAAAATCAGTTGAACAAAAAGGTTAAGGGAATTAGGTGTGATAATGGGACAGAGTTTAAAAATGCTATTCTGATAGAACTCTGTGGGTCAAAAGGCATAAAAAGGGACTATAGTAATCCAAGAACCCCACAACAAAATGGGGTGGCTGAAAGAAAGAATAGGACCTTAATAGAGGCTGCTAGATCCATGCTTGCAGACTCTAAATTGCCCACTATGTTCTGGACTGAAGCTGTTGGCACTGCCTGTTATGTGCTAAATAGGGTGTCCATTACCAGACCACAACTCAAAACCCCATATGAGCTTCTCTTTGGGAAGGTTCCTCTCATTCACTACCTGAAACCTTTTGGTTGTCAAGTGACCATTCTGAACACTAGTGATCCATTGAGAAAGTTTGATGAAAAGGCTGATGATGGCTATATTGTGGGTTATTCAGCTCATAGTAAGGCATACAGGGTGTACAACTTGCAAGCCAAGAAGATAGAGGAGACATTGAACCTAAGATTTTTGGAAGATAAGCCTAATGTTCAAGGACAAGGTCATTCATGGTCTTTTGATCTTGACTACTTAACTGATTATCTGGGTTACCACAGACATTTGGCTAACCAAAATGCAGGTCCTCAAGACTCTCCAACTAACAATGCAAGTCCCTTAGATGATGACTCTGAAAATGAGTTTGAAGATGATGAGCAACCCATACTTGTGCCTTCTTTCTCTCCTAACAATATTGCAGGTACCACCTCCAAGGATGCTGCTGATTCGAGTGATGAAGATGACTCTCACTATGCTGAGGACCTCGCTAGGCTCCAAACTCAAGAATTTGCCGCCAAGCTTGAAGCAGAGAAACTAAAAGAAGGGGTAGCTATTGAAGGAGTCAGCAGAAACAATGTGTCTGCTGAAGTTGACTCTGTAACACCATCCATCCCCAAATCTGCTGAAGGCTATGCTGTTCCTTCTCGAGTATCCTTAGACTTTGGTGAACCCTATACACGCTTTCCAACACCTTCAGATCTTGGAAATCATCAACCCAAAGCTGGCATCTTCACCTCACCCTCTTATGATGCTGAATTTGAACCAACCATCACTAATCTTGATCCATCCATTGAAGTCAACCCCACTGCTACTCACAGGATCAATATTGCTCATCCTCAATCCAACATCATCGGTGATCTTCTGGCACCTGTCAGAACTCGAAGGGCTATCACAAGTCCTCAATTTGGACAGATTGCTTTTCTCTCTTATGTCTCCAACCAACAAAGGGACAATCACACAGACTTCAAACATTGTCTGTTTGCTTGTTTTCTCTCTCAAGTGGAACCAACCAGTGTATCTCAAGCTCTTAATGATTCGAGTTGGCTGGAAGCAATGCAAGAAGAGATGCAACAATTTCACAACCAGCAGGTTTGGATTTTGGTACCACTACCTGATGGCAAATATGCCATTGGGACAAAGTGGGTTCTGAAGAATAAGAGAGATTCTAGAGGTGTTGTGATTAAAAACAAAGCAAGGTTGGTAGCACAAGGCTTCAGACAGGAGGAAGGAATTGATTATGATGAAGTATTTGCCCCTGTTGCAAGAGTTGAAGCAATTCGCATTTTCTTGGCTTATGCTTCTTATATGGGCTTCATGGTGTATCAAATGGATGTCAAAGGTGCTTTTTTGTATGGTGAGATTGAAGAAGAGGTTTATGTCTCTCAACCAAAGGGATTTGAAGACCCAGATCACCCAAATCATGTTTACAAAGTTGTTAAAGCTCTCTATGGCTTACATCAGGCTCCAAGAGCTTGGTATGCTCGGCTTTCTTCATTCCTGCTGAAGCATGGCTATAGGAGAGGAGCTATTGATAAAACTCTGTTCCTCAAGAAAAATTACTCAGACATCATTCTGCTGCAAGTGTATGTGGACGACATCATATTTGGTTCCACAAACGAAGCTTGGTGCAGGGAATTCGAGGAACTTATGAAGGGTGAATTCCAAATGAGTGCTATGGGAGAACTTACTTTCTTCTTGGGTCTTCAGGTTCAGCAGAAACAAGATGGCATCTTTATCAGTCAAGATAAATATGTGAGGGACATTCTGAAGAAGTTTGGTATGGAAGGTGTTAGGACTGCCACAACACCTTATGAAGCTCCTAAGGCTAAAGCAAATAATGAACCAGATCTACCTGTGAATGTTCATCTGTACAGGTCTATGATTGGTTCATTGATGTATTTGACAGCTTCAAGACCTGATATTACATTTGCAGTGAGTGTTTGTTCTCGACATCAAGTCACTCCTCTTGCTTCCCATCTCAATGCTGTCAAGAAGATCTTTAAGTACCTCAAAGGCCAACCTCTCTTAGGACTTTGGTACCCAAAAGAATCTCCTTTCAAGTTGGAAGCATACAGTGACAGTGATTATGCTGGTGCAAATTTGGACAGAAGATCCACAACTGGGGGCTGCCAGTTCCTAGGCAAGAGGTTGATTTCTTGGCAATGCAAGAAACAAACCATTGTGGCCACTTCAACTACTGAAGCAGAGTACGTTGCTGCTGCAAATTGCTGTGGACAGGTCCTTTGGATTCAGAATCAATTGCTGGACTATGGGTACAACTTTATGAACACTACCATTCATATAGATAATCAAAGTACCATTTGCATAGTCAAGAATCCAGTTTTTCACAGCAGAACGAAACACATTGAAATCAGGCACCACTTTATAAGAGATGCTTATGAAAAACATTTGATAAAAGTGGCAAAAATCCATACTGATGATAATGTTGCAGACTTATTAACAAAAGCGTTTGATGGACCAAGGTTTCAACACCTCGTGGTCAATATTGGAATGCTAAACCCTTGAATGCATAGTTTAAGGGGAGGCATAGGCCTCAGGGGAGGCATATGCCTCAGGGGAGGATTTGTGCAAACTCTGCAGATTTTTGTTGTTTCGATTTTTACTCTGCAGATTTTTGTTTGGTTTTATATCTTAGTTTGTTTTGCTAACACTAACTTCTAATATTTCTCTAGTTTATTTGTTCTTGTTGTTGTGTATGTTTAGTTTGTTTGTTTGCAGTTGACTGTACTGCATTTTGCCTATTCCTTATCCGGATTGCAGTTTATATATCTCATGGTCAAGTTCAAATTCATCAAGAGTGGCTCATTGGTACATGGTCAAATAGCTGAGAAAGTGTTGCTTGTTTCTTCTGATAACAAATACTGAAGCATACAATTTGATTCTACTGAAGATAATACTGAAGTAAAGAAAATAAAGTCAAATTGTTCATTCATTCATTCAAGAAACAGTTTACAGCTTACAGCTTACATAAAGACAACTACTTCTATTTTGCATCCTCAAGCTAAGCCTAATCTAGTGTATATCTTTCATTCCGAAATCTAATGGAATGCTGGATATGCCTTTGATGCTGGCTTTGCTTTCGTAGGTCTTGCGTAACCACCCATTCCGCTTAACTGGCTGGTTGGATATGCATGACCAGGACGACGAAGATGCTAAGGACCAAAATGGAGGGATGGATTGATGAAAACGATTGATGATGACGATGACCACGTAGGATGACGAAGAGAACTATCGTGTCCTTTGTGCTTCATCTATTCATTTCAACCAAAATGCAATCGATCCACCCTCCTCAAGCCCTTCTTCTATACGATGGGTGTTTATGCACCAAAAGATGGCGCAGTGAGACCAAGAACCACCTCTCTATCTTTGGGGAGTGGCGGATTCCTGGCACGAGGTCTTTGTTGAGACCGAGGTGCTGGAGGTTGGGAGTAAGATGTTCCCTCCTTATAGGAGTCATCAGAATCATCAGCAGATTCACTTGGATTCACTACACTGTCATCTTCTGAAGAAGGAAGAAAGGGCGATTTTTTTGGTCTTGGATAGGGTTGAGGAAAGTAAGAGAACCATGGGTTTGATTCACCACTTGATGATGATGAAGAAGACGAGGAAGATGAGGAAGTGAGATCTATGATCTCAGGTTTGGTATTCATGGTGCAATTGGGTTAATTGAGGTTATTTTGCTTCTAGGGTTTGTGGTAAATTTTGGGGATCTTGGTGAAAAGATGAGTTACATTGGGATCATTTTATAGACGGATAAGAGGTTCAATGAGTTTAATGCAAGTGGGTGGCACAGTAATTCTAGAAACTTACCGAAGATATTCTTATCTTTGATGCATTCTGCTGATGCCATAACTTCAGCAGATTGATCTTGTATTTCTGCCGAAGTGTTATTCTAGGTCGGGTCAAAGATGTCATACACGTCAGCTATGGTCAACCAAACGGTCCATTTTTCTTTGACTATTATTTGGGCAAAAACACTTCATCCACCATCACTCGCTTCAGAACGAACAAAATCCCTCTCATTCCACTTACACAAACGCTCACCATTTCAAAATCATAATCCTAAACACTCATATTCTTCATGGGTCTTGAATTTAAATATGATCACAACAAAGTTGCTTTTCTGGGTAATGGCAAAGGTTATGAACTGTACGAACCAATGGTGGAATTTCTGAAAAGATCCAAGATTCGTTATGCACTAACTCATTCTCCAAATGAGATATATGAATCTCTGGTTACTCAATTTTGGGCAACTGCTGAGAAGAGGAGCGAGACTAAGATTAGGGCTGTGATTGATGAAACAGAGTACATTGTGACAGAGGACTTGATTAGAAGGAAGCTTCACTTGGAAGATACTGATGGAGTATTTTACCCTAATCAGGAAGATGTGCTGAACGGGCTAAGGGCTATTGGGTATCGAGGAACAAGAACAGATATGTGGCTAAAGAAGGAACTCTGCCCAAAATGGAGATTCCTGGTTCACACACTGCTCCAATGTATGAGCAACAAGACCGGAGGATGGGACCAGTTCTCTACACGACTGGGCTATGGTATTGTATGTCTTTCACAAGGGGTTACATTCAATTTTTCTAAGTATATTTTTGAAAACTTGGTTGAAAATATTCAAAAGACAAAAGGAAAATTTTTAATGTACCCAAGGTTTTTACAAATAATATTAGACACCTCTACCCAAGCCCAAGCCTTTTATCCTATAGGTGCGTTAACTGCTAAACTGTTTGCTACTATGAGAACCAACTTTCAGGGGGAACATCATCCCCTGCTTGCAGCCATGTTGCCACAAGGTAATGAGGCTGCTGATGAGGAGAATGTGGCTCTTATCCCTCCTACCTCTCCTGTTGCTACTGATGGTAATCCATTGGTTAACATTGATGAGGGCCCATCTTCTACTGTTGAAGCAACTCATGTTGCTCCTGATCAGCCACCCTGTCCCAGTCCTTCACCCACACTTGATACTCATGTTGAGTCAGAGCTTAATAGACCACCCACACCAAGTCCTGTGAGGGATCCTCTTGATGAAGATATTCCCCACATTGAGCATGACCAGGTTACTTCTGAAAGGTCCAATGAGGCTCCTCTTACCACAGAGCAATCTGCTGGTGGAGCTGAGGACCCCATTACACTCTCATCTGTGTATGCTCTTGTCAACAGGTATGCTGCAGAGGTTAAGAATCTGAAAAAGGAGCTTGCAGAGACCAAGTCTTCTCTTGGAGGGAAAATTGAAGAACTGCAGAATCAGATTAAAGTCTTAGAGCACAACCTACAAGGGTCTTCCAAAAGGAAATTGGTGGTTTCATCTGATGAAGAGCAAGAAGTTCCTCCCTTTGGATCTCTAGAAATGTTGGCTGAAGTTTCTCTCAATGACCCTTCATCTGTTGCTGCCACTTCATCAAAGAAGACGAAACCTGTTCTGTACACCAGAAGAAAGAGATCTGATCTTCACAAGGTTTCTTCTGAAGCTTCAGAGGAACCTGGGGCTGATAAGACTGCATCTGCTGATATACAAATGGAGGATGCTTCTCCAGACCTTGGAAAATCTTCATCTGTTCAAGAACCATCAGGCCCTTCACCTTCAGCAGATCTTCCTGATGTTACTGTCTTGACCACCTCAGTTGATAATCTACATCAACATGTTGATCTAGGTACTCCAGAAGAAATTCCTATAGTTGATCTTACTGAAGAAGAGTGTGCTAAGCAGCCTAATGATAAAGAAAATATTGTCATCACTGAAGATGAGCTTGGTCCTCACCTGGTGACTGAGGAGGAAAGACTGGGTCAAGCTAGTAGATTGGCAGAGTTTGAGAAGTCAAAGGAAGATACAGCATTGGCAAAACAATTTGAAGCAGAAGAATTCTCATCTCTAACTCCTGAGAGAAGAAAAGAACTGGATGAATTAAGGGTTCAGATGCCTGCTGCACAATGGGATGTTCTAACTCAGCATGTCATTTCAAGACCTTCTCTAGCTCAAAGTATCCTAGGTGGAGATTTTCTTAGTGACAACTATGTGGAGCGAATGAGGGCTCAGGGAAGACAAAGGAAGCAAGAAGCACTTGCACAAAAGAGGGACATCCAAGCTCAGAAAGCCAAAACAAAACCCCCTACTAAAGATGAAATGAGAAGGGTGGTGAAAAACCAATACTCACAGTCCAACTCTGGTCTAACAATGAAGCAAGTCAAGGCTTATCCTGATTCTGTCCTGTATCGCAAGTATAACCAAATCATGGAGGAAAGAAGATTAGCTTTAGCACGTTCTTCCAACTTAAAAAGGGTTTCAGAGAATGAAGCTGTTCAAACGGCCAAAAGACTCAAGGCTGGTGATGCTCCAACCAAGGAATCCTCTCCAGTCATTCCTGCTGAAGCAATCTCTGAAGTTGCTTCCTCTGCTGACAAGGACCAATCTTCTGAGTCATCCTCCATTCCTCCTGAAGCACCTGAAGCATCAGCTCTCTCTCCCACAGTAACACCTGTTGTCACAGTAGAAGATTCTGAAAGTAAGGCAACTGATCTTGCAGAAATCAAAACAGAAAAGGCTATAAGGATATCCCACAGGATGAAAGCACTTCGTGCTTCAACCATGTCTCCATCTACTGATTCATGCCCCACTACAGAAGCACAAGATGAAAATGCTCCCCCTCAGGAGATCTATCTGCCTGGGAGAAGAAAAAAGACTAAGGCAAAGATTTCTCCTTTGGATCTTGAAGCTAATGACTCATCTTTTATCATCGAAGGGTCTGCTGCTGATTTTCCTGATGGAAACTCAGAAGATGGGATAGCCTGGAAATTGAAGGAAGATCAGATGAATGTTCTTCTCCGTAGGGACTCTACTTCAGTAGAATTCACCTTTCTGAAGGAAATTCTACACTTAATAGATAGAGCAGACTTACTTTCTCTGTTTACTCAAGTTTCCCGCCATTATTGCAACAACGAACCTCAAGGCTCTGGAATGTACCTGCCAGGAGATTTTCAAATCTTGTTAAACTCCCACATTCCCAATAGTAAAGCATCTTCAATTTGGGAAAACTCACATCGATGGAAGCTTACATCCTGGAGATTCTATCCTCTCCCTCGGGTGCATGTCCTTGAGACTAAGGGTGGAATCACTGTGTGCCTGTTGTCTGAAAGAAAGTATCCTCTGCCTAAAAGACTTATGGAAAAGATGTTGAGTCAGAAATTGGAAATTCCTCCAGATCCTGTGGGAAATGAACAACAATCTGCCTTAACTCTGGTGGGATTGATCAAAACTCAACTTCAACAACTGCAATAGGCCTTTTCTTCATCCATATCAGGTCACTTGATACTCTCTGCATCATCCTAGTTTGTTCATTTTAGTTTGCTTTGCTTATGTTATTTGTCTATTTTTGTCTAAAGCTTTTAGTAAAACGCTTTCATAAAAAAAAAGGAAAACGACTTTCACTAATTCACACAAACATCATTTTAAAAATAGTGATAGCGTTTATTTAATAAAAATTAGGTTTTATATTTTTCTTCTCAATTTATTATTAAGCTTGTTCAGTTTTATAACTTGTTCTTAGTTAAAAAAAAAAAAAAAAAAAAAAAAAAAAAAAAAAAAAAAAAAAAAAAAAAAAACTACTTTTATGTAGGTTTTTGTCTGATGGTCTTTAACTCACCCGATGTACCTTTGGTATATCAAAGAGTTGGCTAGTCCAAAGGGTACAGCTTTGGTAAAGACACATCAAATCTGTTAATAGCTGTAATGGTTTGCTCAAAACCATAAGGTTTGCAACCACCCATGCTTAACTGCTGAGAGTTGTATGGTCATCAATTCACCATGGTCTATTCCTTTTTGGAATCCAAGAATTGGCTAGTCCACACGTATATGGTATGTGGTAAAGACAACTAAATCCATATTTGGTTTTCAATTCACCAATCCTAAGCATTGACTAGTCCTGAGCAAACGGCTACAGGTAAAGACAAGACAAATCCGTTTATATGGTTGCTGGTTTGCCAATAAATCAGATGGTTATCAATGTACCATAGTTTTCGAACTCAAACATGTGGCTACTCCAGTAGTAATGGCTATTGGTAAAGAGACATCAAATCCATTAATTTCGATGATTCACCTCTCACAGGAGTTAACACACCTGGAAGTGATGAGAATAGTATTGAACTTATATGTTTTGAGGTACACGATGTCATATGTTGCTGCAAAGATTTGGTGTTTCACAGTTCAGTTGCTGCTCCTCAAGATCTTGTCCACTCACTGCTCTCACAACATTACAATCCTCAACCGCATTAGCGATCTATCAAGGAAACTGGAACTTAACCTAGTCAAATTCCAGTTTAGGGGAGGATTGTTGGGAATTAAGGTAATCTACTGATTCTGCCGAAGTGACTCTGTTTCTGCCGAAGAAGAAATGATTCTGCCGAAGAAGCATGGATGCTACCGAAGTTATACTTCAGCAGAAGTGATAAAGCAGACAGTGTGTTGCTGCTGAAAGTGGGAACCACGTAGGAGAGATAAGCTCACTTTAGAGTAAAAGTCAGCGCCGTATGTATAGGTTGGCGCCGTATTATGTAGAGCTTATCAGAATAAACAAAATGATTAACGAAACAATATGATTAGTTGCATGCTTGTCTAGTTGCATGCTTAGTCTAGTTTAGTATTAGGAGCGTAAAATGTCAACGCTCATTAGGGTTTCTTGCCTATATAAGAAACCATATTAGTTAGTAATAGATAAGCTTTTCTTAAGTTTCTCATGTCTTGTATTCAATCCGAAACATAGAGTTTCTATAATCAAAGATCCATAGAGGATCAAAAGTGTTCTTAGTTATTATAACTTGTATTTATTTTCCGCTACAATATCAAGTTGTAGAGATCTTCTATTAGTTTGCTTGTGATTACATCGGCAATACTAACGATCTCCGAGTGCTTAAGATCTATCAAGGTCTTGTGTTCTAACAACATTGCGGTTTCTAGCTAACTCCGTGACACATTTCAATTTGTTATTTCTATATACTTTATGTCTTAACATTTTTTATCTTTTGCCTACATGGCGTGCATGCACTTAATAAACCCACCATGGTAAAAGGATGAGTAAACCTACTAAATAACTCGTTGAGTAAGAGGGTTGCAAACCCATCAACATTGGATCATGTATCCTTGTTAAACACCTTATTCTCAAGACGTTGGGATAAGTTCGGTGCGCATCCCACGATGGGTACGCAACAATGCATATTGTGCGCGTTTAACAATTTAGGAATCAAGACACTTGACTCCTTGATATGATATTTACAAGTACTCAGGAATTATGTTTCAAGTATACTGTGACTTTCATACATGATTATGAACTTCATATATTATTTCGCACTTATGTAACAGTTTGATTCTTAGACAACAAGTACGTTTTTTATGCAAAGACGAATAACTAAGAACAAACATTACAAGTCGCAACCACATTCAACAAAAGTAATATTTCATTAAGTACCACGCGTTCTTACAAAATATTATTTACAACACAAGTTACACTCTATAAACTCCTACAACGCCTAAGAGATGAGCTCCCCACACGGTTCACAGCATCCCCAACCTCGTTTAGCTTCTTCAACAAGTCGGAGTCTTCGCGGGATACCGTGGCAACACTAACCGGTACTCCATCAGACTGGGGAGATGAGCTGCGCCAACACAACACAAAATAGCCTTGCCTTTAATACCTTCCTTCTTGGCAAGTCTCGTAGCATGAGCTTCCAAGACTTGCTTTAAAGGAACTTCTTTCTCCAGGGCAAACGGATTCAAGATATCGCGAGGGCGTGCAAACACAGGCACCTGCAGCTGGGACTCATTGGGTTTCAAAAAATAATCAAGTTGCGCCTCCGCATTTTCAGCTCGATGCCGAGCCAAGGTTAGCCCCTCCATAATTACCCCTATAGGATAATCCTGGTCGCGCTCCAATTCAGCAATAAGAGGCAGCTCCAATAGCTTCATCTTCTCCATTGCGGCAACCAGATCATCATACGCATTCTCATTATAGCCATGTACCTTATCAGCAGGCACCTTCAACAGATCAGCCTCGTGGAGCTCCTCTACGGCTTCTGCCTTGCCCCGCGCCAACGCGCACTGCATAAACCCCCCCCCCCCCAAATGCGTCCACTACCTCCTGCGACTCCAAGGTACTGAGGGCAGCTAGGCGCAGACCATGGCCGATGAGCCACCTGCACTCAGCAATAGTAGACATGAGCTGGGGATATAACTCCTCATCATACTCAATGCTGAGCTTGCGCAACTTCATCTCCTGCGCCTCCAGTGAGCTTCCTACAGTTGCACCAAAATTCTCCAACTGAGAGACCAACTCTTCCTTCCCCTTCTCAAGATATTTCAGAGCCCATATAAACGATGCCTTATACTCCGCTGATTCAGTACGCTCCTGACTTATTTGGCCCAGCAGTGCCATCTTTTCTTCAGCAAGTCTTTGGACGTACGCCTTCATAGCCTCTGCTTCAACCTTGGCACTAGCCATACGTGCCTCCAGCAGCGCAATTTGTTGGTCCTTTTGCGCGCTCTGGCTACTTTCTCCCGAGTACTTAGCCTTTAGTTGCGCAACCAACTTAGCTTGGTGTGCCGTAGCTAGCACCAGATCTTCAACCAGCTGATCCATTGGCGCATCCCCCGAGGCCAATGGCTCAGGGCTTTGGCTCTTTGGTTCCGAAGACTCAGCGCGAACAGGACTAGCCTTTGGGGGCGACTCCACAGATTGTTCAATACTGCACGCAAAACAGAGGATTAGCGATTATTTCATAACATCAACAGGGAATGCGATACTGGCTTTAAGAATAATACTTACTTGGGTGGAGCAGTCTCCGAGGAACGAGGAGAGGCAACATCACTGGATGATGATTCCACGACATGGATAACATGACGCTTCTTCCTGGAGGAGCTTGCGCCATCGCCACCGAGCGCTCTCTTGCGTTTCAATCAATGGCTTTCCTCCTCCTCCTCTTCTTCAATGCTTTCAGCCACATTTGCATGCGAAAGCTCTACTAACGGGGAGGGAACCCTAGGGCTAGGCACGCTCTGTAGAGGAGTTGCCTCCAGCGCGGCGGAAGAACTACCCCCCGTTTCTCCCAACTGCATTTCCAAGGTACGCCCCGCTGTAGCCTCTAGAATGGGCTCTTCCCCCTCCTTCAACGGGCGCACACCCACAGTGACCTGGCGCGACTTCACCAATTGTACCACTCCAAATAAATCCATCTCTGCGCAATAGAAGACAACAACAAACAGGTTACATAAAGTGCAAAAGGAAAAAGAAAAGCTTACATTAATAAAGTAAAGGGATGTGAAAAGACGAGCACCCACCCTGGCCATCCGTGTCTAAGAAGATTGGCACCTCGTCAGGTCCGCCAAAATAATTGCGACTGATTCCCACGTGCACCAAAAATTCCTCGGGGTAGGAACTGATGGGAATACGATTGGCGTTTATCGTATTTGCATCGTCAGCGCTGTATGAACCAGGGAGGGGGCGCTCATCCTTTGGCAGCGAACTCTGGGTGTAGAAATCAAAGCGCCATGGGAACAACGCTTCATCGACCCAGAAAAAATTCTCCCTCCAGTCCCTAAGCGCGTCCAGTTTATCGGTGTAACATTGTGGACCCCCGGCGCACTTAGCGAACGAAACCCACCCGTTTGACCACGTCGTGTGGCAAAACGCGCGGAAGAGTTGGATGGTGGGATTAATCGCCAATAATCAGCAATTAACCTCGAAGTTTGTTAGTTTTGTTGCACCTATACAGTGCAGCTGAGAGATTTGCAGGCGATAGTAGTTTAAAACATCGCACAGAAATAGGGATAGAGGCACACGTTGATTCGCAAATTCGAAAAAACGTGTGTATACCCCTACCTTCCCTTCGGGGAAGTCCGCTATTGACGCGCTTAGGAAATGTTAAAAAGTCCGCTATTGACGCGCTTAGGAAGTCCGCTATTAGCGATTATTTAAGGAAAACCCATTTGCCAGACCATAATATATTAGCCATTCCTTGAATCAATCAGCATCAACACACTTTTCATCAACCTATAAACAAGAAAATTACATATTTACTTTTGCATGTGGTACTAATTGATAGGAAATGTTAAAAAGTTACAATGAATATGATGACGTATAGTCTGGAGTCGGGTCATAAACCCGATTATAGCCCAATACTTACAAAGCCCGGTATGAACTGGGCCAATACCAATAAGCGTTTGGGCTCACGAAAGCCCAAGCCCAAATCTATTTACGGAATAGATATCCGATATCTTCTAAAATAAGAAGATAATCATTCCCAACCGACTTAGGCGGGATACGCCGAAGGTTGGGGAACACGGAACCAACAAGGATTCCGTGCGTATATAAAGGGAATCATATCCCTCGTTTAAGGTACGATCTCATAACCCTAAAACTCCTTAAACCCTAAACCGATTACTCACTCTCACGCCGGAGGATAATCGTGGGAGACAATCCCACGGTAAGCCTAACGGTGTTTCTTGTCTCTTAGTGCGCAGGTCTCAAGCAGCAATTCTCAATTGGTACGAGAACCGGAGGTCCAAACTAGGAACGTCCAACTTTTGTATCAACAAGTGGCGCCATCCGTGGGACCTTACACTAAGAACCAACACTAGAATGACAAAGCACGGTAATCAGCGATCGCAGTCAGACCTCATGGGGAAGAAGTCGCAAAGTGGGCTAACCCCTAAGCAGCCCTCTGGGACAACCAGCGCTGCTAAAAATAAGGGATCAAGCCAGGACTTGATCTTCCCCCTGGTGGAACCGCATTCGGGAACAACCCAAGCCACTACAACCACCATAAGTGGAGTAGACCCACCGCGCACAGTCTTTACTACTCCCTTCCAGTCGGTGCTGGAAACTGGCCCAACAAAGGCACCAGACGCACCTGACCAAAATAAGGATGTAGTGATAGAAGCAAACATACTTGCTCTCGAGGGGGTCGCACCAGAGCTAACACCAGAAGTTTTCGTATCCCAGAACTACGAAACATTAACTGCCCTCATGCAAGAGGAAGAGAAGAAGAGATCAGGTCGGAACTTGAAAGCCCGACTCAATTTCGATTCTGAATACGAAACCTCCCCACTGCGCCATCAGAAAGAAAAGCGCGGGAGAGATAGCTGCCGACCCCCAGTATTCAACAGAATCGGGAGGAGAATTGAGGATGATGAGACATCTCACTCGCAGCACTTGAGTGATAGTGATAGAGAAGAACGGCGTACCAGTGTCTACGCTAGATTAGGTAGCCGTAAAGTACGTGACAGACTAGGGCGAAAGCATTCCCCAAGTGAAAGCCCCTCAGATCCAGACTACAAGTCAGACTCTGAGGACAGCCGGCGCAAACGCCGTAAGAAGGAAAATTCATCTTCTGACAATTCCTCGGACAACGAGGATAGCGACACAGGACATTGGAAGTCTAGAAACAGACGCGATAGCCAAGAGGAAGACATGTCTCTCCCATGGCGCCGTCAGAAAGTGGATGCGTTCACCAGACGCATTAGTGATTTCTCTGAGAACAAGAAGAGGCGCATGCCTACAAATGTCAAGACCTATGATGGAACAGGTGATCCTGACGATCACCTAAAAATCTTTGAATCAGCCGCGACCATTGAGAACTGGCCACAACCAGTGTGGTGCCACATGTTTAATTCCACACTGGTGGGAAGCGCGCGGAACTGGTTCAACAAACTCCCACGAAGGAGCATAAATGGTTTTGAAGAGTTGAGAAAGGCGTTCCGCCTAAATTTTACTCAACGGAAAAAGTGCGCTAAAAATCCTGTCGAACTCGCCAGGGTAAAGCAGAACCAGGGAGAATCTACGAGCGCATTCATGGAACGCTTTAAAGATGAATGCATGCAAGTTAAGGCATGTCCTGAAGTCTTAAAGATCTCTGGCTTCATGAATGGGATTAATAACCCAGAACTCATCAAGAGGTTAAATGACAAGATCCCTGAGACCTTTGATGAACTCATGAAGCGCTCTCGGTCTTTTGTCCAGGGAGAAGCCGCCGCGGCAGATAGCAAAAAGAACCATTCGAGTTACCGGTCACAGGAACAACCTGGGAGACAATCCAACGACCGAGGTAATAACCGTAATAGGAACTATCGCAGCCAGAGGAGCGGCAGAGACAGAGATAATGACAGGTACACTCCCCTGATCAAAACCCCAAAGGAAATACTCGCAGCGGAGGGCGCGAATTTCCCAAGACCACCGCAGATGCGTACACCAGAAGATCGGCGCACTGGGAATGGATACTGTGACTACCACGCGCAAAAGGGTCACACCACTAACGAATGTGTCCAGCTGCGCCAGCTCATCGACAAGATGGTCAAGGAAGGTAGACTGGACCACTTGGTCAAAAACATTAAAGAGGGAAGAGATAAACAAAAGAATGGAAACAAGAAGGAGACACTCAAAGATAAGGCCGACACAATCTACATGATACAGACGTGGCAACGAATCACTAGACAGAGGGTCAGCCAGGAGTTTTCCCGAAGAAGTGAAATCTCTTTCCCTACTCTAACTGCGGACAACGCAGTAGCAGAGCCACTCACCATTGAAATCAGTGCGGGTGGTCACGATATACACCGCATGTACATTGATGGTGGGGCATCGGCAAATATCATGTATGAGCATTGCTTTAAAAGACTACGACCTGAAATACGTAGCCAGTTAAACCCGGTCAGCACAGCACTCACTGGTTTCACGGGTGAAAAGATATGGCCCATGGGGCAACTGCGATTACTAGTCAGCATTGGCAACGCAGAGCACTCTACGACAACCTGGATGGACTTCATGGTGATCAAGTCCCCCTCGCCATACAATGGCATCATTGGGAGACCCGGGATATCAGCCATGCGTGCGGTGCCATCAACAGCGCACGGGATGCTTAAATTCCCAGTAGAAGGGGGCGTTGTTACTCTTTACAATGCCATGGTACCAAATAGAGAATGTAACACGGTGACATGCGAAATGGCACCGATCCCAAAGCAGTGCGTGGCCAAAGTCCCCAACTTAAAGGTCGCGATTCACCCAGATTACCCGGAACAGGAAATAACAATCGGGGGGTCATTGTCGGACAACGGCAAAGCAGCCGTGTGCGCGCTCCTACAAAAGAACGTAGATATTTTCGCATGGGAGCCAAAACACATGACTGGAGTACCACGCTCGATCACAGAGCATAACCTGAGAATCCGACAAGGATACACACCGATACGCCAGAAGAAGCGTGGCCAAGCCCCAGAGCGTGCGCAGGCAATCCTGGCAGAGGTACAGAAATTGGTAAAAGCAGGAATTATGCGTGAAGTCTACTACCACGACTGGCTTTCTAACCCAATAATGGTGAAAAAAAGCGACGGTAGCTGGCGAATGTGCGTAGACTTCACCGACCTTAACAAAGCATGCCCACAGGACTGCTATCCATTACCAGAGATAGACTGGAAAATAGAGTCCTTGTGCGGATATCCGTTAAAGTGTTTTCTCGACGCGTACAAGGGATATCACCAGATACAGATGGCTAAGGAAGACGAGGAAAAAACAGCTTTCCACACAAGCCAAGGCGTTTACTGTTATACAAAAATGCCCTTTGGCTTGAAGAATGCGGGTGCCACCTATCAGCGGTTAGTAGACAATGCCTTTGAAAAACAGGTGGGCCGCAACCTGGAAGTCTATGTGGATGACCTGGTCATAAAAAGCCATACTGAAGTTGAGCTTGTGCGCGACATAGCAGAGACTTTCAAGACTCTACGTGAGATCAACATGAAGCTGAATCCCAAGAAATGCACCTTCGGCGCTACTGAAGGCATGTTCCTAGGATACTTGATAGAACCTGACGGCATAAAACCTTGTCCAGAAAAGACAAAGGCGGTAATAGAACTTCCCTCACCACGCACGCTGAAGGAAGTCCAATCCCTCAACGGAAAACTTGCCGATCTAAACAGGTTCCTGTCTAAGTCAGCAGAAAAGTCATTGCCTCTTTTCAAAACGCTCAAGAAGTGTATGAAAAAGGGTGACTTCCGGTGGACAACGGAGGCAGAGGAAGCCTTCACTACACTCAAACAGCACCTAGCAATGCTCCCAACACTCGTTGCACCCCGACCAGGGGAAGAGCTGATCATGTATTTATCAGCAACTCATGGGGCAGTCAGCGCAGTGCTACTCACAGATAGGGACTCAGTGCAAACCCCTATCTATTTTGTCAGCAAAGCGCTCAAGAAGACGGAGATGAACTACAGTGCCATGGAGAAGTTAGTCTTGGCATTAGTGTTTGCTGCCAAGCGATTACGCCGGTACTTCCAGGCACACCCGATAGCGGTCATCACAGATCAAGCCATCAAGCAGATCATCTCCAAACCTGATGCGTCAGGACGACTCCAGAAGTGGAGTGTCTTACTAGGCGAACACAACATCTCTTACAGACCACGTACCGCAATAAAAGGACAGGTTCTGGCAGACTTCATCATCGAGAAGCCAGATACTGATGAGGTACCTGCGCCAAGAGAACAGGAACTACCAGATCCATGGATTTTGTTTACAGACGGATCCTCATGCGTGGACGGATCAGGAGCTGGCCTTATTCTCACAAACCCAGAGGGAATGGAATTCACTTACGCACTGCGTTTTGAATTTACCGCGACAAACAATGAGGCAGAATACGAAGCCCTAATCGCCGGACTACGCATTGCAGCTCGAATGGGTGTCCGTAACTTGGAAGCAAATGTAGACTCCCGGCTGGTAGCCAACCATGTGTTGGGTGAATACGTGGCCAAAGAAGAGAATATGATTCAGTATCTTGAAAAAACTAAGACACTGATCAAAGGCTTTGACAGATTTACTATCAAGCAAGTCCCTAGAGGAGAAAATCGCAAGGCAGACGCACTGAGCAAGATCGCCTCGACAAGCTTCGCACACTTATCAAAGCAAGTGCTGGTGGAAACGCTGAAAAGCAAATCAATATTGGAGATGGAAGTCTCCGCAGTCATAGAGGAGGATGGTCCTACATGGATGACACCAATTACGGAATTCCTAAGCAAAGGAACATTACCCCAAGAACAGACAGAAGCTCGCAGAATACGGCGTACAGCGCAGAGATTCGAATTGCGAGACAACATACTGTACCGACGTTCTTTCCTCCAACCATGGCTCCGCTGCGTCGGCCCCCTACAAGCAAATTACGTGCTGCGAGAAATCCATGAAGGTTCATGTAGCATGCACGCAGGACCACGGTCCGTTGTAGCACGTGCCATGCGATCGGGATACTACTGGCCAACCATGCATCGAGATGCGCGGGACTTAATAAGGAAGTGCAATGATTGCCAAGTTCACAGACCCGTCCCGCGCCAACCACAGCACGAGCTAACGTCAATCACGGCGCCATGGCCATTCCACAAATGGGGCATTGATATTGCAGGGCCTTTTCCAATAGCAGCAGGTGGTCTCAAGTATCTCATAGTAGCTATAGACTACTTCACCAAGTGGATCGAGGCAAAAGCAGTGGCGACAATTACCGGCAACCAGGTGAAACGCTTTGTCTGGGACAACATAGTATGCCGCTTCGGATTACCTGGAGAAATCATCTCGGATAACGGGAAACAATTCTGCGATAACCCCTTCAAAGATTGGTGCGAGAAGTTAAATATCACCCAACACTTTGCGTCAGTCACGCACCCTCAAACCAATGGCTTAGTAGAGCGCGCTAATCGAAGCCTGGGCGAAGGAATAAAAGCGCGCCTGGACAGGCACAAAGGAAGGTGGGTCGAAGAGCTTTCGCATGTCTTGTGGGCTCACCGCACCTCAATAAAAACCAGCACGGGGGACACCCCCTTCTCTCTAGTCTACGGGACAGAAGCCGTTATACCAACTGAGATCGGCATGCCAACTATCCGCACCGCGGAGATCAATGTAGCAACAAACAATGATGAAAGACGTGTCGACCTGGATCTGCTGGAAGAAAGACGCGAACGCGCAGCCATACGGGAAGCAAAGTCGAAGTCAAAAATGAAAGGATACTATGATGCCAAGGTGCGCAGTGTTTCATTCAGACCAGGTGACTTTGTCTACCGTGCCAACGAGGCGAGCCACGCAGAAGATACAGGTAAGCTCGGACCAAAGTGGGATGGACCTTATGAGGTTACTGAAGCAATAGGCACAGGCGCGTACAGGCTACGAGGCTTAGATGGTCGTGACCTACCGCGCACATGGAACATCGGCAACCTCAAGAGGTGCTACCTGTGAGAATAGCTACGGCACAGCGCACAGACGCTCCGCACTCTCAGTGCTCAATAAACATTCATGTATTCAGTTTTATTTTTCATATTTACTGTTTTCTTTGTTATGTCTCAAAAAACTTGCAAGTATCAATAAAACGCCGCGGTTTCTAGCTAACTCCGCGACACATTTTAAGTTGTTATCTCCATATACTGTATGTCTTAACGATTTTTTATTTCTTGCCCACGATGGCGTGCATGCACTATGAATAGACCCACGATGGTAAAAGGATAAGTTGACCTACTAACTAACTTGTTGAGTAAGAGGGTTGCAAACCCATCAACACTGGATCACGCATCCTTGTTAAACACCTTGTTCTCAAGGCGTTGGAATAAGATATATGCGCATCCCATGATGGTAGCGCAGCAATGCACACGTGCACGTTTAACAACTTAGGAACCAAGACACTTGATTCCTTAATGAGATATTTACAGCACGCTGAATATCATACCATACACGATTATGATAAAATACTTTGAATTATTTCTCTAGTATACTCTGATTTTCATACATGATTATGGATTTCCTATATTTGCATTGGCGAACACGGCCACAAATACATCTTTTACGCATAGTCAGACAGATACGTATACATTACAAATATCCACAGCAACAAACAAACAAGAAACTTTTATTCATAAATATAAGTTATTACAAGAGATAGTTATTTCGCAAAATATCAACTACCAGCTGCTACAACGCTTAAGGGAAGAAGTGCCAACATGACTCTTTGCATCTTTGGCTTCGTTAACACCTTTCAACATGTCTGCATCCTGACGTGATACAGTAGCCACACTGACTGGCACACCATCAGACCTTGGCAAGTGAGCCGCACCAACCCCACACAAAATAGCTTTACCCGCAATACCTTCTTTTTTAGCGAGACGGGTCGCATGTGCTTCCAAGACTTCCTTTAAAGGTACTTCCTTTTCCAAAGCAAAGGGATTCTGACTATCCCTAGGACGCGCAAAGATAGGTACGTGAAGCTGAGACTCATGGGGTTTTAAATAATAGTCTGGCTGTGCTTCGGCCTCCTCGGTACGATGACGCGCCAAGGTCAACCCCGCCATAATCACATTGATCGGATAATCTTGATCGCGCTCAAGCTCCGAAATCATTGGGAGCTCTAAGTCTTTCATTTTCTGCATGGCAGCGACCAAGTGATCATATGACTCTGCATCATAATTTGGTACCTTATCAATCGGCGCCTCCAACAGTTGGGCCTCATGGAGCTTCTCAATTGCTTCTGATTTACCACGCTCCAGAGCGCACTGCACAACTTCCCCGAAAGCATTAACCACCTCTGGCGATTCCAGGGTAGTGAGGGCAGCTAGGCGGAGACCGTGGCCTATAAGCCACCTGCGCTCCGCTATCGTGGACATGAGCTGAGGATACAACTCCTCGTCATACTCAAGGCTGAGCTTACGCAGTTTTGCCTCCTGCACCTCCAATGACCAGCTCACAGTAGCCCCAAGCTCCCCCAACTGCGCAAACAAATTTTCCTTACCCTGCTCTAAGTGTTTAAGCACCCAGTTGCACGCAGACTTGTACCTGGCAGCCTCAGCACGATCTTGATTTATTTGGCACATTAGTGCCATCTTGTCCTCGGCCTGTTTCTGAGCATATGCGCTCAGATCCCTAGCCTCTGCGTGGGCGCTATCCAGTTGCGCCCGGGTGCTTGCCAGCTGCGCTTCCAGCAAAGCTATGGTTTGGTCCTTTTGTGCACTTTGGTCCTCTCCACCAGATACTCGGTCTTTTAGCTTCACAATTAGTGCAGCCTGGTGTGCGGAGACCTGCACCAATTCTTCAACCAATTGCTCCATGGGCACATCTGCATCAGACTGGTTTTCATTATCCTGGCTCTACGGCTCAGAATGCGCTGAACGCATAGGACTTGCCTTGGGGGGTGATTCTATAACCTGCTCTACCCTGCGAATGATCACCAGCGAAATGTTAGATTCACACCTAATACCTCAAAAGGGAATTATACATATATGGCTTTACTTACTGTGGCTCCGCGACATCAGCAGAAGGGTGCGACGACGCCTCATCAGTGGAGGATAATTCCACAGTCTGGATCACGGGACGTTTTTTCCTTGAGGGGCCTGCACCATCACCCCTTCGGGTCCTTTTGCGACTAAGCCCGGATTCTTCTTCTTCCTCTTCCTCCATAGGATGAGCCGCGGCTACGGGCGGTGGCTGCACCACAAGAGAGGTTATTCCGGGAGTAGGACGGCTTTGCAGGGGTGTTGCCTCCACTGCGACTGAGGAACTGGTCCCTGTATCCCTCGCATTTAGCTCTATGACGCGCCCTGCGGTAGCAGCTAAAATAGGTTCCTCATCATCCTTCAAGAGTCGCACTCCTGTCTTTACCCCTACGGGCTTTGCTAGCTGTACGACGGTAAATAGATCCATCTCTGCGCAACACAAAACACATATACAAACAGGTTATATAATGCGCGAAATATACGGAAGATTGTTCTTACATTATTTACGCACAGAGGTACGGAGGAATAAGTACCCACCCTGGTCATTGGCGTCTAAGAAGATAGGGATCTCATCTTCGGGACCAAAATAGTTACGGCTGATTCCCATGTGCACCAAAAATCCCTCAGGATAGGCACAAATGGGGATGCGGTTCGCATTTATCAGTTCCGCATCCTCGGCGACATAAGACCCAGGCACTGGGCACTCATCCCTCTCTAATGTTCCCCGGGTATAAAACTCATAATTCCAGGGAAAGCATGTATCATCTACCCAGAAGAAATATTCCCTCCAATTTCTAAGTGAGTCTAATTTATCCGTATAGCACTGCAGTCTACCGGCGCGTTTTGCAAAAGACACCCACCCATGCGCCCACGTCGTGTGGTAAAAGGCGCGGAATAGGTTAATGGTGGGGTTAATGGCCAACAAACGGCAATTTACCTCAAAGTTGGTAATTTTGGCCGCGCCGATACAATGCAATTGCGATATGTGTAGATTATAATAGTTTAACACATCGCACAAAAAGCGTGAAAGGGGCACACGTTGATTTGCGAATTCGAATAACCGTGTGTATACACCCACTTTCCCTTCGGGGAAATCCGCAATCGTGGCATGCGCATCCGAAACTACTGGATGCACATCCTGGGGTATAAAGTAATCTGAGGTGAATTCCATCAGATCGATCACGGTGAGGTCGGAGGTGAAGTCAGATAACTGTTTAACCATTGTGTTATTACTTTTTGATAATGCGCACGCGCGGTTACCTTTGCGGTTGGTTAATTTCTGGATTACAACTCTTAAAATGCTTTCGAAATGTTGGCTGAAGTTTTTTTTTTACTGTGAGATATCCGGTGAAAATGAAACGATAAGTTATATAGTCTTTCTCTTCCACCCGATTGGCGACACGTGGATCCCACTCATCATACTCGTGTGGTTGAGATTGCTTGATGGGACGCGGGACAGTAACTTTCCCCCGATTTACGAGGCATCTGCATTTCATTTTGATGTCTAGATGCAATGCACCTATGGGTATGGCTTCTCTCATACGTTTCGTACGTTTTTCTTTTTACTTATTTTATTTTAGACTACGGTCATAAGTCTAGCATCCGCAGTTATGCACTGCGCATACTAGACTGGGGGGACATGATGACGTATAGTCTGGAGTCGGGTCATAAACCCGATTATAGCCCAATACTTACAAAGCCCGGTATGAACTGGGCCAATACCAATAAGCGTTTGGGCTCACGAAAGCCCAAGCCCAAATCTATTTACGGAATAGATATCCGATATCTTCTAATATAAGAAGATAATCATTCCCAACCGACTTAGGCGGGATACGCCGAAGGTTGGGGAACACGGAACCAACAAGGATTCCGTGCGTATATAAAGGGAATCATATCCCTCGTTTAAGGTACGATCTCATAACCCTAAAACTCCTTAAACCCTAAACCGATTACTCACTCTCACGCCGGAGGATAATCGTGGGAGACAATCCCACGGTAAGCCTAACGGTGTTTCTTGTCTCTTAGTGCGCAGGTCTCAAGCAGCAATTCTCAATTGGTACGAGAACCGGAGCTCCAAACTAGGAACGTCCAACTTTTGTATCAACAGAATAAACAATACATGATGTTTTCTCATTTTCGAGTGTATCTGCTCATCATGAATTGGAAAATTCTCATCTCTCAACATAATACTCAGCTAACTTCTAAGGCCCATGTTTTATGTACATATGTATAATCCCATATGATTCAACATAGTCATACATAGCAAATAAATCCATATATATCGTTTTCTATTATTTTCAAACCTTTGTCAAGTTCACATTTTGGAAGTTTAAAGAACAACTTATAAATGTTTTCCTGTGTTTGTTCTTTTAAAAACTCACATGCAGTAACAAAGTTCATTTTTCTATCCTTAGTAACTCTCCATTCATAAACAAGTCCATTTTCATACCATAGTGGCAGGAAACTGAAATTACCATTGTAGTGCACATCAAACAGCAAAGCAACTGAACCTGAAGGTGCCATACTGTAATTTACATAAAAAAATTAAAAATTAATAGATATATATTATTTCAACAAAACCCTAAACGAAATACATAAAAAAACAATATATGTTGACAAATCAAAGTGGAAACTAGTAGAATATAAGATATTGTACCTTTTGCATCGATTAATTTAATAGAAATAATGAAAACAACAATTAATTGAAGATCTCTGTGGGGTTTAAATGTTAGGGTTTTTAGAAACATGTTTTTGGTCCAAATTTGGGATCAGAATTAGTTTTAAAAGTGGGAAATCTATGTAGCAAGAAAATTGGTGGGAAATCAACATGTATTTACCAGCATTATACAAAGGTCGGCGCTTACAAAGGTCAGCGCTGGAAAAAAATTAATACTTATACAAATGTTGGCGCTTACATGGCAAGGCAGCTTAAACAATGCATTATATAATCAAAATTAGAAAGTTTGTTAGTAAATTTGATAAAAAAAAATGCCAATACAGAATTACAAAAAGGGGTAAGTTTACTACATTTTTGTGCTATTTTCCCTTTAAAAATTACTAGATGAATAACCGTGTAAAGCGACAATGTATAGCGGAAAATAAGTGTACATGCGAACTTGTGTTTTGGAGTGACCCTTGATGCAACTTACGAGTTCAATATGTAGTTATTGCGAGAAAAAAAAAATGAGTTATAAACGAAAAATGATAAAAGTTTGATAATTAAACAATATTTAAAATATTAATTTAGTAGCATATGTTGTTACCATTTTCAATCGGGGCAAATCTCTCATTCTTAAATTTGGAAATTTCATAGAAAAATGATAGGCATGTCTAAAAACATGCCTAAAACTATGTGGCAAAAGTTTATTGGTTTGTAAAAAATGGGTCATGCCGCTACAATCAATAAACTCATGCCTCACATTTTTAGTCATATCATTAGTCATGTTTTTAGGCATGCCTATTATTTCTCAATTTCATATATATCCCAACATGCTTTAAAACTAAAGGAGAGTTATTTTACATATTAAACGTCTTTGAGGGTGTGCAAGGTGAGCGACCGCTCAGGGCCCCGGAATTTTTAGGGCCTCAAAATTTGTCCCATTAATAAATATACGCATGTGTAGACATATTTTTCACGAAGAAAAAAGTATTTAGATGGGAAAATATCTTAAATGAGTAATATGTTAGAACGTTTAGATAACTAGTTGCATTATATCTTATAAACGGTGGCACTTTATATATAATATTGCTTAACGAAAGGTCTCATTATATAACTTCGCACAGGGCCTTCAAAAATTTCGCCGATTAATCAGACGGCCCTTTTCTCACATACCAAGGGACACATCATCACCCTTCATCTAAAAAGAAATCAATGACTTAGATTAAAATCATTTTAATACTTTACCTATTTTTTATAATTTAATTATCTCTTAAGCCGTTAATCGTTAAGCAAAAATAATTACACCATCGCGACGAGCATTTAATTATCTTTCTATCTACACGAACTTTGATATATTTTCGACAAACTTTTTTTTCACGTTTTTTCATTTTTTTATTATTTTTTCTTCATTGTTAAAACTTGCATGAGAAATCACATATGATTAAACACTAATTTGAATATTTTAATAATATCACATGTGATATTAGTGTTAAATCACATATGATATACATGTGATATTAGTGTTTAATGATATTACATATCATATGTAATTTAACACTAATATCACATGTGATATTATTAAAATATTTAAATTAGTGTTTAATCACATGTGAATTTTTCATGCGAATTTCAATAACGAAAAAAACGTAAAAAAAAAAAGGTGAAAAACACGAAAAAAAATTGTCAAAAATATATCAAATCTATAGAAAGATAATTAAATGCTCGTCGTAATGGTATATTTATTTTCACTTAATGATTAACGGTTTGAAAGATATTAATATTTGAAAAACAAAATGATGAAAGTGTGTTTTTTTAATTGTTGAGATTAATCTCATCCATTAAATCAAATAAAGATGGAGAGTGAAGATTGACCCTTTGATATGTAAAAAAATTTGGTATGTAAATGATCTTTAATCTTAAAAATATTGTACATTCATTCAATCAATGAATCAATGGTATCAGATTAAAAATCATTTATATACCAAATTTTTCTTACATACTAAGGGAACAATCTTCACTCTTTATTTTTATTTGATCGAATGGATGAGATTGATCACAACAATTTAAAAAACCCACAATCATAATTTTTTTTCAAATATTAATATATTTCAAAACTTTAATCGTTAAGAGAAAAAAAAATATACTATTACGACGAGCATTTAATTTATCTTTCTATAGATAGACACTTTTATATATACTTCAAAAAAACAAAAAACGTGTCTTTCACATATTTTTTTACGTTTTTTTTTTACTGAAATTTGCATGAAAAATCACATGTGATTAAAATTTATTTGAATATTCTAATAATATCACATGTGATATTAGTGTTAAATCACATATCATATGTGATTTAACACTAATATCATATGTGATTAACATTAATATCACATGTGATATTATTAGAATATTCAAATTAGTGTTTAATCAAATAAAAAAAATAAAAAAAAAAAAGATGAAAAACGTGAAAACTAACGAATATTTTTTTTTTTGTCGAAAATATATTAAAGTGTCCGTCTATTTGGAAAGATAATTAAATGTTTGTCGTGATGGTGTAATTATTTTCGATTAACGATTAATGATTTAAAAAATAATTAAATTAAAAAAAATATATGTGAAATATTAAAATGTTTTTAATCTAAGACATTGATTTATTTTTTTAGATGAAAGATGCTGCGTATGTGATAAAGGTTAGTATGTAAAATACTTTTTCCTCATCGTATTTTAATAAACTCATTTTTTAAGTTTTAAGTTTAAGGATTAAAGAAAATTGTTTAAATGCTTAATTTACATAGATTTATAGATGTGTGTTTAGTAGACTTTCCAAAATACGTAGCATATATTGTTCATTCTAAATTTCTTTTCTTTTTCAATCGACTGAAACCGTAAAGAAAAACCCCTAAACCCTCTCTGTCCCAGCTGCGATCGTTATATATGGCCGTAAGTAGTCCTTTTTTGATTCATTAGCTATTGATTTATCGTTTTCATATAATCGTATTGATCTTTTAACTAGGTTAGATGCGTTAATTTTAATGAAAGTTTGTTTAAGAATTTTACTAGTTATATTAGGTTAAAGGTTACTAAATTTAGAATGCTGTGTTTGTATGTTGTTATAATACTGATTATTGGCGTATAGGGTACTAAATAATTAGGTGTTTACGTGTGTATAAGAAATTTAATGATATTGTTAGGTTGCACCGTGCATGAGTAATGTGGTTTCAACTAGTAAGGTTTTAGCCTTTCATTGCGTAAGCTGGTTGTTTTCTTCACTGGCATGTTTAAGATTCTCGAGGATAGGAGACAACGAGTACAGGACTTTGCTGGTGTTTAGATTAGTTTCCAAGAATTGGTTTTTGATTACTCACAAGTTACTTTAGTTTACTAGTTTAGTGTATGGTTTTTTGAGTATTGTTGATGGTTTATGAATCGAGGAACTAATTTGTTTGAGCATTGCATGCAGACCATACCCGTTAACCCAAAACCTTTCTTGAACAGCTTGACTGGGAAGCCTGTCATGGTGAAGCTCAAATGGGGAATGGAGTACAAAGGCTATCTTGTCTCTGTCGATTCCTACATGAACTTGCAGGTAACACACTGACTTTTATAACATCTTGTTTGCTTTTGTGTTCATTAGTCGTAATGTTTGCACTCTGCCTTATTGTTAGTGCTTAAATGCATCTGTGTTTTTTGATAGTGAATTAATGAGTCTCTGGTATTGTATTTTGTCAGTTTGCTTTCTTAAGGTGACAAAACGGGCGGGTTGGGTAACATGTGAAATTGGATTCAAGTTGAAATTTGGAGGTTCGGTTTTGTTGTTTTGATGACATAAAACACTTTTTTTGTCTCAACTTTTGGTAATTATAAATTACAAAAACTATATATTGTCGCATAACGTTATTGACTCGTTATAGAAAAAACTCAACTTGATCTATTTTCTAAGTAAATGCGTTGAATTGCTACCTCAAGTTTTGTACTAGGTAATTGGATTGCATCTTGTTATCATGTTAGATGAGCTGGTCATCCTTTCATCGCCTATAACAAGATTAAGCTTTGTTTCAACACATTTTATCTATAAATATAGAATTTTGAAAAGTCTTGTGTATATCAACTATATTTCGTGCCTCTAATAGAACTGTTTATTTTTCCAGTTGGCGAGCTCTGAAGAATACATTGATGGGAAGTTTTCCGCAAGCCTTGGAGAGATGCTAATCAGGTATGCTTGAGTTGATGTACTTTATTATACGTTTTGGGAAACTATAAGTTTGACCGATAAAATTTATAACGCATTTTGGGTATACACTTTAGAGTAGTTCACGCTGCGTGAAACTTGTGCTGTCATCCTTGACTCGACTTGGGCTGTTAATAGTTGAGGTGATCTTATACTCTCATGAAGTAGAGCAAGATTCTGAGCTTCTTTGATCATGGAATACTTATATGATCAATTGACCAATAGGAATAGGAAGCGTTAGTGTGCTGTATGGAACTAGTACTTAACTAGTTTGCTTTCAAAGTATTGGACTATGAAGGATTTGTTTCATTGGTCAAAATGCAAACAATGTCAATGCTTTAAGTGGGACATTATAAAGTCTGTGATTCCCATGCCAGTTATAACATGGACATAAATATGAAGTGGCTGGATATACTTGTTCACCAAATCCTCGTGGGCTGGTCAATGTGCTAGGTAGTTTGTCACTTTGTCTTCTCAACTACCCTTTACTACACCCGGACAAAGTTAAAGTAGTACGTGGACCTAAAATCATCTGTTAGCTTAAGGTAACAGAACATACTCACAACTCAATTATGTCTTCTGAAATATGTGTTCTTATCAGGGCTCTTAGTTAATGATCCCAAAGAGTTTAAAGTTTATGTACGGTGGCCAAATTGGCATCTCGATTAGATAATAATGTATACGAGGTTATGTGCAATTAAAAATAGACTTCAGTTGATTATTGAATCCCTTGACCTAATCCATCTTTTTGCTACTCATTTTCATTTCAAGGTTTAGGCGTTCTATTTTTTATATACTTCTTAGAAATGCAGAATTGCCTTCTTGAAACATTGTGATTTCACTGCACTTGTATGATATTTTACATATCTTGTTTCTACTGATTCCTTATTTTGGTTTTATTATCGTTGTTTTGGCTAGTAAGAAAAGTATTCCTGTTATAATCTTGTTAGTTAATGCTATTGAGCTTGCTTAATTTATTAAGTATGGGTCTTTCGCGAAATTAAGGAAAATATCCTTGGCTAAAGGTTGATGTTTCTGTTTTTATTTTGCAGATGTAGCAATGTTCTCTATATACGAGGTGTACCAGAGGATGAAGAAAATATCCTTGGCTAAAGGTTGATGTTTCTGTTTTTAGATCCATCGGTTTTATTTTCATTCTCTTGTTCTTGTATGGAACTACCTGTAGATGTTATGATTTAAACGTAACTTAGTTTAGAAAACCTGAACTTTTGATTGGCCCCAAGTTTAACTAGGTGGATGTGGATCCCTTTTATCTTTAGTCTGAGTATATCAGACAATGTTGCATGGTACTTGCTGTTTCTTTTCTAATATTATGGCAAAAAATTGAAATCTGTTGGCTGATTGGGATCACAAAATCATCGTTGAATGCCGCAATTGCAATGATGGTTAAGTGGTTAGATATAAGTCTTAAATGTCATTGACGCGCGAATGTAGTCGATCTTTTATATCTTGACCCGTGAACACATGTTCTGTATAAAATCTATAATAGATAAAAATTGAGTTTCATGCCATAAATGTTGGTATTAATCATTTAAAAAGTCATTAGTTTAAATTTTGAAACGAAGTCATTTGTCACACATCTTCATAATAAGAAATCAACCATTAAACTTGGGTGTTTACAACATTAAGGGTCCGTTTTGTATAGGGGGATAAGTTTTAATATCTAGCTTTGGCTTCAATTTGTATGTTTGGATTGTAGAAAGTCTCAATCTGGGCCCACCAAAATCCAGATTTTCGGCCATCTTCAAAAGTATATCAAGAGGCCAGGATTAGAAAAATAGATTGTCATATTTGTTTGACATTGCAACGTGGATACATATGAGCCTTTTCTTTTTATTGTTTTTCCAAAAAATTAGTTTTTTTTTTATTTTTATTTGCAATTTAAGCTGTAACTATATATGTGCACCCTCTCTTTTTCATAATATATTTTAATTTTATTACGTCAAATCAAAATTCAAATCCAACACTAAATCCAAATCATAATCCAAATCTAAATCCTAATCCTAAACCCGCCTACAAACCAAACGGACCCTAAGTGGTTAGATATAAAGGTTTTAGTTAACCTTTTATAAAAGCATCTTCAATGTTAACACTAAAATTTTGCACTGAAATAGTGTAAAATGAGCATCTTTATAGCATATTCTTGCACCAAATAAAAATTCCTCCAATGTATAACACTAAATTTTAGCACTAAATATTTTTAATTTATCTGAAGTACAAGTCGACACAATAAATAAAAAAATAAGTAAAATAACATATATCAATATTGAGCTCATTGTAAACGTATTCATCATAGACTTACAACAACATAGTTTATATAAGTTATTTTTTGTTTTTATAGTCAAGTATTAATGTTTAACAAGTATGTTGAGTTTAAATAAGATGAATAGTATTAGTGACAAATATGGTGTAGCACTATATTTAGTGTTTTATTATTCATATCATTAAATTAGTGCCAAAGATAGTGCCAAATATTGGAGAGAGTTTTTTTTTTTTTTTTTTTTTTTTTTTTTTTTTTTTTTTTTTGCACTAAATTAGTGAAAAAAAACACATTCAGCAATATTGGAGATGCTCTCTCGGGAAAGTGTAGTTTTAATGAGTCTCCTAAGGGTGGTGGCAACGGGCACGGGGTGAGCTGCGGGCTTGGCCAGCCCGAGCGGCTACACCGCCGCCACCTATGCGGGCTCGAGCGGGGTCATGGTGCAACGGGCAATATACTCGAAGCGGGCAAATGAAAAAATCGAACGTTGAACGGTAATATAGACCGTTGGGCAACGGTTAAAAAAAAAATTTTCATTTCCTATATATAACATATTTTTCACCACAACAAAATACTTTATATCATTTATCTTTTAATCAACTTTTATACCAATTTCTACAATTTTTATCATGGATCCAAGAAAATCAAAAAATGGTTCTTCATCATCCAAAGGAAGTGGACGCGGTTCCCGATTTCGTCCACGAATTCAATCACATAAACGATCCAAATATACTAGCGGTCACTCTTGCCCAAAAACGTGAGATCGCGGAGAAATACGGATGGCCTTGTGATTTTTAGAAATGTGTTTTAGTATGTTTTTTAATTAAAGCGTTTTTTAGGATGTAATTTTCTTTTAAGTATTTTGTAATTTTCTTTTAAGTAATAATAATAATATTATGTGTTTTTATTATATTGTTTGATATAATTTTAAATATAAAAAGGTAAAAAAAAAAAAAAAAAAAAAAAAAATGGTGAAGGGTAGGGATACATGGTTGCCACTAAAAATCTATGGTGAGGGGTGGTGTGGGGATGAGATGAGTTGGAAGAATGTTATTGGTGGATGGTGAGGGATGGTGAGGGATGGTTGCCACCACCCTAATTAAGAGATAAGGGTTTTGGGCCCACAACCCTCCCCGAAATATTTTGGCTTGACCCTTTTCTATATATTTTGTCCCGTGAACATATATCTTAAATGTGATTGACATAAATATACTTTGATCTTTATTATTTTGCCCCGTGAACATATATTCTAAATAGAATATGTAATAGATAAAAACCGAATTCATGCCATAAATGTTAGTATAATTTAAAAAGAACTAGAAGGGTACTCGCGAAATGCGGCGGTGGGTACCCAATAACTATTTTTGTGACGAACAAATGTTTTTCATTTAAAACTTTCTATTTAGCATGTCCCAAATACTATAAAGTATTAGAGATATGTTTTTTAAAAGTAGAATTTCTAAATTATCAATATTGTACATGGTTAACATTTTAACATTAAATTGGTGGTTATAATCACTTATAAGTTTAGTGAGCTTTTCTTATGAACAACTCCATTAAAATATATCATTATTGGAGGGTGATTACATATGATTTAAATGAGACTTAAATTTTCAGAATTTACATTATTTTTATACTTTTCCTTTTATAGTAATTTTTTTTGTCTTAAAATTTTAAAACTTTCTTTTATAAAAACTCACAAATGCTTTATAATGTACTAGCAGGGTACCCGCGCGATGCGGCGACGGGTACACTGTGATTATATTTTTTTGGCAATGTAATGTTATGCGGCCATACTTTTATTAAACAATTAAATTACAAATAACTATAACTTTAGTTATGATCGTGGAAATAATTCATCTTATGTTAACCAAAGCTACTACAAACAAAATCTTGATTCTTTCCTTCAGCACAATCACCCTTCGTCAATTTTAGAGCCGACCGACCCAGTTCGACCCTCATGTTGCAATGGTCGTGACTTGGTCGGCGCAGCGGCGACCGAACCAGTCGACCGACCACTACGGACAGCCAAATGGCTTTATTTTTAAATGCTTGGCTTAGTAGTTTGATTAGATTGTGCATTGTGTTTAAATGGTTGTATATTTTAGTGAATTGGTAACTTAAACAGTGTATTAATTGCATGTGTTGAATAGTTTTTTTTAGTTGTATTTGTGCTTCAATTAGTTTGTACATTGTGTTTTATAAATTATAATTTTTATCAAATGAGTGTTTTAAATATGACATTAATTACAAATGTTGACCAGTCAATATGTGTAGATGTTTATGCATAAAGTAATTGTACATATATCTTAAGTAGTTGTATTTGCTTAAAATCTATATATGAAAATCTAAAAAATTTAGAAAAGAGAAGGTCATCCATCAATTATAAGTATTATAGATATAGATATAGATTATAGATAAATAGTTATAGCATTTATAAAAGTGATAAATTTAAGAATTAAGAATGTAAACTTTTATTTAAAAAAGAGAATATAATGTACATACAAATTTATTTGTTAATATTTTGAGACGAACTCATTCACACATTTTCATAGTCAAGTTAACCTAAATTATTTTGACTTAACCCCTTTTTGTATACATTTTGTCCCGTGGACATATGTCTTAAAGGTTATTGACACAAATTATTGTTTGATTTTTATATTTTGACCTTGTGAACATATGTTTTAAATAAAATTGAGTTATTGACATGAAGAAGAGTTTGATTTTTGTAATCATAAACAAGACTCGTGTATCGCACGTAGGGGTGTAATTGAGTCGAGTCAAGCCCGAGCTCAACAAGGCTCAGCTCGAAAGATAAAAGGTTGGCTCGAGCTCGACTCGATAGCTCGTCAAGCTTTAACCATCCATTTGAGCTCGGCTCGAGCAGGATTCGAGCAAAGCTCGAGCTTAGCTTGAAATGCTCGAAATAATATATAATTATATATGAAAAGCTCGAGTCTATGCCAATTGGTAATTGCAGCTGAACTGAGCTCGAACAAATAGCAAATACACCATTCCGTGTCAAAATGAATTACAAATTGCAGTTGCCACAAAAAAAAGAGTCTTTACACATAACTTATACATGATCTCGAATCACAAATTGAAAGAGAAATACTTAACCGTTTAAAAACCAAAATAGATATTTTTAAGAGTAATAAAACAAACAATAAAATTCTCATAAGCAAAGCTAAAAAATATTTTATCATTTATAGAGTTAGTCTTTATAAATAGGTTAATATTCAAATCAGCCCTTATTTACATACATAAAAATAATATCTATACTAAGGCTCGAAAAGCTCAATAACCACACGAGTCGAGCTATCTAAAGCTCAAGCTCGACTCACTATATGTTTCAAGCCAGATTATTGGGCTTGAACTCAGACTTCAGCTCGATAAAAGCTCGGCTTGATTGAGTCAAGCTTGAATTCGAGCTCGAGTTGCTTTATAAAAGCTTGACTCGTTTACACTCCTAAGAGCGTTCGGTATGGTAACATATACCTCACGTTAAGGGTGACGTGGAGGTTCTTTAACGTGCGTTAACCCACGTTATTACACCGTTCTTCCTATGTGTACAACGACGTTAGAGTCTGCGTTGCCATGGCAACGTGTGTTAACCCACGTTTCTTTTTTTTCTTTTTTTTCTTTGCTTTTTAAATGGGTTTTGGTGTGTGTCTCTTTATTGTGTGTCGATGTGTGTGTCTTTGAAGGTAGAAGACGATAGGATGAAGATAAGGTAAAGTCAAATTGGGTTTTTTTTTTTTTTTTTTTTTTTTTGACCCGAGCATCGCCCAACCCAAAATTTGAGATTGTGAATATATTTTTTTTCCGGTTTTTATCAACTATTATTGTAATTTGTATATTAGTTTAATTAATAAAAAATTTAGTTTGTTTAAATACAAAGAAAAAAAATTATAAAGTGGGTCTCAAAAAATGATGTTATGATTGCGTTATAATAAGAGGTATTTCTTTAGTGTTAAGGTTAAAATGTTTAAGTTAACATGACGTTAGCATGACGCATGGTTAACTCATAACTCAAGGTTATTATACCGAATGCTCTGATCCCACGAGTCAAAATGTCTACCACTAAATATGGGGTTGTACTATATAAACCCTCCCTAGGGTCAAATCATAGGGAATATTCCCTTTGTCCCCTCACTTTTTTCAGTACAACACAGTTTTTTGTCAGTTTCTGTTCCGTATTTCTGACAGTTTTAAGCGTTTGGCTTATTAAACTTTATATTTACAGTTCCGCATTTTCAGGTTTATAACTTTTTGATAAAAAAAAAAAAAAAAAAGGTTCGATCTAAAAAATTAGGTACCGTCCCAATAACCCAGCCCATCTATGTATGAGTCCGAGTGGGTGGGGTTTAGAACCTCAATTCCCCAAACACCCACAAATTTCAACGTTTTCCCGCGCTTAAAAAATTGGGGCAAAATGACGTCATCAGAACCTCAACCACCGTCACAAACCACCACCACCGCCACCGCTAGCTCCGACGAACAGCTAAAACTGGCAGTAGCAATGGCTCTTCTTCGTTCCAAGCTCATGAACAACAAACCTTCCGATGAATCACCTTCTTCAACCTCCAATTCAGATGCTATCAAATGGAAACGAAAGGTATAATCAAATTCATTTTAATCTGTTAAATTTGTATCAATTAAGTTATTGATTTGTGATATAAATAAACAGGCGAAAGAGCGTAAACTGGAGATTATTCGACTTCAACATGATCTCCTTCAATCTGAAGGTATATAGATATATTTCTATCTACTTGTGTTTGTTATATAGATCTATATGTCGTAATCGGCCAAGTCGCGGAGTAATTGGATTCAAATTTGATCAAACTGATGTTTTTGCATATTCGGCTCAACTCGTCTCAGTTTTTGACGTTGTAGCGAGTAATCGGCCACGTATTTGAGTTTTTATATATGAATTTCAAAATTATATGATTGACTATAGAGTTGTTAATAGGACCTTAGAAGGATTAATAATATACTTGGAGGTTACTGAATTTTGCGTTTTTGTTCGCTTACGTCACTGAACTTATAAAAAAGTATACATTATTAAACACAACCGATAGGTTGCTTAACTTTTTAAGAATTATTCATATACGTACGTTTAGGTCACTCGATTTAACACTGAATGTTTTGGAAAGTGATATAGATAATATATATCTACATACTTAAGAATGTATTATGTGTTTATTATATAGATCTACATATAAGGTGTGTTTGGCGGCAGAACGGTTTGGAGCATTTAGCGTTTATGAAAAAAGCTTGTTTGGCAACAAGCGTTTTGCATTAGCAGTTTTTATGAACGCTACTTTTTAAATGTTACTTGAGGAAGTATTTAGCGTTAGCCTTTAGCTTTTTTTAGGTCATTTTACAATTTATAATAAGAGATACAACTACGTTACCAAAAACTTTATTAAAAGAAATAGCCTAAACGAGTGTGGAAACCCGCGCGATGCAGCGGGATTGCTTTTGTAGACGTGAATTTGGAACTGATGAATGACCGGAAAATTTGTTTGTCTATTTATTTGGTTAGTCTTTGAAGGACCTACGTTGCAAAGACAATTCAAACCTTAGGGACTATTTTTCGTGGCTACAAAGGACTTACTTTGCAAGGACACTTAAACCTTAGGGACTATTTTTGCCAAATTGCTATAGATAGCAATTAATGCTACAAACTTTATTTGGTTAGTCCTTGAAGGACCTACTTTGCAAATACAATTCAAACCTTAGGGACTATTTTCGTGGCTACAAAGGACTTACTTTGTAACGACACTTAAACCTTAGGGACTATTTTTGCCAAATTGCTATAGTTACCAATTAATTCTACAGGACTTACTTTGCAACGACACTTAAACCTTAGGGACTATTTTTGCCAAATTGCTATAGATAGCAATTAATGCTACAGGACTTACTTTGCAACGACACTTAAACCTTAGGGATTATTTTTGCCAAATTGCTATAGATAGCAATTAATGTTGCAAATAATGTGTCTTGCTCTATAGTATATATAGTAATGACATTGCTAGTTTTGCCAAACATACTCTATATATGATGTACTCGAGCGGTCTACTACCTTGTAGCGAGTAATCGGACTCGGTCGGATTTGAACTTTTGTGTATAAATTTGGAAGGGTGTAAGACATGTTCATATTACTGTAGAGTTGTTAATAGGGCGTTGGAAATATATTTTGAAAGATTAACGCAATTGTTCAAATACTTCAAACCGAGTTTTGACTCAGTTGACCGAACCGATTTTTTCGGCTGATTTGGCTCAGCTTGCTTCGGTTACTGACATTGTAGCTTAATTTTACACAGCTTTGTAATTAATATGAGTTTTATAACAACTGGTTGTAGCTAATTTGATGTGATTGTGTAATTTGTTATGCAGATGGCATGCATAATGAGATGTTAACAGGAGGTGCTTCATGTAGATGCTATTTTTTCGATAATTTAGGGGAATTGAGACCTAATGATGAAATGTCAGAAGGAGATGGTGGTAGATTCACAGATGTGTTACGCCGTAGATTCCTCAGACAAGGTTTTGTAAATTTATAAAATGTTACTGGATTGTGTGTATGTATTATACTCGAATTTTTGAATAAGATATTTTGGTTCTGCAGTGAGACTGAAGGAAAGAAGAAAAAGGAGAAGTGAAGGTTCAACGCGACGGTTGTATTTGTCTGGTATGGATTAGCATGATTGTTATAAACGCAAATGTTTATATTATAGGAATTCGGTATGCTAATGAACTCACAGTTATGTTATAAGTAGTTCCTATTTATTTGTGTGTGCTGATTGTATTGGTAGAGAATAACGATGAGGTGACTGAGCAGCTTAGGGCATCGGTTGATTATCTCGTGGACTTATGTGATAAGATATCTAATGTAAGAGTTTGTTTGACATTTAATAACTTTCGTTCACTCTGTCCTTCACTCTACTAATCTACTGATTCTGTGAGCCTAATACTGTCTGTTAATGTTGCAGCCAGATGATGCTAATTTTGCAAACTGGTCACACCAAGCTGTAGACTTCATTTTAGGTATATATTTCTCATTCCATTTGAAGTATGTCTGTGTGTGTCGGTATTGTATGGTTGTTTTGACATGATATGGTTGATATGAGGATCGATTGTAGTGCTGTACTTGATCAACCTGTAATCCTGTATCAATATTCTGATTGAACTTGTAATGCTGGTGTAATTATATAGCCATATCATAAACATCTCGAATACTAAAAGTATATCTAAAGCATCAGTTGGAATAAACTGATATTTGTAAGTTGTGGCATATGGTTATGGAGAAAGCAACAAAATGAAGTATGCCTTTATCACATGATTTTTGAAATAGGTCGCTGTTTCTAAGCCTCTGCCTTGTTCCATTTAGACTTTAGAGTACATGATATATTCTAACGGTTTGCTGTTTGTCCTATCCTGAAGATTCAATCAAGAGTATCTTCTCCAAGGGAAACATTACTGAACAAGTCGAAGGGATCATTGGCAGCTTGTCACTGCGTCTAGTTAGAAAAATGTGCAGTACATCACATGGAGATGGTAATCATGTGTTATTCTCTTTTTTTGTACTACGATCAAGTTGCAACTGATCACTGTATATAATTCTATTGGTTCAACCCTTTTAATAAATAAGTATTTTATTGCAGAAGCCCAACAGATTCACACAGACGCTCAGTTCCATGTTCAGCACTTGCTTCGTAAGCTCGGAAGTGAGCCATGTATTGGACAGAGAGTGATTCGTGCAGTTTCTCAAAGAATCTCTTTACTTGCTGAAAATTTGCTATTTCTTGATCCATTTGACTCAACTTTCCCTGAAATACATAGCAGTCTCTACATTTTGTAAGTTATTGACTATCATCATTTCGCTACTCTCCTAATAATCCACTTCTTATACATATGCTGCATTATTTATTTTCTATATATCGTTACAAATGTAAACTAAATCACTCATTGAACGACAGCTTGATATTATTTAGTACTCTGCATTATCTTTATGCTCCAACCTTTCATAGATATGAAAGCCAACCCAACTGTATATTCAGGCTTGAACCTCGAAATTTCATCTTATGTACGGAAATCAGTATCATCTCCACTTCCATATCCCAACATGAAAACTGTTGCATACTGTAATATCATTGCTGCTTGTATCTATATAGCCTTCATGGATGTATATGCTAACATGCACTTAGATATGGCTAGAGACAATTTCTTGATAATCATTTAGAAGGTTGAGAATTGATTATCTTGTACAATGTCACATTATATCGCTAGAAACATAAGCTTTGGATTATAATTAATTTTTCATGTTTACTTACTACTTGATTGACAGGATCCAGCTTATCGAGTTTTTGGTATCAGATTACCTAATAAGTTGGTCAAAGACAGATGAATTTGCAACAGGTAAGCATACATTTTCTCGAAGCAGGTCATTTCTGGGTAAAAATAATGGTAACTAATCTCCATAATTAGAAGTGCATGATGAGCTTTTAAAGGTAGAATCAGACAAGTTTGTGTGCTCTTCTGTAAAATCTCAAGTTGCATAAGCTACTCGTTAAAGTACATATTAGACTTAAAAAATACTAGTAGCTGCTTAGTAATATGAGGAATTTGATGGTTGCTGCAGAGTTGTTTGAGGAGTGGGTGACTTCAATCCTTCACGCTCGAAAAGGACTTCAACTGTTAGAAAACAGGTGCGGGCTTTACAGTATATACATGGATCGTGTTATTGGGTTAATTGCCAAGTTAGTGGGTCAGGCTGCATCTCTCCAGAAGCTCAACCCGAATGTTCTTCAAAACTTATTTTGCTGAACCTCTGCTATGTAAGCAACATATTTAGTTTCTTCTTTCGCTAAATCTGTTTTCATGTCGATGTAACTGTCACTTGTTCATATGCTAAAACATGTACTTCTTTTGTTGAGCTATAGCCATAGAAACAGTTTATGCTGAATGAACATAATCTAACAATACCAGTTTGGTTCCAAGATTTTCATAGTTCGTTACGATTTGATCATATGTTTATTTTATGCTTGTGTATATTTTGATAAATGTTTTCTGGAATTCACGTACTAAAAATATACATGAAACCATTGTATGTGTTCTTACTCTAACATTGTTCTTATCATTTGACCATACAGTTCTTTTGTCATTACAAACTGACCAGTGCAGCAGTGCTCCAACTCATTGTTAATAGCCCTTTAAATTCGAGTAAGATTCATTGAAACACAAGATCCAAATCTGAACTGATATTCAAAAACCATATCTGTTCTCGACTTAGTTACTTGACATACAGTTTCATTTGATAGCAAGCAAACTATTATGTAGATTGTTCACATCTTTGTAAACCATAGGCCTGTCATCTCACCAAAGTTGTTCGATGCTTTTTTTTCCTGATGGGCCTGTTGTTCAATGTCCATTTCTAAGGAAGATGGTCGAGTATTAAACTGTTAATGAGCCCCTTAAAGATATCATTAGAAAAATTCTTTGAGCAACTTCTTTCATTTATATGTAATTAGTTTATTAATTTCTCTTTTTTAAATCGCTATACATGTACTAAAATCAAGTTTAAGATAATTAATAAAATTAAATATTCAAAAAAGAAGAGAAAAGAAAACCAATCATGTTCTCAACTTTATATTTGGAAGGTAAAGTAAAGAAAAGAAGAAAGTAAAAAAAGTTGTGGGAGAAGGTGGGTGCCTACTGCCTAGCATTTTTTTCTCATGTCTTCAGTAAGAAGTAAAGGGTACGAACCAAACATCAACCAATAATTAAGCACCTCAACTTACATCTAATCCCACATAATTTTGATTTCTCTCCATTCCACACCCTTTCATCTCAAAAAAAAAATCCTGAGAACAGATTAGTCCTCTTTTTCATATTTGGCAGGAGATATGGAGTTGGAGAGGAAATTAGATGAAGTTGATCGGTAAGTGATTTTCAGTTTCAAATTTAAGAGAGTATAGAAATATACTATCAAATAATTGACTTTCTTGACATTCAGTGTTGTGAACAAGTTGAAGTTTGATCTCCTCAAGGACCTATTTCTCAACTCAAAGATCACTTCAGTTGATACTCTACAGGTTTCGTATATATGTCATTGATATATTTGTTACTCTTTTGCATTAGATAAACACACTTTCTCATTTGTCTCATTTTGAGTCTTTTTGTAAGCAAAAACCCATAAAAGATGACTTTTGAAAATACCAATTTTGAAGTTACCAGATGACTAAACCGGATACAAACCCAACTTATAATAACTTGGATGTGCAAATAATAATATAATAGCAAAACCCGGACAAATGAAAGAGTATGCTGATATATTATGCAAGAAAATCTTGTTTGTTTTACTACATTATGCAAAATAAAGGCGAAAAAAAAATGCTAACATTTGTATATTGTTATATATATTCTATGCAAATCAGAGGGTTGCTATTTTGATACATGCCAATGCTATTGCTGAGCCTAGTCTTTGCAGTATGTATGCTCAACTATGTTCCGATCTCATTAAGAAGCTCCCATCGTTTCCATCTGATGATTATTTTATTTCGTTCAAGCGATTACTTTTAAATAAATGCCAAGAAACTTTTGAAGGCAGTGACAAGTTGTTGGCAGATCCATATTTGGAAAAATTGACTAAACATCAAGTCATTGGAAACATTTGCTTTATTGGTGAGCTTTATATGCAGAAACTACTTACAGAGAGAATCGTTCATGAAGTCATTAAGGTTTTATCCACACCTTGCTGTTTCTCACTCTAATTATTTGAATATTATTGACCGAGTTTCTTTCGATAGTTATATCAAGTCCACAAGTCTGAATCGAAGTTCACAACAGAAACACAAAAACAGTAACTGGATACTAGAATACGCTCACTAGTATTAATCAGAAAATATAGGCTCAAACAACTGATAGGTTTTTCATATATCCATCCACAAGCTCGGCTGGTATATATAGGTATTTAGAATATGCTTTCTAATCCTACTACAATTCTAATTAAGCAAAATAGTCCTTAACAAATAAGGAGTCCTAATTAGACTAGAATTATAAACGTCCATATGCTTGGAATTTATTTTGTCTTCCCATATGCTCGGTCAGACTTTATGCCAACATTCACCCCCCTAATTTCTGACTCGAGATAGGTAGGTCTTCAACTCCGAGTAACTCTTGCATCTCCTTGAACTTAATCCTTGCGAGAGCTTTCGTCAGAATATCAGCACGTTGCAACTCACCTCTTACAAACTCAACTTGTACTTGGTCTCTTTCAACACACTCTCGGATAAAATGATAACGTGTGTTTATATGCTTGCTTCTCCCGTGAAAGACTGGATTTTTCATAAGTGCAATAGCCGATTTGTTGTCAACAAATAAGACCACCACTCTTTCTTCCATTCCGGTTATTTCACTCAACAATCCACGTAACCATATCCCTTGACACGCGGCTGAAGTTGCAGCCATGAACTCGGCTTCACAAGACGATAGAGCCACCGTGTTTTGCTTTTGTGAGCACCAAGTGATAGGTGATTTACCTAGATAAAATACATGCCCAGTTGTGCTTCGACCATCATCTTGGTCCATAGCAAAACTACTATCACTAAACCCCACTAACTCCTTGGTCTTCTCTTGGTTGTATCGTATTCCAAAATTCAAACTACCTTGGATATACCTTAGTATTTGTTTCACAGCTGCCATATGTAATTCTTTTGGTTCTTGCATATAACGACTAACCAAACCAACCGAATAAGATAAATCAGGTCGAGTGTGTAGTAAGTACCTTAGACAACCAACTCGTCGCCTATATAATGTTGCATCAACCGGCTTTCCTTCCTTGTCCATGCTTAACTTCATTCCAGGTTCTAATGGACATTGAGTAGGATTCGCTTCATGCATCCCAGCATCTTTCAAGATCTTCTTTGCATAGCTTTCTTGACTTATTGAGATACTTGAATCCTCTTGCTTTACTTCAATGCCAAGATAATAGCTTAACTTTCCCAAGTCACTCATATCGAACCTTTCTTGCATTTGTCTCTTAAATTCACCAATTTCGCTAAGCTTCGAACCGGTTACTAAAAGATCATCTACATAGACCGCAATAATCAAGATTGACTTGTTTGTCTTCTTCACATACACCGCTTGTTCGTGTTGGCATCTTTTGAAAGACATTTGCTTGAGTTCTCCATCAAGTTTTGTATTCCACGCCCTTGGTGCTTGTTTAAGTCCATAAAGCGCCTTTTTCAACTTGTAGATCTTCCTTTCTTCTCCTTTCTTCACGAACCCCTCCGGTTGTGTAACAAACACTCGCTCTTTTAGTTCTCCATGTAAAAAAGCTGACTTTACATCCAGATGATGTAGCTCCCATGCTTCTTTTGCGGCCAATGAGATCAATAAACGTATCGTTTCAATCCGTGCTACGGGCGCAAATACCTCGTCATAGTCAATTCCTTCCTTTTGAGCATAACCCTTTACTACTAAACGAGCTTTAAACTTATTAATTGAACCATCCGGATTTCTCTTAATTTTGAACACCCACTTTAATCCAATGGGATTAACATTAACCGGTGCTTCAACTAATTCCCATGAATCATTCTTCTCGATAGACTCAATCTCTTGCTTCATAGCAACCATCCACTTGCTTGAGACTTTTGCTTCTTGGAACGTTCTTGGTTCATCATCTTCAATCAAAAATAGATTTTGATCTTCATTAGCAACTGAGGTTCTTGAACTAGACCCCATAATAAAGTCATTAAATCTAGTTGGCTTAGTTGAAACCCTTGAAGAACGCCTCATAATTGGTTGAGTTTCCGTCACAGGATTAGGGTCATTATCCGCCTCGAATTGAACTTCTTGTTCGGTATTGACCGGTTGATTTTCATCAACATCATGATGATTTTCATCCTCTTGATCTTCTGCCTCAACTTCATCGGTCACACCTGGGTTAACAAATCCACAACCCGTATCAATAGAACCGTGCCATTCTATAATAAACATACCTGGGTTTAGCTCGTGTGTTTCGCTTCCAGCAACATACTTCCAGCCAAGTTCCTCATTAAACTCCGCATCACGACATACCACTATCTTCTTTAGTTTTGGATTGAACAGTCGAAAACCTTTTGTACCTGGCTCGTTTCCGATGTAAATGAGTCGTGTTGACCTGTCGTCTAACTTATGTAAATATGGCCTTGTTCCCGTTGCATAAGCCACACATCCAAATACCCGCAAACCCTCCAAGTTAGGCTTTTTTTCCTTTGAAAGCCTCGTATGGAGTTTGATTAACTAGAGCTCGAGTTGAAACTCTATTAATCAAGAATGTAGCGTGTCTTACTCCTTCAGCCCACATGTAGTTTGGTACGTCTCGTGCTTTCAAAATGCTTCTAGTCATTCCCATAAGAGTACGGTTTCGCCTTTCCACGACTCCATTTTGTTGCGGTGTGTAGGGAGCGGTTAGATGTCTTGTTATACCCTCGTTTTCACAAAAGTTGGTAAATTCTTTTGAAGTGAACTCACCTCCTCTATCGGTCCTTAGGGTTATAATCTTCTTTCCCGACTTCTTCTCAACTAAAGCTTTGAACTTTTTGAAGTATTCAAATGCCTCACCTTTTTCCTTCAAGGTAAAAGTCCACATAAACCGTGAGAAGTCATCAATAAGAACAAATATGTACCTGTTTCGTGCTATGGATGGTGGAGAAATTGGTCCACATAGGTCGGCATGTATAAGTTGAAGAGGATGTGTTGCCTTAAATTTTGCAGCTTTAGGAAACGCCTTCTTGGTTTGTTTTCCTACCAAACAAGATTCACACAACTTGTTCTCTTGATGAATTATTGGCAACTTTTCAACCATGCCCTTCCTTGCCATTAATTCCATCGTCTCGAAATTAATGTGACCCATCCTAGCATGCCATAACCAAGCATCATCTTCCATCTTTGCTTTGAGACACACCGGACTTCCAACTTGGAGCTTAATCTTGTAAAGTCTATTACTTGTTCTAGGAACCTTCATCAAAAGCTTGCCATCTGAGTCACGCATAGTAAGAAGATTACCTTTCATACGAATGTCACATCCGCCTTCGGTAGCTTGCTCAAGACTAATTATGTTGCTTTTTAGCTCGGGTAGATAATAGACTCCAGTGATTAACCGTTGCTCACCCGTTTTCCCTTCAATGATTATCGAACCCTTCCCTTTTATCTCGATGTAGGAGTTATCACCAAACTTCACTCTGCCGGAGATATTCTCATTCAACTCCGAAAAGTATTCTCGGATCCCCGTCATGTGATTACTTGCTCCATTATCCAAACACCAAGTGTCTTCCTCGTTTGGCTTAGTATTCAATTGGTTTGGGATAATCTTTTCTTCATTCAAGAAAACTACTTCTTGAACGCTTTTCATCATAAAAAGTGTTGGGTCATCATCATCCTCCGTTTTCAAAAGGTTTGATTCATGCTTTTGCTTCTGTTCACGTCGTTCAGGGCAGTTAGAAGCAAAGTGACCATATTCATCACATCTGAAGCATTGAATCTTTGAAAGGTCTCGACTTTTGTTCTTCTTTTGATCCGTATTGCTCCCGGAGTTGTTTTGGTTTCCACGGTTGCGGTTATTAGCTTGACCACTACCTCGAGATTTGTTTTGAGAAGAAAAGTTTTGACCTTTACCGTTGCCACCAGAGGAATTCCTTCCTCGACCTTTCTTATCATATCTTTCAGCCCTTCCGAACATCAACTTGCCTTGATCTTCAGAAGTGGTGTCAACACCCTTCATTCTTCCTTCAAAAGCTTTCAACCTTCCAATTGCTTCTTGAAAAGACATAGTATTCAAGTCAGCAAATTGTTCTATTGAGGCAACAATTGCAACATACCTATCCGGAACGGATGCAAGCAGCTTCTTAACAAGTTTCTTGTCTTCATAAATTGTTCCCAAGCTATTTACTTCTGTTACAATTTTGCCCAACCTAGCCGCAAAGTCATCGATTGATTCGTTGGCTTTCATATTTAAAGATTCGAATTCCGTCTCCAAGGTTTGCAACCTTGCGTCTCGAACCCGATCAACACCCACATACCTGGTCTTCAAAGCTCCCCAGATTTCTTTGGCTGTGTTGAATTGTGAAACTTGAAAAACAAGTTCTTCTGGAATCGCCTGGAAAAGTAACGCAACTGCCATGTGATCTTGCTTAGCAACGACTTGTGTTCCTTCCCCTGGTTCCAGTGCATCGAGTATTCCATGGACTCGGAATACCGCTTTAACTCTTATTGCCCATATGTTATAGTTCGTGCTTGTTAACATTGGACATTGAAGAGCCGTTTTAGAATGTTCAATAGGTGGTTGACTCGACTCGCCTTGCACCATCCTTCTTGAACGCCTTTTGTAAGTTACCGGTGTAGTTGGATTGACTTCCAGCCCTAGAACACGCTTGTTTTACTTCTTGCCTAAGTAAACCAAGTGTAAAGTTTGAAACTTTATCGACTTCTTGGAAACCCTTTAGTCGACTTGAGTTCGACTGACTTGGAAACCCTTTAATCGACTTGTGTTCTACTGATCTTGGAACCCTTCTGTGATCGACTAATCTTGGAACCCTTTAGTCGACTTGTATGGAAACCCTTCTGTGATCGACTACTCTTGGAACCCTTTAGTCGACTGCTTGGAAAACCTTCAGTGATCGACTAAACTGGAAAACCTTCAGTGATCGATTAAACTTGGAAAACCTTCAGTGATCGACTAAACTTGGAACCTCCAGTGATCGACTAAACTTGGAACCTTGCTCTTGATACCAATTCAAGTCCACAAGTCTGAATCGAAGTTCACAACAGAAACACAAAAACAGTAACTGGATACTAGAATACGCTCACTAGTATTAATCAGAAAATATAGGCTCAAACAACTGATAGGTTTTTCATATATCCATCCACAAGCTCGGCTGGTATATATAGGTATTTAGAATATGCTTTCTAATCCTACTACAATTCTAATTAAGCAAAATAGTCCTTAACAAATAAGGAGTCCTAATTAGACTAGAATTATAAACGTCCATATGCTTGGAATTTATTTTGTCTTCCCATATGCTCGGTCAGACTTTATGCCAACAATAGTCATACATTTGGCTTATATATCTATGATGTTTACTTTTGACAGGTACTTCTATCGTCTGACAGTAAAGAATGTCTAGAGGTGAAGGTGGAGGCTCTATGCCAGCTTTTAAACGTTGTAGGTAAACAGCTTGTACATCCTGGTTCTAGGGATCACATGGATGTTTATTTTGGTAGACTGAAAAAGTTATCATTAGACCAACATCTATCCCCACATGTGCGGTCTATGGTTCTTGACGTTATTGATCTTAGATCAAATAATTGGGTTCCAAAGCAGGAAAAGGTAACGGATTTTTTTTTTCATTTCATCACCTTTTAGTCTGTTGTGGATGTGTTCAGTAAATAAACTATGTATGTTCAATTCTTTATCTAACAATCGCCCAATGTTATTTTTGTACCAATATACAGGTCAAAGCCAAGAGCATTATAGAGATTCATGTTGATGTAGATAACATGCAGCTTAGACTGGGTTCAACTGCGGCAAGTAAAGGGGCAATGGCTGGTGTAACACAAGGGAGCTTACGCCGTAAGGGTGGACGCTCGAGATGGAAGCCAAAGGTTAACAAGCAGAAACAATGAAGTGTATTTTTGAGGGACGATGGTTTGTTAAAATTTGTCATAAACAAAAGTCGAGTTGATATTTCTCTAGAAACTATCAATTTTGGGTGTGCTTGTTTTTTTTAATGAAAATGTAACAGTCATGCGATGAGACGCCTATGTCTTATTACTAATTTTCTGCTCGAGTTATCCAACAGGTAGCAACATGCCAGAATGATCAAGTTTTAGCTAGACAAATCACATCTAATTCTGGTGCATTAAACAATTCATCTTCTGTGTTGAGGGTATCTTATACTCTGCAAAGAAAAAGTCGCAAAATCTACAAATAGACAAAGAAAATGATATCCTTTGGTGAGAACTACTTGAGATCATAGTGATTTTTTTTTTTTTACTAATCACTTTGCCATCGTACAGTGCAACATTATATTGCTCCACTCAGTTGAGCGATATTTATGGGTCAAATCATCTTAAAACGTACAACCTTGACAAATAGTCACGTTATCAAAATAGTATGTGGTAAAAGAAACATAACTAATATGTTTACATAACTAATGAGTTGTTAAACATGAAATAGGCATAACAGCAAGTAAAAATGGCTGCAGCAACAGCAGGGATCATTATCCCAATATTATACCTGCTGTTTGCAGCAGGAATTTTCTGTGCATCAACTTATATTTTTGCAAGAAATTTACAAGAAACACACTACTTTGAATAAACTTTGTTAAAACATCAACTCATGAGCCATTGGGAAACCATTGAGCTATAAGTTCAAACATAGTTAGATGGTCAAAATGAGTTGGTAAACATGAAATAGGTACAGCAGGTAAAAATGGCTGCAGCAACAGCCGGATCATTATCCCTTGAAAAATATATAGAGTAATATAATTAAAAGACAAAGATGTCTATTTAATACTAATCTATGTTATGAAAACATTCCCATACAGCTAGTTATAAGAGTACTAATATACATGAAATACTTTGTTCTTCTGGTTGCTTTGACTTGCAGAAGCTTTATTTTGACGAGAATATGTCGAATAGTCCTTATAATGAGTGTTTTCGATTGCTGTTAAGATTCTGACTGCCAGAAGACATCTTTGCTCTTCGCTAATCCACTGCAATATCAATTTTCAGAGAGTTATGTTACGTAGATTAAGTGGAGCAACATTATTTTGACCATACCTCATGCGTATGGAATTGCATCACCTCATCAGGATACCATGAGCGACAAACATATACCCCACAATCATAACCGTTGGTCTGTTGCGGCACGCCAACCAGAGTTGGGGTATATGTTTGGAATCCTTTTAGGTTGGTGACATCAACCAGGAAACGACACCACAAAATGAAGTATGATCAGTACCACGAGCAAAGTTTTGCTAAACATCAAAGGGCATTGTTCATTACCAGATTTTCTATCTCCCTCTTGTATTTTTCCACACTTTCCCTTTTCATTGTATCCCATATTTGCACCTCTCTTTTTTCAGTATCGAATACAATCAGGTAGGAATGATCGTTTTTTATCAAAGGAAAAAAGATCTATACATAAGAATCAAATACTTAGTTCCAGTATACACCCAAGTGCTTAAAAATGAGACTATTAAGTTCACGAAGATTACCTGCTTCACCGATGATAAATCTTCTTTTTTTATATGATACTTCACTCGGGATCTCGCTGAATATATTCTGGAACCCCGACCATCCGTAGGAAAATACCATCTTTTTATGGGTCCGTTGAGAATTTGTCTTATATTCAAGACTTCTGTGACATGATTTATCACTGTATTTGACATACGTTGTTCTGGACTTAGCGTCTTCAAAAACTCCCCCTTACTAACAGCAAATTGATCAGCATCTTTAACACCAGCTAACGTCATGCTATTCCTCGTCAATTTTCTTATCCTCATGCTCGAGCATAAGCTCCTGTACACCTTCATATATCCCCATGTCCTCATCAATGTTCAAATCCTCTTCCTCCTCCTCCATGTCCTCGTCAATTTCCTTATCCTCCTTATTCAAGAGTTTGTAGATATAAAGTTTAAGATCCTCAAAAGTATCCGAGGAATCAATTTCTTCAATTAACATATTCTTTTGAGGTACTTCATTCTCGCTCATGATCTCCTGTTTAGATTATACAAGTATATTAGCTTATTAAACACAAAGACAACAAGAATAAACAGAAGCTTATTCGTCGATTGGTTATAATAATATAACTACAAAAACACAAACTTAATTTTAGAAATATGCCCGCCTTACCTAAAATAATACGGAGTATTTGAAAACTAACCTGTAAGAAAACCATCGGGCCCCCTAAATTTTGTTTGCCTGCCCCTTCAGAATCCTTGTAGGATCTAATTCCCTCCACCAACCAAATGGACCAGCAGTCATATATGTTCCACGTACTTTAACATTTTTTTTTCCCAACTTCCCATTAGAGGGAGCACAAATGACATACCTCAAACAAAGAAGAATGAAAGCTATCTCCTTTCCACTCCTATGTTTTACGAGGAACAGATTCTTGTTGAAATCGGTAGGAGGCACGCCCCTTTGTGTCTTGGTTGGATCGTTATTTTCAATTTTCAAAATGTGCTCAAAATCTTCTTCAGTTAGCACAACTCGCTTATCATTCACCATGAGTGATTTATCACTTAAGTCAAATGTAGCCACTAGTTGCTCTATCAAATCAATATCTAATTGATATCCTTTTAGCTTTAAGAGAAACCTAAAGGGACTATCGGATAATATCTTTGTTAGAGATTACAATTTCTATTTTCTACCCATTTCTCTATGAATGGGTTGATTCTTGTATGTGTGTTTTCCTAAAACAAGTATAAGCAGAACGTAAGAGAAGCTATATATCAAGGTCAAAAAGTTATTTGCCACCTCTAGGAGTAGAACTTTTCTAACTATTACGAAGAGACTCAGTAATTTTGCAATCCTTACATTTTCTTGGGTCGACTTCAAATTGAGTCAAGTCTATTTGACAAGTCTTCAGCACCTGCATAGAGCATATTGACCAACCTAATATACTTAGCACTTTTTTCTATTTTAATAACCATTATTTTTATCAAGATCAACAACATGCAAATCCTATATACAGGTTGATCTAATTGGGTAATGGGTAAAAATAGAAATACCATGATAATTTATATTGACGAACAAGTGATCACTTAAATGGGATGGAGTTGGTCATAGAAAAATACTACCTCCATAGCTAGGTCTTTCTAACATCATCAACACAAACACACCAGGCGCCAATAAATTGTCGTTTCACCATCTATGCATGTTTCCACATATCACATAAATCACCATTGTTGAATCTAAGGATCCTACCCATCGCTGAAAATAACAATCTTATTGTGCCTAACTAGAGTTCATACCATGAAAGTGAATTCTCCCATTTCTTGGGTAGTTAAAAGCAAATATTAATGTGTTGTGTGATTCTATAACAATAATATAGTTTGTTGTTTTAGCCCAATCAACAAACTCTTTTATTCATAAAAATATATACGGTATGCTCGAATCATTTGACATAAAAGAAACAAAAATTTAGCAAAGCTAGCTTATGAATTTTAATGCATGAAAAATGGAAGTTTAACACAAGTTATTTAGAGGTTGTGATTTCCATATTTAGTATAACTACGATAAAGTGTCCATGGTGTAAGAAATTGATCTCTCCAATCGTAAACACAAGGTATACTTAATCGTATAGAAAAAGTACACGCATGTGAAAATTAATTTGTTGTATTGTTGTTTCTCTTTCTGCGGAATACGAGTGTTATAGAATAAAGTAAATCAATTGATGCTAAAGTAAAAGACTTGCTATATATTTGTCTTGAAAATTTGAAGCACACAATAAAGAGCAAGAGATAAACTAAACTACTTAAGGAAGAAAAGAATGTTCAAAGAAGAATTGCCTTTTTGTTTATCAAGGTCTATCTTTTTCTTTATGAACGTGCCAATCACCCAATCTATATTCGAAATGCATGTGTATCTTTTACTCTTTAGATTAATAATGAAAGGGAAAGGAATATATAAGCTAAAAGATTTCCTTATATAATATCCTTATACCTCAATTTCCTTATCATCTTTAATAGCCATTGTTCTATTCTACTATTTCATTTCGATCAAAAAATTGTTCCTCAAATCAAAATCAATTTATTGAAATGGAAGTGCTGCCACATGCACATCCATTGAAACTTATAGATCTCAATCCAGAATATCCACACGACGAAGTAGTATTCGATGATGAGGAGGAGTTGATTATGAAACAAGACTTCCGATGTCCATGTGGACGTTGTGGTCAAGAAATCAACTTCTATCACAGGTATTACTATACATGTGATCAATGTGACTACTCCCTTCACAAATTATGTGCAAAGCTTCCCACAACGCTAAAACACGAATCTCATCATGATCATACTCTTATCCTATGTCAAGTGTCAGAAGATAAATGGTGTATGTGTCACGTTTGTAAACACAAGCATTACTACGAGTACCTAAATTATCGTTGTATTCAATGTGATATTTATGTTTGTTTAGGGTGTTCCAATAATGGCGTACAAAACCACATGATCTATCACCCTAGCCACCAACACCCAATAATGTCCATCTCTGTAGATATTTTGGCTAATTGTCATGCGTGTGACAACAAACAGCAAGGAAACTTCTATCATTGTGCCACTTGTTTCAATTATTTCGCCCATAGAGATTGTGTTTTCTTACGGAAAAAGTTGTTAATACAACATTTTAGAAAGGACAATTTCATGCATACTCACCCACTCACTCTTGCTTACTCATTTCCGAAAGATGATCAGAAAGCTAAATTTGATCCAATATGTAAGGTATGTGAACTGCGATTTGATGAAAATCTTTGGATATATAAGTGTGAGAAATGTCGATATTATGTACACACAGATTGTGCAACTACATCAAAAAAGGCATCATACAATGCCATCCAATTGAATCCAGGTACATACAAGCTGTCACTAAATCTAAGTTTGTAATATATTGCATTCAATTACCACCGAAAGAAAATTGAGGTTTAGTTAAAGAGGCTTTAGTGATACAAAAAAGTGTCAATATTCTAAGTATCTAGTGATGCTTTTTAAAAAGTGCTAATAAAAAATTAAGATTGTGACATATAATGATACATTTGTGGAATAAATGTGTCTCAAAAGCCAAAAAAATATATCTTTGCACTCAATGCTTCCACACTTTTGGTACTTTTATAGACACTTTTTTTATTTTTAAGTGTATTATATGGTCCTGCAGGTACTAGTGCTGCTTCTAAAAATTACGATGATGCTAGATATCCTAATCTCCTTTGTCTCCCATTCCCCGATCAAAATGATGGGTTCAAACACTTTTATGGAGAAAGTGGATCAAGGCCCTTCGAAACCAACCTAACACATCCTTTTCATCAACACCCATTAACTCTTGTGGATACACAATGCTGTATTACTGATATTACAACAACACTTACCTCTTCAAGAATAAAAACATCATCCAGTCATGATTCAATGAAAGTGGTTGAAGTTTTATGCAATGCATGCATAAGACCAATCACAAACATGTCATTTTACAAATGTACAGCTTCTGATGATGGATGCAACTTTGTTCTCCATGTGTGGTGCACCCGGTTGCCTACTGAAGTTAAGGCCAACTATTGGAATGGAATACATACCTTTAAACTATTGCCACCACTCCCTTTTGCTATTTTGGGTCCGTTTCGTTGTTTATGTTGTAAGTTAACTTCCAATGGATTTGTTTACACTGATGAGGACAAAGATTTTAGAAGTAACTACGAAGCTGACGTTTCTTGCGGGCTCACACCTGAATTTATCACACATAAATCCCATCCAAATCATCTACTTCGTAAACTTAAGCAAAGTATCAAAAAGTATTGTCGTTTGTGTTTGTCTGATGCAAAGACTCAACTTTTTTACGGTTGTGAGAAGTGTAAGTTTTACCTACATACAAAGTGTGCTTTGTTGTTGCCTGATACAATAAGGCACAAGTATGACACGCATCCCATGACCCTAAGGTACTTCCCAGTTGAAAACTATAACGGTGATTACTTTTGCGAAGTTTGCGAAGAGGAGTTTAATCCTAATGGTGCATTCTATCATTGTGATCAATGCGTCTGGTCCATGCATCCAGCTTGTTGTGTGTCAATGCTTCAAGAAGCAAGAACGTGGGCCCCTTTCTTTTTTGACAGAGGTGATGACCAACATGATAATGTAATAATGTTTGGACGCATTTCTACGTTTAAAGGTCACCCGCATCCTCTTTCATTTTTGGAAGGGACTGATAGTGATGGTTACTGCACGTTGTGTTATTGGAGGTTGGAGGGCAGGCTTATCTTAAAATGTTTACATTGCAAGTTTGCAATTGATCAAAAGTGTTTTAGGAAAATAATATAAGCTAGGTTTATTATGTGTATTTGTATATCAATAAATGATTAATAAGACACTTGTCCCTGTGGGAGTGTGGGTTTTACTTTTATTTATTATCTTTGTTATACAAGCTTTTACCTTCCAGCACTACAAAAAAATGGGGCTATAGTGACGAGAATTTAATGACGACATATAATTTTCGTAACTAAAAACACAATTTAGTGACGATATAGAATTGTCGTCACTATATCTCGTCACTTGCATACAATTTAGTGACGAAAGTAATAAGTTGTCATTAACATACATGTTAGTGACGAAAGTATCCGTCACTAAGTCAAATACTGATTGTCACCTTGTAACTCATTTCTCGTTATGGTTCTTAGTCACGAAATTTTCGTCACTAATTTTTGGATCGGTAGTCACGAAACTATTCGTCACTCACTTAAACAAATACACGATTCTTATTTTCCTATCCAACACTTAAAAAAGCACAGGGACTGAAATTGACAAAATTCCTAAATATTTAAAAACCATTTACATAAACACGGGGTGCTATCATTTTTCTTCATTTCTCCTTCTCCCCCCATTTCATAGCAAACACACTGATTCACACACTAAAAAACACAGATTCACACACTAAAAACACACACTAGCACATGTGATTTTGTATCATTCAATTCTTCACAGATTCACACACTAAAAACACACACTAGCACTATTCCGCCATGACTGACATCTTCCGAATCTCATTTTCACTATTTTGCCCTAATTTTTCGGAGGTTATATCAAATCCCTAATTATTAAGAGCTAATTTCATTTAATTAGGAATATATTATGCTAGTTGCCTGAAATTTTGTGTATTCGTTTGTATTTTTGTTCAATTTACTTGTTTGATTGTTGGTTTGATTGCGTATTTGAGTCAATGAACTTTAGGTTCAAAGGATCATTTTGACCTAATATCGATAAGGTTTAGGGCAAAAATTGTAGTTATTTGCTTGCTGATTTGAGTTCATAAAGCTTACGTTTAGCGGATTATTTTGACTTACATTTGAGTTCACAAAGGTTAGGTTTAGAGGCTATTAAATCATTGCCTACAAAGTGTTTGATAAAATGTATAGCAACACTAACAACAATTTACATGCATATTATGTTTGGGGATGATAAATGACCTATTGTGTTCAATGGGTTATATTAGAAATTGCAATTTTTTGTAGATAGTTTGGTAGCTTACATACTATAATTATGCTTCTTAGTATGCATTTTAGTAGATATTTATGTTCAGAGATTAGACAGTGGGTACTGATTGATTAAACCTGAATGTATACGAAGTTTGGGTTAATATTTTGTTAAACTGATTGTATTTAAGGTGTTACTATGCTACGATCCAGTTACGTAAGTAACGACTGATAGTTTTGGTTCTGATTGTTCTGTTTTGGTTGATCTCTGTGATTTAATTTATAGTGTATCCAAATCTGGAAGTTTATTTTGTCAAGCTGATTGGTATTAACTAGCTGTTATGTGACCTTATGAAATCTTAAGATAGCTGCTCATTGTTATTGTTGTTGTCGTCTTGTTCATCGATTGCTTAAACCTTATGTGTATGGAATTTGAGTTTAGTTTTGTTATATTGTTTGATTTAAGTAATTGGCTAAAGCTTTTAGCTTATATTTTCCAAAAAAAAGCTAAAACGGTCATAAGCCTTTCGAAACTAGCTTACCCTATACACCTTAAAGAGTTTGATAGCTTTAAGAGAATACAATAAGCTTTGCCAAACAAGCCCCTTTGTATCTGTTTTGTGTAACCTGGTAATGAGACCTTATAGTTCACCCTTTGTATTTGTTTTGTCTAATCACCCCCTAATATGGAGTGCAGATAATTCTAGGATCATCTTCAATAGCACGGCGGAAAATACTAGCTGAAATGGGATATGAGTTCACCCTCATGGTATTGTTTTGTTATATCATACGCAGTATGAAACATATTTATATTAATGGTATCGTGTAATCATATTTTCTTCTTTTACTTTGAGTATTTAGTCTGCAGATATAGATGAGATAGCCATCCGAACAGAAAAACCAGAAGAGTTGGTCATGGCTCTTGCAAAGGCTAAGGTACATTCTTCCTTTTATATCGATTTTGATATTTTGTTGGTGCCCGAAAATCTCAGGTGATCTCCAGTTCTTTTCTATATTTGTTATCGTGTAATGTCGTATTGATTTGCTGTTGGTAGTTCAAGTTTAAATTGAATGAAATTGATTCTGATTAGTATTGGAATGGATGAAATTGATTTCAGGGTTGTGTTTTATTTGTTATCAGATTCCATGTGAGAGAAGTTGACGTAAACTTGATGTTTAAACAATCCTAACGAATGTTACTTCAACATCTCTCACTCCATCATAAACAGGTTTGTTACATTAGTCTTATGTGTTAATATTTTGTTAATATTTGTAGAGATTAAAAACTTAATTTCCATGTTGTTTGTCTCAAGTTTTTAGATCCATATGTTTTATACCGTTCAAATTTGTTTTGTGGTTTGATTTGAATTTAAATACTAGGTGAGATTGAGCCGTTGAGGTGACGTCATTTTTTATAAACACCAAATCTTTGAAGAAATGCTTGACTAAAATGTGCCTATCAATTATAAACACCAAATATTTCAGGTTTGCAAGGCAAATTTGTGAAGAATGAGCCACTTGCAAATTTGCAAATTTGTGAAGAACGGCCTGATTTGTTACATACCTCATATTAGGAAATACATTTAGAATCACTTAACATATCATCATTTATACATGCAGTATTGTCCCTTTAAAGTGATATGACAAAATACAGTTTACACTCCATATAATTAGAGTGGTAGTTCAATATGAAGCGACAATTGAACTTAAATTACTAGGGTACGTGACCTCTTTTTAGGATCTTACTCGAGTACTTTTTGTCATCCATTTTGAATCTCTTTATTTGAATAATGCAGATGTCGGAGAGGAAACTTTCCCCATCTGCAGGTGACAGAGGCGCTTTCACGTGCAGTGCCGAGTCTTCCAACCTTATTGTTGGTATCAAATTTACCAAAAGCAATGAGTGGACTGGTAATTTTCTACCCATGGCGCTATTTTTAATTCCATCAATTGAAGTGAAACATGCTAACAGTTGTTGATCGTGTAATCAGGTTCAAAATCCTATCGCTCTCGAAGTTTGCATCTTATAGGAAATGGTTTAAATCCCTATAAGCAAGCAATATTTATCATTGGGAAAACGTTAACGGAGTTTGATGAGGATAACTTGATTCCATGCTATGGATTTGGAGATGGTATACTCTCATAAACTACTTTTTATTCTTTATAGTTTATAGTGATTCTACAAGTCTGCAATTATTATAAGTACAAACTTAAAAAGATTGAATTGTTTGGCCTTACTGTGCAGCGACTACACATGATCAACATGTAAGCTTTTATCCCGAAGATAGATCATGTAATGGATTTGAGTGTGTCCTGGGTAGATACAGAACATATTCTTCAGCAAGCAGAGGTTAAGCAGCTGTTAGCTATAGTCTTGTTGAAAGGGTATGTACTACCTCTCTTCATTTAACTACTTATTAGGGCCGGGAAAAGAGTTAGACTCGGGATGTGAATACAACACCACTGGAGTTCTCACTTCATGAATTGGTGGTGACTAATCATAACTAACACATTACATATAAGAATAAGTCTATTCGCGGTTCGTTTATCGTAATTGAAGCTATCATAAGCTCATTTTAGGTTATATGCAGATTGTGATTTGTTGTATAGAAGATGTGATTTTATATAGAAGTGATTACTTTCTGTAGTTTAGGTTATTTTGAACCGTGATTTGATTGATATAAGATGTTCGAGCGTATTATTTATTATGAAATGGTTGATCATTGTTTAAGATGTGTTTGCTAGTTACAAGTTGTAAAAGAGGAAGGATTACGTGCTTATTGAAAAATAGGTTTGCTGCTATTTCTGTTAATTCTACTATTTCTGTTACAAGTTGTATAGTTAGAATATTCTGTTATGACTATAGATGTTAATTCTGTGGTTACTATGTTCTGTAATTGAAATACTTTATGCCTTAATATGTTATTTAGGAACAAAAAATGATGAATGCCACGGTGAGTCAAAAGTTGAAGCAAACGTTAGCGGAAAACAAGGCAACTAAAATTTTGGGATATTTCTTCTTTAAGATAAAGATTTTGGGATGTTTGGAATTACATTTTTTGTGATCATAGAACTATATTTCCAGGTCTATAACCATTTATTAAACCATTTCTATTAGTACCATATGTCAAGGTCTATGCATCTGCATAGGAAAGTGACCTGCTCCTGGGTAAGTGGGTTGGTTCTAACATGTCAAATGGGTAATTTTTTACAGATGGATCATACTTAAACAGAATGGGTCTATGCATCTGCATAGGAAAGTGACATGCTCCTGGGTAAGTGGGTTGGTTCTAACATGTCAAATGGGTAATTTTTTACAGATGGATCATACTTAAACAGAATGGGTCGAGTGGATACATTTTCTCTAAACAGCTGGAATAAATCCTCAACGGGTAATTGTTGCACATTATTTGTTTCAATACTTGTGTGTAACAGGTGCTTCCTATCATGATTGACGTAGGAACCAACAACGAGGCCCTTCTTGAAGACCCCTTGTGTAAGGTTCTTTTCCTCACTTATAAATGCGGTTGCATCGATAGTTACTGCTCGCTAACTAATTTATATCTTTTTCTAATAAAGAATTTGCCCTAGATAATGACATTAGCAAGGTTGTAAAAATCGCTAGGCGCTAGTGAGGCGGTTGGGTAGGGCCTAGCGATTAATCGGTTAGGCGGGATTAATCGGGGATTAATCGGATTGGAATTTTTATACACAAAATTGTAATATTAGATACTATATTATATTATATGTATGAGATAAGCATAGGGCATCAAAATTCAAATATTTCAAGTATTCAAATATAAACATAATACATAATTCTTCAAAGTTTAAAGTCAAACATAGATATTATTCGGTTTGTAGACCATTTTTAATGGATCTTTGACCGATTTTGTTCGATTAATCGGTTTGTTGACCTATTTTTAAGCGATTTTGTCTGATTTTTAAGCAATTTTGTTGACCAATTTTTAAGCGATTTTGTCCGATTAATCCGGTCTGTTGACCGATTTTTTCCGATTAATCGGTTTGTTGACCGATTTTTAAGCGATCTTTAACCAAACCGATTAAATAGGCCGATTATGATAAATCAAGGCGCTTAGTGAGCGATCAGCGATTATGCGGGGATTAATCGGCCGCCTGGACCGATTTTTACAACAGAGGACATTAGTATATATCTTTATTTCAAGATCTAGGATTGCAACAACACCGTCTTGAAGGTGATGAGTACCTTTCCATCATCGATGAATTTATGGAGGCTGTATTCATTCGTTGGCCCCACGTGATAGTGCAGGTATTCTACTTCTCTTGTTTTCAACAGATTTTGCATTCACCATTTCATTAATAATTATTCCAAGAAGAGGCTTATAAGGTATGTTTTAATTTAGTTTGAAGACTTTCAAACCAAGTGGGCATCAAAGTTACTGCAAAGATATAGAAATACCTACAGAATGTTCAACGATAAACGTCATCACTTAAGTTGATGCTAATGTATGTATTCATATCTCATACGTTTCAAGCAGTATAAATATGCGTAATTGTTTGTGTATATAATGGGAATGATATAGGGGCTGATCACAGAAGAGCGCAACAATATTGATCATGATGTCAAACCATTTGCCAGGAAGACTATTGATATTAAAGTAGAGGGTTGAGGGAAGGAGCAAGTCTTGTGGAAGTGGTGCGTTTTAATAACTATAACTTTTTATGTTGTTTTAGATAGAGTTTAGCGATAAAGTATCAGTTATCGTCTTGTAATCAGGTGCAAGAGGTCAAACCTGATGTACTCCTTGGGTTGTCTGCAGTAGGTGGCCTATTTTCTAAGGAGGTACAATTTTACATTTAACAAGTACTAATACACTTTATGTGCTACAGTCATAAATTCATTTTGTTATTTATGCATAGGTATTGGAGGCGTTTAGAGGTTCAACATCGATCAGACCAGCTCTACCTGTCTTTCTCCTCTTAAAAGATTGTATTTGGTCACAGGAGGAAGGCCTAAGGCTTTTATTGCAGTTGCAGTGTAAAGTGACGAATGATCACTCGTTCCAGGAAACGTAAGTTCATATCTTATTTCCGAAGTAGTTATATTTACTAAGAATTATTTGCATGACTTGGTAGCATGACAGGAACATTGTTTAACATGAACTCTGTTAGTTATCAGAACATCAGAACCTGTTTCACTATTACTCAAATAAATGTACTCGGGGAGATTATATATTTAGTTTTAGTTGTGTGACATGTAATGATTAATGGTGTGGTTAGCATGTATACCTCTTGGATAAGCATTGCTCTTGCATATTCAATTTCATCAGAAAGCTCTGTAGCATCTTTAGCAATCGTAACACCTGTTATTAATTACTTTAAGTAATTGTAGTATTAGGAGGCAACTTTGATATCAGTGTGTTAATAATTTCATCAGAACCTTTTAAAGGTGATGGAAACAATAGTTAGAGACGAGGTATTTCGTCACTATTGAACGTTAAGGTTCTGTTTGGTTCAACCAAAAATGACGCCTTTCTTTCGTCACTAATCGCATCAAATAGTGACGACTATAGCCACTTTAGTGACGAAAATTAAGTGACGAAATGTGTTGTCACACACCCATAAGTGACGACTTTAGCTTGTCACTAAATTTAGTGTCAAATTTCAGTTTCGTCACTATTAACTTAGTGACGGAGCTATAGTGACGACAAGTGACGACCTTGATTTTTGTGACTAAACCGATTTAGTGACGACTTTTCCACCTTTAGTGATGATTTTCATGTCGTCACTATAGCCCTTTTTTCTTGTAGTGCAGGTTCTTTTTTGAGTTGAAAAGTTTCATCACATCCCTACTTATTGTTTTATTGATCACAATCCACTCGATCAGTTTGTGCCATCGAGTCTACTACTGTTGGCTCCTCAGATTCAGATGATTTTGTTACAGAATTTTCAAAAGCCTCAAGAAAGCAGTGAAAATTACTTGTTATTTTAGAAGTTGTTACGATTTCAATAATGTTTGAGGTGACACAATACCTATGAATGGGTCGATTTTTTTTAGTTATTTTATTTTTATTTTTTTATTTTTTTCTAAAACGGGTAAAATGAGAAAGGAAAAAGAAGCTAAAATGTTCAAAAGTATTTTGCCACCTATAGTTTTCTAAATTTGACCAAGAGAATGGAATTTTTGCAGTGCTTACATTTACTTGGGTCTACTCCAAATTGACCAGCCTAATATAGATAGCACTTTTTTCTTTTTTGAATAACCACGTAAGGGATATATATTATTGGCAACATATACACGGTTCCTATATCCACTAATATGGTTGGGTAATGGGTCAAAATGGAAACACCATGTCAAGTTATATTTGTTGGTTTAATGGACAAAATATTAATAGACGTGTGTTAGGATCGAACTCGAGACCACGGGATTGCACACTTTACGTATGAGAATTAAAGTTTAATAATTAAATATAAAATGTTATATTTAGTTATTAATTACACAAACGACTAATGAACGTTAAGTAATTAAATGTAATGGACTAACGATCGTTATATGTTAAAGGAAAAGGACTAGAGTGGAAATTAGATGTCAAGAAGGATCCGGAAACCCCTTTTGGGTTAGTAACCCATCGGATGGGCTTTGGGGTAACCCATTCCCACTCCAACTTGTCCTCCAAGTTTTCCATCTTATAAATACAAGGCTTTAGGTTTATTGTTGGGTAATCTTGTGCACATAACCTAAACCTAAAGTGTTTTTCTTGTTCTTTAGCCATAACTAATCGACCAAACAAGTGTTTGGGTCGATTACTTTTGTTTTCTATAAACAAGTTGTTTTTGTGTTAATTAAACTAGCATTTACTTTAATTCGTTAATAGTACGTGTGTACAAGAACGTGGTACAATCACACTATTGATTGTATCTTGGATTGAATTACAAAACGGTAAGGGGTAATTCACATAATCCTTATAAACCCTAATTAGGGTTCATCTAAATTGCTAGTTTTGTGGAATTGATTCTTGTTCGGCTAGAATCAAAAGGTACGCATATTTTATGTTTTAGTTAATTAATTATTCATTATACGCTCCTTTACGCTTCCGCATGTTTCTTTGATGTTTTATGTGTTTTATATATGATTGTCATGTTATATAATTCCAACAGTGGCATCACGAGCTTTGTTTAATGAGCAATTAATTACTAAACACGTAAAAAACGAATATTGTATGTTGTTTGATATGATTATTCTAGGGTTTTGGTTATGATTATGTAAACCCTAATTTTAGGGTTAGGGCTTTTGCCCTAATTTGGTTTTAAAAATTTTATGGATCGAAAATTTTTTATGGGTCGAAACCCTAAATTTTTTTTAGTCGATTTCTTTAAAAAAAAATTAGGGTTTATATTAATTGTTATGTTATCTATATCGAAACCTAGAATTAAAATATTTGTTATGTGATATATTCATGAATAAATTGTTATGTGACATGGAATTGTATGCGACCATGTGACAAAGTGAATAAATTGTTATGTTAAATCCATGAAAACGTGCATGTTTGGCATGGATTATTGTCGATTTATATATTTAATTGTTAAGATTGGTTATGCGAAAATTAATTGTTAAGTTTTATACACATGTTTATTATTTTGATAAATTTTGAATTGGAAAATACCTCAATAATATTAATGAATCAATTATGTGCAATTTGGTATATTTTAATTATGGCTTACGCAATCGATTCATCGATATATGTGGCTTACTTTCAATTGTGCAAGTGAAAGCCCTAGTTAATATATACGTTAATTAACCTAGATATAGATTATTAATAGGCTTTATCAAATAAGTTTGTGGCTACTTGTTTACACGTATTAATTGTTAGTTATGTGCGCATTGTTTTTAGTTATTTTTTTTATTTGTTTACTTGTTTGTTTATTATGTGCGACAAGTTTTAAGCAAAAGGTAATTTTGAATAGAAAAATAAGTTGGACTAAACAATTGTGAAATTTGATTTGTTTTTGAAGAATTAATTTTTCAAAAGTTTAATTAATTGATGATTTTGGTACAAATAGTGAGAACGGCTCACCCAATTTGACGGACTGTGTGGGGGTATAAGGAGGGGAGCGCATTAAATTGTGACCCTAAAGAAGGAGGTTATTGCTTCAGCGCTGACCGAATTATCCGCTTCCTTGCGAGTCAAATTGGAGTTACCAAGTAGGCTATGCGTACAAAATCATCTTAAGGGCGAATTAACTTTAATTATATGCGCCACTTTTGTGGTAATTATCCGAAACACTAAGTCTTTAGACTTATGCAAAAGTACGGTATAATGGACGATAATTAAAGGTAAATTCCTTGATTGGCGAAACCAATACCTCAATCAAAACTTTGATAATTTGATCTTTATGAATTGGTTAATAAAAAGTTTTTTATTAAAAATTTATGCTACAAGATGAATGCATGACATCTTTGTACATATTTGATTTGACACCATAAAATCAAAACTAGTACCCTTTATAAATTAAGTTTGTGCCATCTAGTTAAAGGAACACTTGAAGTTGCAATTTATGTCATGTCAGAACTTGGCGAGATTGTGATGGAAAGGTAAATCTTTATGTAAATTCAGACCTTACATGAACATATTTGCAGTTCTTTAAGTTAGACGACTTAAATTGAGTAGTAAGTGAGACCTGGACTCAAGGCACAAGATGGGATAAAACATGTTTACATTTGCAATAGCGTTGGAAAATGTAAATCCCATAATGATCTAGGAATTGGAAAATGTTTGCCAATTATTGTTCGACAGATTACCTTATTACATGCTTTCATTACTAGCAGATCAACTGATGTAATGGAACTATGATAATTTGGATCATAGTTTTCGAGAAAATTCTATGGTTATATGAATATTACCCTGGGTATTTTATTTTCTTGAAAAGTTTAATTATCGAAAATACTAAAATTGAATTTTGCAAATTCTTTAAATGTATTAATGCAACATTAAACCGTAAACGTAGGTTATTCTTGTATTGGTAAATTGATCTACACCTGTAAGGGTTTTTGGTAGAGTCAACTTTACTAAAAGAATAAACCTAATCCTCTTTTCACAAGAAAGAGTGAGATTCAATCATATTCCTTTTCATGAATGAGAAAGGTATGATAGGACAAAATTAGAATTGTCTGAATTCTAAATACATAAGTTGTAAGCAAATTTTAATAGTTAAGAAAATTGCATATTTTATAAGTTATGAAATTAGAAGCTATACTAATTTACTGCAAAATTGGTTAAAAACAAACTAGCATATTTTATCTAGTTGTTGTGCTTTGACCATTTAAAAGTACTACTTACAATTGTTGGAATAGTAGAACTATTAAGAAAGAAATTGCATGGCCAATTTTTCAAGTTAATAGCATTGATGGATAATTCATCATCTACATAGTAGAATACACTCTTTTAGTACATAAGTAATTGTTATGTATGGACTTTCTCAAAAGTGTAGGGAAGTTGTTAGGAATTGGAAATTATATTGTGAAGCATCGGTCACCCCATGTGTAATCTAGCTTAAGTTAGCTCGTAGACATATCGTTTATTATGTTAGTTGTTATTCAGTTATTAATATAGTTTAGTCTAGTGCAACACCGTGGAGGAAGGACGGGTCTTTACCCATTGTATGCCTGATCCACAGCCCGTAGGAGGGCGTAGTAGTTTGTTTAAATAGCCCTCTCCTCACAAGGGAGAGGGTTGGATGTTCATTTGGAATCTAACCTTCCATAAGTTTCTCTTTCTAGAATATCCCACTTTCTCTCTCTAAACCATCTAAATTATACGCCCCATTTGTGTTTGTTTGTGTGTTTGTGAAATCCAATATGTTACAAATGGTATCAGAGCCATGGTTTGATCATATCTTACATATCCTTGGATTTCTAGTGGGTTTTAGATGGTTTTTGAGTTTGAAAAATTTTAGTGGTTTTTGCATCATTTGGTTCATTTCTAGTGTTAAAGTTTGAATTTTGGGTGTACTTTTGTGTTTAGAATCATTGTATATGCTTGGGTTTTGATTTGGTAAGCTTGAATCACTGTGGTTGAGCTTGTTTTTGATTGAAAAGTGTGTTTTTGAAGTTTTTCTTGGTAGCGACTTGGTTCTCGTTGTGAATTTCATCTTAGCGACTTGCTTCAGTAAAAGGTAGCGAGTTGTAGTGCTTTTTGGTAGCGACTTGGTCCTAGCGACTTGTCTCTTGAGACAAGCCGACAAACAGTACACTTAGTGGATTCTCCACTACGGGTAGCGACTTGGTGAAGGTAGCGACTTGCTTTCAATTTTGTTAGCGACTTGTACTTTAGTTTCTTAGCGACTTGGTGTTAGCGACTTGGACCTTAGCGAGTTGCTATTTAGCGACTTGACGACTTAGCGACTTGGAGCTTAGCGACTTGCTGTCAAAATTTCGTAGAGACTTGGAACTTAGCGACTTGTCTTCTTAACTCTTAGCGACTTGGTGTTATGGTTCTTGGCGAGTTGATTTGTTAGCGACTTGTCCATATTACAATTTGGTGAATTGATGAAAGTTACTTATATCTAATATCCATTAACACAATGTCTTACATCACTGATCCTTTAATCACCAAAGTGCTTGAACTCTATGATACCTCACAGAATAATGAAACAGGCTGCTACTCAGAATGTTCTACCTTGGATGATTCAGCAACTTATAATCAAAACACTTCACAATCTGAGTCAAATTCTAATGAGTCACTCTTGATATTGACAAATGATGCAAGGCAAATGGATTGCAACATTGAGCCCTTTCAACTACTTCATCAGCACCTCAAACTACTTTTATCTACAGCTATGGATCGAACAAGCAGTGCTCTCCTTCGTCAGGACTTACCCACCTTGACAATAACTGTGCTACTTAACTTAGAACAACTGAGGTTTCAAATTTCTAAAAAGAAGTTCTCAACTGATGATTCTAATGCAGCTCTTCAAGTAATCTTCGATCAATTTCAACCATTTATCCGGGGGGAATATTCCTCAGATTTTGATCATGACATGACTGGAATTTCATTCATGAAACACACTGGAATGGAAATCCATGAGTTCAGAAACACCTTTATTCAACTTATGAATAGTATGGAAGTGTACATTAAGACAGCTGCTCAAGGGACTGATAATTTGAATGAGTTGAATGGGTGTCATAATAAATTTAGGGAAAGTTGTGATATTTCGGGTAATGGATCAGTTGAAAGAACGGATGATGCTGATGCTGAATGCAGAATTTCAGATACAACACTGAATGATGTAACTGGCTGTACTGAACACAAAGGCTCAGAATCTGAAAAGCCTGAAAGTGCTTGCATGTCAGTGACTCCTGTTGTGCATAAGGTGAACTCAGATGCCATACCAACAAATGAACATGTGTCATACACTGAGGTACCCTTGACTGATCTTATCTCTGAACATGATATTGATAAATGTGTTTTGGTTGAGCCTGAATCTGAAACCTTTAAAACTAACGACATGGTTGAAAAAGAGGTTTATGATGAACTTTCAAACAAATACTCAATTCTTGAAAAACATTGTATTTCCTTGGAAATTGCAATACAACAAAGAGAAGAAAGTTTTCATGCCACAAAATCTTGCATAAATCTGGAATTCCCAGAATTTCGAGATTTTTTTGAAATTAACCACTTAAAAACCCAGATTCAGGACAAAGATTCAACCATATGCAATATGAAATTACAACTCTCATATCTGCATAAGAAATATAATCTAGAAATAAGCAATCCTAACCATGAGGTGAGTAGTACACTTAAATCTAGGAATGATGAATTGTCTCTGTGTGTGTCCAACCTATTGAGGGAAAATGAGTCCTTAAGAAAGAACTTATTAGAGAACAATTCCAAGTTGATAGATCAAACTAATTCCTTTTTGGCTGACATTGATGCCCTCAAAGCCCAAATTCAGAATAAGAGCTTCACTATTGTTGCCTTAAAAAATGAGCTTAGGAAATCTATTGGAAATAGGGTGAACACTAAGTTTGCTAAACCATCAACCTTGGGAAAGCCAACTGTTCAGAACAACTCAAAACGTACTGTAGTTAGGCAGCCCAATGCTTTTAGAACTGAAAGATTTAAACCATCGAAATCTAGGCTTGCCTCCCAAGTTGATGCGAATACTGTTTTGACAAAACCAGTCACTTCACTACTTCATTCCGACATGATGAATAACAAACCCCTGGTTAATGTTCAAAGTTCAAAGATAAAGAATACTAGGAGTTCATCTAGTTCTCATAAGAAACATCAAATGGTTGATCAATCCCCTAAGAAACCAACTAATTACAGAAGGACCAATATTCAAATGAGGGAAGTGCCTACATCCAAATCTACTAGCAGCTGTTTCAAATGGATTCCCACTGGCAGATTATTTAAGTTTACAGGATCCAAACGGACTTACATACCTAGATCTTGCCTTAAGTGGATGCCCACAGGAAAACTCTTCAATAATATTGAACCTAAAGGGATCTCTATTAATGACACACCTAGATCAAACTGTGCAACATCCAATAGTGAGATTACTCATGTCACTAACTCATCCATTTGCTATACTACATGTGCTTCTAGTGCAATGTGTCCTCAGTCTTTTTTAGGTACAATGCTCAATTCAATCAGGAACATCATGACTTGGTTTCCATCAGAAATGTATATTGCTCACTAAGGTGTTATTGCTTGCCAGAATTGATGTACCTCGTACTTTGACTCCTATTCGACTTGAATCAGGACTCGCTCTTATTGATCTGTATACAAATCAGTTAAAAAAATAAATAAAATATATATATATATATATATATATATATATATATATAGGGGAGAGTTAACGTGAGATCAAACTTAAAGTTATAAAAATAAGATCAAGTCTAAAGAACCACTAAAACATTTATAAATAACAATTTTAGCAATAATATACATAAAAATAATATTTTAATACAAATGAACATTTTAGCAACTAATAACCAAATGATACATGAGTTTGGATTAGTAATACACCTGATACACATTACACTAATAAATATTCCAAAATCTGATACACATACAAAAACCTGATACACATTACACTTCTAATCAAAGTGTATCACCTAGGTTTCGTAAATTTTAAAAAGAAATTTATCGAAACTTTAACAATTTTAGTTGTAGTTAATAAAAAAATTATTTTTGTTGTAAAGAGAGTGTTGTTTGTCAAATTTTAGTTGGATCTCATTTTAACAACTTTAAGTTTGATCTTATTTGATCCAGATTATATATATATATATATATATATATATATATATATATATATATCATTTTCTTTAAAATATCATGTTTTTTTTAATTAAATTTATGTTTTAGATCAAAAATCATGTTTTTAATTTATGTTTTAGATCCTTTCCCTCAAACTAATAAAAGATATCTCTTGTTATCGATAATATCTACGATCCTAGAAATGTCATTCAATAATGACACGGGATCATAGATGAAGTTCGAACAAAAAGATATACTCTTGTCTTATAATGGGTGGGGTAAATTCAATCAATGTTCATTGGTAACATTGATTGAGGGAGAGAATTTTACAAGTTATCTATTGTGTTCTTTGTACCATTTTTGGTTATGTATTGTTGGTTATGTAATGTTCTTGTGGTGTCTTCTGTGTTGATGGCTTATCTGTTTCATGGTGTCCATTGTGTTTGTTTGCTTATCTTATTATGTTATCTTATTATGCTATATGTGTTTGTTTGCAATCGGATAAGTTCGTGAACCAAAAGTGTCTATAATATATAATATGATAAGATAGCGACTTGCTTTTGAAATAATAGATAGCAACTTAACTTTAACAGAGTTAGCAATTTGGCATCTTAAATTTGGGTTAGCGACTTGTTATGTAATATCTTAACAACTTGTTAATACACTTTGCTAGCGAGTTACTAAACGCTCACTAAATTACAGGGACTTAATGTGGCAACTTGGTATTTTTGTAAAATATCTCTTCTTATACCCCTAGCGACTTAACGCAGTTTTTCATCTTTTTCATAATCTCAAAAAGTTTTTTTCTCTCTCTCTCGCAATCAATTCATCCTAGCGACTTACTGTGGTATGTGTTGTACTTGTATCTATCATTCTCAGCCTTTCTATCTTATGATTTAGATGCTATCCTAACTCTGCTCCCATTACATATTCCCACCGTGCATCTGAACCTCATCACTTGATTCCCTGAATTAGGTTTGTAGATGGATTTGCGTTAATGGGATCACTTGACATGCTTGTGATAAATGTCTAGACATTATTGGAATGATTTGAGGGTTTATGTGTTACGTTAATGGGTTGTCGTTGCGCGTGATATTGTATTTGTAAATTGAATATGTTGTGAAAGGGTCATGTGTAATTATGTGATATCGGTGTGGATTGCATATGCTCTAGGTAGCGATTTGTGAGAGTTAGGATGTTGATTGGACTGTGGTGTTAGTTATTGATATGATATATTCTTGGTAGCGACTTAGTTGTGTTCTTCATAGCGAGTTGGTTTGTTAATTATATCTGTGTTCATACTAGCGACTTGCTGTATTGATGTGTAACGACTTGGCATTGTTATTGTTGTTAGCGACTTGTACTTACAAGTTAGCAACTTAGTAATCTTTCACGTAGCGACTTGGCCTTGTTGTTTTTAATAGCGACTTGTCTTTACAAGTTAGCGACTTGCTGGTTCAATTTTCAAGTGGCGACTTGGTTTATTAAATTATTTTAAGGAGACTTGCTATTATAATTTCATGTTAGCGACTTGATTCAGGATTTCCTGTAGCAACTTGTATTGACAACATACTCCTAGCGACTTGTTATAACATTCTTTGTTTGAGCAATTTGTACTTGGTTTCACTTGTAGCAACTTGGTATCACAACTTGTTTCAAACAACCTGTTATAACATTTCCATAATAGTATCTTGTCTCATGATATTATTTCATAGTAACTATGCTTTTAAATAATTTGATTCAAAAACAACTTGTCTCTCGAAAACTGTGTCAAATGGATCCGTTACCTTGTAAACTCTCTATTGCCACTCAATCTATCACAATCTGATCATGGGAACTCTGTCTAAGTTACTAAGTTATTGTGTTTATGTCATAAGGCTGTATTCAATGTTGCTTAACTAACCATATCTAATCTAACATGCTCTCAATCATTGTTGTTGTATGTGTGTATCTTTAGATCTTCAATGGCAAACACAACCTCATCTGAGAACATTACATCTTCTGCTCTACCCAATGTCCTTTCAGACAACGAAATCGTTCCTGAAGATAAATGGGCAGAGATAGGAAAAAGTAACTGTTATGTTGATATTGAAAAGTTGCAACAAAATCCAATCCTCAGAGTATCAATTGATATCCTTAAAAACACAAACTTCTTCAGTGCTCTAACCAAACAATGCACAATTCCCACCATTTACCTACAACAATTTTGGAACACCATTGAATGGGACAAAATCACGGCTCAATATACCTGCAAGCTGGATGATAAGGAATTTGTGATCAATTCAGACATTCTCAGCAAGGCCTTAGGAATCACACCCTGCAACCCCACCATACGATCTGAACCTCCACCTAGTGCGGAAGAGCTAATAGTCTTTCTGATTGGTTTGGGCTATCAAGTTGGCATATCAAGGGCTTCTGACATCATCACCAGACACATGTATCAACCCTGGAGAGCAATGACAGCAGTTCTCAACTTATGCCTATCCGGCAAAACATCTGGCTTCGATAAAGTAAGGATTCCCATCTTGCAAATCCTATGGGGTATCGTCAATGGGGTGAATGTTAATGTCTGGGAACGTATCTGGGAAGAATTCTCGTTGTCAATGAACACATTTATCTCCGATAGAACAAACTTTCAGAATAAAGCTCAGGGTCGTAAGAAAGTAAATAAGCTTGTGATTCCTGGCGTCAGATTTTCGAAGCTTGTCATCCAGTTCTTGCAACAGACTCACAACTTCAACCCTAGGAGTGAATCTGCCCTACATAATGATAAGGATGAATTTGTTCTCGGCAACCTCAAATATATTACTAGAGGTGTTGATAAAGAGATCTTTGGACTGCCAATTCCTGATATTCTTCTCACTGATGATATTAAGAAGACGGATCACTTCAAACTGTACAAGAAAAGGGCTTCCAGATCCAGTGTTAATGTTGATATCTCTCCCACTCCACCACAACCCAAAACGGCTAAGTCTGCTTCTGTTTCAAAGACTTCAAAGACTTCATATGCTGCCCTTCCAAAAAGGAGACGTGAAAGGTCACAACCTACTGACACCACAACCCAGAAGCAGAAAAGAAAGAAGAAGGAAGTGGAAAAAGGAAACGTTGAGGAAACTAAAGTTTCGAGGGGTAATACAAGTTTGATTGATGAAGATGATGCTGCTCTGCAACTGGGTATCAAGCAAAGCCTTGAAAGTCATAATGTGAGAGCACCAGTTGGAGGTGTTGTGTTAAGAGAACCTGAACCTGAGCCACGCCATACAACTCCAATCACACATGACAAAGGGAAAGGGATTGCTGGTGTAGATGACGAACAAGCCGCTCACATGCTTCTGACCATCTCATCTTCACCATCAAGAACTACCACTCAATTTGAGCTGAAGAAAAGAAGTGTTGAATCATCTTCAACTCAAGAACAATCTGGATTGGAAAAGGAGGTATCTGATGCACAAGAAGAAACTCCTGCATCAAGTAACACGCAGTCTGATCAAAATGATGAAGAAGAATTGCTGGAAGTCTCACAAGAGAACCTTGAGACAAGGTCTGATGAATTCATGCACTTGGAAGATCCCAACTTGTCTACTGGTTCTCTATTCTCATTGAAGAACCTTGATACAGATCTCTCATTTGGTGATCAGTTCTTAAATGACAAACCCTCTGATAACGAGCCGTTTAATAAAAATAATGAGAAAGAGGAAGTTGAGTCTATGTATACTGTTGATATTCAGCAAGACACTTCACCATCCCTCCTATGTCAGCACCGTCTCATACAACCGTACTTCCATCCCCCAAACCCGCTAATGATCCATCAAATGTTGTCTCCATCAGTGAAACCATCACTCCTCCTGCTTCACCACTCCCTGCTTCACCTCCTCCAGTTAAAACTATTGAACAATTTCTTGAAGAGGCTATGACACGTATTGCATCTATTGAGATGCATTTTCTTATCGTTGTCAATAATCTTGATAGTCGTGTCAAAAAGCTGGAGAATATTAACCTCAACGATATTGTAACAAAGGCAATAGAAGTTGATATTAAAGATGCGGTTGAATGGGCAATGAAGGCTCCATTACTTCAGCGATTCAAAGACTTGCCAATCTCTGATATGAGATCAGCTCTCTCTGAAAGAATGTATGAAGCGGGAGAGCATTTGGTCGATACGCATAAGAAATTATATGAAGCACTCGAGGAATCGATGAGACTTGATAATTATCAGCAGTTTGTGGAGGATATACGAGAAAGGGAAGATAAGAAGAAAAGAAAGATTGTTCCAGAGAAATCAACTGATAAGTCTGGAGGTCCCAAGCCACCACCACCACCTCCAACTGGAGGAGCCGGAACTTCTGGGGCTGGAGGATCCTCTTATACAACCTCTGCAGCTCCACCACTACCACCATCATCACCACCAAAACCTCCCAATCAACCTAGTCCATCCGGAAATCAGGGAACTCAGAAGAAATCAGCAGCTTGGACCACGGTTGATTCAAGGTTCACACCCACATTCTCTTCTATTTCTGAAGATCAAGTGTTTCATGAAGAATCGAATGTCATGGCAGAGTCAGAATCCGATGACGATGATGCATCCACCAAGCATATCCCCAAGCCGTCTAAAGATGATTGGTTTGATGCATACGTGTCAGGTGAACGCTCTAACACATCTAGAGTTGCACCTTCAAAGGACACAATTCAAAGCTGGCTCACCGAAGAGAGACCTCATACTCCAGAACCTTCATGGTCCATCCTAGAGACTGACACGATAATTCCTGATAACAACTGGGCATCAACTATCACCAATAACTATGAAGTCCCAACTGAAGACTCTCTTCTGCACTTCACTGGTGATATGGGAAGCTTCATTAGGTGGTTTTGTGAACAGAAGAGTATCTCGTCCATCACTCCAAAGGATCTTGAAGGACAAGCATTCGAAATTGTCAAGGTTTTTCACTCAGATGCCAATCAGCTTCAATACCAGATGGAAGAATGTCATAAGATGCTGAGTGATCAAGTCAGTGAGCAGATCAGCCATTTCAATGTGAACATGCCTCTTCCTCTCGGTGGTGAACCTGGACAAATGACCATTCAGTCTGAGTTCTTCTTCAACCATGACCTTGACTATCTATGTGCTCGTTCATCTGAAAGAAGACCAGCGTTATCAATTTCAAAAATGAAAATTGCTACCTACTCTGATCAGGGTCTTGAACAGATGGTTCCGGATCAATTCTGGGCAGATAAAGAACAAGAATATGATATTGCTGCCTCATATGGCATTTCACATTGGTGGTCAAAAAGAAGCATTTCTACATTGAAAGACATGGTTCAAAAAGATCCAAGCTTCGCATTCTAAGTGTCATCCGCATAGAGATCTTCTCAATCTATGGCTATGATTACTTGAAGAAGATTGTTCTACGAAGAGCAGACTTGAAAGAACATGTTATTGAAGAGAACGAATTCAAACACTTGATGTCAAATGACTTTGAAGATCTCTACCTTCTGAACCTACAAGGACACCTTAACCATCTTCCGGCTCGTGAGAAGAAGGCTCTCTCGGCTGCTGTCAACCTTTGGATCAGGGGCTTAGTCATTCGAAAAAGGGTTGAGGATTTTCAGCTAGGAATGGAAAGCTACCAAACCCGGATCAACCTTACAAGTCCACAATGGAACGCCTCAGGACATGAATTTCGTCACGAATATAGAGTTCTTGACACCCCTAGAGCCGTCATCTTCACCGATAGATATGGGACTCGCATGCTAATAAGACTGTGCGAGCTCTAAAAATTCAGTGATGGTACTCTCAAAATGGTCGAAGAAGAATTAAACTCTAGAGTGAATGAAATCAAAGTTGATCTGAAGCCGTGGAACAAAACAAAATTCTGGACTAATGAGGACTTGAAGAGGTGTGAAGATTTCATTGTTGCAATCAGGAGAAGACTTAAGACTCGAATGATTTTCCGCAGCCTTGAAAGTTTTGTTGGTGGTAGACTTCGTGAAGGTCATTACAAACTGGTTCAAAGAACTGAATGAAGACATCTTCCGGAAGTAGTTTCTGTTTTGTATTTTTTAATGTGTAAAATGTGGTGTACCAACTATGAACAACTATAATGCATGTAATAGTGTTAGGTTATGTATTGTGGTTTCCCTTTGTGTCTAAAAAGGGAACTTCAGTATTGTCCACTTCAGATCATATAAAACCGGACACATTTTTATCCAACAAATGTTTTGTTTCATACATATTTAAATCACTTGAGATCCAAAATCTCAAAGGATTTGAAATTTTTGATCGGGGGAGAAAATGTGATATAAATATGAAAGATGATAAAAGATGACCATTTTTGTCTCAAAGTGCATACTACTCTCTAATATGTGCTAAACCATTTTCGAATCTCGAAGCATATATTAAGGGGGAGCATTTCTAAACTAATTCAAATCTTCAAGGTACAAAGATTTCCATGTTTTTATATAAGGTACCTTGATTGTGCGTTAAATGGTTTCTAAATATTTGGTAATCGTGGTTGTATTTTCAAAACATCTATTTCCTCTATGTGATAAAATGTTTTCAAAAATCTTATGCACATATTGAGGGGGAGAATTTACCAAGAAAATCAAATGGTTTTTTCTATGAAAGTAGTGATCAAAGAAAATATTTCAAAGTCCTCTTGCCTCCATGTGCTAAACAATTTCTAAATCATATGCACATGTTGAGGGGGAGGTTTTCTAAATGATCAAAACTATTAAGGTACCAAATGCTTTGATCTCGTATCACAAGTACCTTGATTGTTTTTCCAAATGATTTTTCAATTGGTTTCAAGGAAGAATGAACTGTACCAAAAGACCGACCATTTTACTTTATGTATGGAGTTATAAGGATGGTGAGGTTAGTTATTAGTTCCCACGATCCGCCAGAACCGGAGAGATCTACCCAGGGACAATCCACTAGATAGTGTAGAAGTCCTTAGGTATGATGAAAAAAGGAGAAAAGTGAGATATGGGAAGAGTGCGGACTGGGACTGAGCTAGTACTGGAATAAACCCAACAAGGTTCTAGTTATGAAGTCTCGGTAAGCACTGAAAGGGTTGAAGAATGAAAAAGAATTGAATGAGAAAAGGGTGAAAATAAATAGCCCTCCAATTATTCAACCTTAGGGGCAGATACCGGGTTCAATTCATATGATAGTGGTGGTTACCAAGGTAACATCGGTATTGAAGACAAGACGTCATGGACCCAGTGACGCACTGCACTTCAACTTCCCAAACCACTCAAGTTCCTATTAAAAGGACTTGTTTCATTCTCACGGGGAACCGACATAATCTATCGACTTTCTCTTAGAGATTGTTGATATTGAAGAAGGAGACCCTCTCCCTAGTCTCCGAAATAGGATCCAAATATGCACAATTGAGTCTAGAGCCACGAGATCATCATATAAATCTCTTTAGGACACTGTCAATGAAGACTCAATGTTTCACACAATGTGGAAAGAGAGATTATATCTTATGAGTCCTACGCATTATCCTTGTGGTATTGCCAGAACATCTGAGTGATATGCTAACATATTCACAATAAAGATGGAAAGCCTTCTGGAGCCAACATCATACAAGCTCCTGGTGGGTGGCATGTGAGATCTATTCAATAGATCAACCATGTGACAACTGAACAGAAACAATGGGGCGATTCAATTTTTTGAATCAATCCTGGTTCAGGTTATGGATTGACGGATACCTTTGAAAAACCGGTCGTTGTGCTTAAAAAAAAAAAAAAAAAAAAAAAAAAAAAAAAAAAAAAAAAAAAAAAAAAACTCTTTTCTTTAGCACATCGACTGTGTACAAATATTTCAAAATAAAAAGTGTTTATGATTGATAATTAATTTTCATTAAAACCTTCGTTGTATTGCAAAAACAATTTCTATTGAGCGATACACGATTGTTTTTCAAATCTCTTTTTATCAATCAGTGAATCTCAATTCGTTGGTTCACTCACTCCGTGTTGTCTTCTTTGAGACGTTCCAGTTTGAGAATAGCTAGAGCAGCTGCAAAACCCTGTCAAGGAAATTCTTCGGAATTTTACCTGATCACAGGCAGTACTTGTACTGATTAACGGGGAACCGTGGGCCGTGTACCTCAATTCAACGAAAGTGATCAAAGACACTTTCGTGCGCTTTATTGCTAACTGTTGTATGCAGGTACGCCCGACGTTTGCAGCTGGTCAGAATGAAGCGGTCAATGCATAGCCGTATGCTCACACTACACATTCATATCTTAAGAAATCATGATTAATGCATCAATGACTCTGATATTTTCACTCCATGCTTCTGCTACGCTGCTGCCAATATCATGAATCAACGAAAGCTTCCGCTACTCTGATGAGAATATATCATGATCAAGAATGTGAGCATGTCGGTCCAAATGTCACAACATCATATGCTGGCAACACAACAATGGGTGATGCTGAGATTAACTATGGCTGATGATCTCTATTAATGCTCAAAGGTCATCAATGCAGATCAGCTTTATAACCTCCACCAAACATACTTTGTAGTTGGACAATGATGAATTCACCACGGAAGCACCAAGTTTGAATATCTTGATGATTTGATGTCTACGAGCTCAAGATTAAAGATTAAATTGAATGCTAGGATTCACAATGTAATTCATGGGGTGACCTCCCTTAGGGGGAGATTGTTAGGAATTGGAAATTATATTGTGAAGCATCGGTCACCCCATGTGTAATCTAGCTTAAGTTAGCTCGTAGATATATCGTTTATTATGTTAGTTGTTATTCAGTTATTAATATAGTTTAGTCTAGTGCAACACCGTGGAGGAAGGACGGGTATATACCCATTGTATGCCTGATCCACAGCTCGTAGGAGGGCGTAGTAGTTTGTTTAAATAGCCCTCTCCTCACAAGGGAGAGGGTTGGATGTTCATTTGGAATCTAACCTTCCATAAGTTTCTCTTTCTAGAATATCCCACTTTCTCTCTCTAAACCATCTAAATTATACGCCCCATTTGTGTTTGTTTGTGTGTTTGTGAAATCCAATATGTTACAGAAGTAAATAGACCATTATTTTCTTTCACTGGTTAATGAAACACTTAAAATGTTGTCAAATTCAGTGGGAGTATTGTGTTCTTATTACTGAATAAGGAATTAATGTAATGATCTCTAATTCAGTGGGAGTTACAAGCTTTGTCATCTTGGTAGTAACCCAGATTATCTCTAGAATGTCTTAAGATAATTACTTTCCACTTGTAGGCACTTATGTTTTCAAGGATAGTCATGTATGTTTCCTTATTAGACAATGAAGTGGTTCTACATCTACTAGTTATGCTAATATCAATGACACAATCATTTTAGTCACACAAAACAAACATTTGTCGTTTTGTTTATCTGCTACATGATGTTGTTCCATGCACAAGTAGGAGAAATCTATATTGTGTGCAAGGTACAACATATATGTATATGATTTAACGGATTCTCTTGACTGCAAGGACAGAGACTAACGTTCTAATATGACTTGTACATATCTAATTCAGGAAACACTTGGTGTTGCAATTTACGTCATGTGAGAAGTGGGAGTATTGTGTTCTTATTACTGAATAAGGAATTAATGTAATGATCTCTAATTCAGTGGGAGTTACAAGCTTTGTCATCTTGGTAGTAACCCAGATTATCTCTAGAATGTCTTAAGATAATTACTTTCCACTTGTAGGCACTTATGTTTTCAAGGATAGTCATGTATGTTTCCTTATTAGACAATGAAGTGGTTCTACATCTACTAGTTATGCTAATATCAATGACACAATCATTTTAGTCACATAAACAAACATTTGTCGTTTTGTTTATCTGCTACATGATGTTGTTCCATGCACAAGTGGGAGAAATCTATATTGTGTGCAAGGTACAACATATATGTATATGATTTAACGGATTCTCTTGACTGCAAGGTAAGAGACTAACGTTCTAATATGACTTGTGCATATCTAATTCAAGAAACACTTGGTGTTGCAATTTACGTCATGTGAGAACTTGGCGAGATTGCAACAACAAAGTAAATCTCCATGTGAAGTCAGACCTTGCATGGACATATTTGCAGTTTCTAAATTAGACAAGTATTTAGAACATGTGTCAAAATGATATATAAGACTACTTCAAATTAGATATTTATGTATTATTATAATGACATAAATAAATGAAGTAATATAATACTACTTCAATTTGTTTATTTATGTATTTTGGAATGACATAAATGAAAAATAATGTAGTCCTACATTATTGTGAAGTAAATAAATTAACTTGAAATACTATTGAAACCAAGAGTTGTGTTCATAATTACTTTAGTTAAACATGTTTATGATTCATTGTAAAGAGATAAACATAAAGTCTTTTAAGACTTATAATAAAGTAAGACGTTAACTTATTATATTTTTTAATTAAGACATATACAAGAAGTCATTGAGTTGATCAATGATTTATAACGTATAATGGGATTATAACAGTTTATGTTTTCTTGATGAGACATGGATATGAAGTGACTTGGTTAAAGAGTACTTATGTTATAAAGCATGCAATTGGCTTGAAAAGTGTATTATACCATTAAGTTGACTTAGTTGGTAAATAGGTAAGCCAAAAGGAATATGTGTATCTTATATATTGTTAGATTGTCTTACAATATTAATTATAATGAATACCACAATTTGATGGTATGTTCAGTTAGGAGAATCAAACTCTATTTGATTTGTTTGATTCAAGATAACCATAACTTCTTTCTTAAAAAGTACCAAGGTTAGAAAATTGAGTATGGATTGAATATACTCAATATGACTCCAACCTAGAAGATTAATAAAACACCATTTTATTATGGAATGAGATGAATCACACTAAGTTTTAAAATTGAAAATTCTGAATTTGTTAAACTACTTATGAATATGTTATTAACAAACTAAAGTCAGGAATTATCAATGTGTATTTGTAATTCCCAAAAAGAGAACAATGTAGTTTTGCTCTAATTGCTAAGTATATATAGATAGTCTATATATTACAAAAGGCAAGTGGGAGTTTTTTTGAAAGATAAAATTACAAGATACATAATCTTCTTAAAACACACTAGTAAATATCATGATGAGGTTAGACATGTAAATGATAGACCACATGATGATGGAATTTTCATTCATAGATCTGCAAGGATATCTCAGATATTTGATCTATATGCTGAGAAGAATATGAGTTACAGGATTATAGTAAACCTGATAACCATTATGATGGATTACCAAATATTGAATTGGGTAAATTACTAATACTATGAATGTTAAAGATGTTGTCCATAAAGATAATCAATTTTATAAATTTGGTTTATCTTAATAGTTAGACAAGAGAATGAAGATGAGTTTCTTCAAAGAGATAGAAAACTCTAGTGGTTTAAATCTCTGTATAGAAATCATATGGACAAAATTGTACACATATTTAATGCATGTTTATGACAAGATTATTAATCATACTTAAGTAATTAATTGTGATTGAATATTCTTTCCTAGTCACATTAAATATATAAAGATGATAATTGTTATACTTATTTTCATTAATATGAAATATGACAATGGAATATCAAAACTCTTTCTTGAGAAATTACTTGAGCGAAGACAAATAATCGAAAAGTTTTTTGAGTTCATATAATCTTTGGAAGTGTACTGTTGTTCCCTATTCACTATAGTATAAAAACAGTTTAAGTAAAGTAAACAAAACTAATAGCGAATCAATGACTGAAAAGATATAAATAAAACACAAGAGTAATTTTCAACGTCATATTCTTATTAGAAATGAATCAGAAGAATACGTTACCCTAGTACTTGCGGAACAGTACTAGGGATTGAAATGACAAAGTGTTTGCAACTCCTCTCTAAGCTCAGGCTAAGTCTGAGCACAACTACAAGTACCCACTGAGCTATCTCAGGGATTAAGTTGTATTTGGAGGAGTGAAAGATGGCTTGCGTGTATGTGTGTTTTTACAATTCACAAGCTTAACCTTTCACTCCATCTCTTATGCTATTTATACAAGTATGAGTTTTAACTCTTTCCTAAGTGACAAACTGATAATTTTGCAGAAGACAAAATACTGATGTATTTTGTCTCTGTTTACAAAGACTATATTAGGTAAAGGGATCAAGTCACTTCCTTCATGTCAGTACTGATGCTGAGCCTTTAAGGGAAGGTTAACTTCTTGAGGATAAGTACTCCGTCTTTATCGCTTCAAGCATAACCGTTTTGTCCCGCCCATTCTTCAATCTTCATAGTCTTCAGTCTTCAGTTTTAGTTTGTCTTCAGTGTTTGTAGTTGGAGAGAATTTTGAGGAATTCAGTAAGTTATTGTCATCACTTACTGAATCCACCATCTTCTTCTTGACTCAGTCTTCACCCTTTAAGTTCCGCCTTACTGAGTGGAGAGACTTCTTCTATGTCTCTTACTGAGCATCCTGAAGATGGCTCACTGAGAGACTATGCACTCAGTGACCTGTTAGTGTTTAACGGTCTAAGCACTTAGGTTATTTTCTATTCAAATCCTAGATTAAGGGGTTTGGGTATTTACTGAACCCAACAGTCTCCCCCTATTTGGATATACAAATAGCCTAAGTGTTTGATCAGTGTAAGTGAGCAAATGGCTTATTCTTACACTGAATGTACTAATGAATACAATAAGGAACACTGAATATTTTAACAAAACATACATCGTTTATTGATCAAATTACAAGGTTCCTATCACTAGTACAAAATATAATGAAAATGATGTCAGTCCAGATGGATTCCCAGTGCTTCAAGCTTAACTTTCTTGGTGATGAGTGTTTCTCTGTCAGGGTGCTCTCTTATCTTGGCGTTTAGATCTGCATAGAACCTGACGTTTGCAGGAGTCTGAATTTGAGAGGCCACTGGTATGTAGCTTAGCATTGCAGCCACACCTGCCTGATCAATGTCACTCCATCTTTGAAATGCTGGGTTTCATTAGACATCAATGTGGAATAGCCCTCTTTCAGGCTTTTCAATTACCATACAGTTCACGAATTTCACACCTTCAGGCAGCTCCCTGTTGCATTCTAGTCCAGGCACTTTAATCTCAGGCTGGAACTCAACTATTTTCCTTTTGCCAGTGGATGATTGTGGTTGAGATCCTTGAGGTGCAGTTAAGGCAGGCTGAATCCCCAGTTGTGCTGGTGCATCCCTCAGTCTTTCATACCTTTTACTGAGCATCTTCATCAGCTCCTTAACCACTGCATTTTGCTTCTTTTCAATTATTGGACCGAGTTCATCGAGTTCAGTGATCCCAAAGTCAGTGAATTTTAGGGGATCATGAACCTCGAAATGTCTTTTATCATCCCCTCTGTAGACGTTCATTGCCAGTGGTTTAGACCTGGGAATGATTTTGACATCAGTGATCTTCTCAGGCAGTCTTCTGCTTTTCATTGTCCAATTGTAATGGTTAATTCTTGCTTTCATGATGGCTGCAGTTCTTTTGTTCTTTTCTTCCAACTGCTTTTTCATTTCAGCCATTTTTGCTGCCTGAGCGTCCTTAAACTTCTGTCCTGCCTTACCCTCTTCAAGCTTCTTAGCATCTATTCCCATGTTTTCAGCTTCCTCAGCAACTACTTGTACCAGTGCTTCTCTGCTCTTTCTTTCCTCTTTAGCAAGTTTCTTTTTCCTTTCCTCCTTAGCAAGGTATGAACTTAGCTGTTTTGGTGTGAGCAGGTACTCAGTGTTGCCGATCTTAAAGGAAATCTTCTCAGGCTCAGGTGGTGTCGTCATTATGCCTTTTCCTTTTTCCTGGCCTGAAGAAGAAGATGCTACCAGGGGCGGTGTTGTTGTTGTTATTGGTGTGATCACTATCATTGTTGTTGTTGTTGATGTTGGTGGTGGGATTGATGAGATAGGTACAGCGGGGACTGGTGGTGATGATGATATTGGAGCTTCAGATACTGGTGGTGTTGGCTCCCCCTCAGTGTGAAGAGGAGTTTCTTCAGCAGTATTCTCCCCCTCAACTGTTGCCGGAGCGTCAGTGAGGGCAAGAGTTGGTGTGGGTGTTGAGGGGGACGGATCTGCTTGACACTTGAAAGCTTGATAGATTTGAGCGATCATTGCCTTGATATCTGAAGTATCTGTTTGAATACTAGTGACTTTTGTTTCCAAATTTGCCTGAGATACTTCCAAAGCAGTCATTCTGGGCCCGAGATTCCAGGCCAAGGAAGAAGATGCTTGAGCCAAAGTAGCCACCTGAGTATTCACAGAGCCCAATGTAGCTTGAAGAGACTAGACTGAAGCCTTCAGCACTTTAGAGTTGAGCGTTGGGTCTTCTTTGACAAATTCCCTGATTTCATCTATCTTAGTGCCTACACCCTGAAGGTGCCTGAGAAAGTTAGCCAAGTTGTCATCTAGTCTGTGAAGAGTGTCATACATCAGATCCCTGTGCTCATGAACGTTTTCATCAAAGGCTTGTACCTCAGCTTTCAGATCTGCATAACTGGCACCAGCCTCAGTGTGTTGTTCCCACAATGTTTCAGTGACCCCGGAGTATAGCTTCCTTGAAGCTTTAATGATCCACTGAACAAGTTGCCTCTCGGTTAGTGGAAGAACATTGTCAAATCTTTTGAATTCATCAGTGGAGGAAGAGGAGTCAGAGTCATTATTGTCAGGCTGGAATGGTGATTCAGTATGCTCCTGTGGATCAGGCTTGGGTTCTTGTTCAGATTGAACCTCAGCGTCCACTTCTTCCCCTGCTGATAAAATAACATCTTCACTTTCAGCAGGTTCATCATTAGAGAAAAGTATCCCAGTAACATCAGCAACAGTTAACAAGGGGTTGGAGATGGGTTCCATATCAGCGGGTGGTATATTTCCCTCTGAGTCTTTGTCCCCCGTTGACCCCTCAGACACTGGTGGGAGTTTCCCAGTGCCTTTTCTGGAGTCAGGATTGGTTTTGGGTTCCGTATCAGCGGGTTGTTCATGTCCCTCCGAGTCTTTGTCCCCCTGAGACCCCTGAGACACTGATGGGTTTTTTCCAGTGCCTTTAGCAGAGTCAGTGAAGGTGATATCCCTATCAGTGGGTTGTTTGGTTCCCTCTAAGTCTTTGGGATCATTCAGTGTGCCCTCAGACAAAGGCTTTGATTTGCTAATGTCATCACTGGGTGTTGTGGAAGGCGCTCCCCTACCAGCGGGTTGTTTGTTTCCCTCTGGATCTTGGGGAGTAATAGTTGGGACCAAGGGCACTGAATGTGATTTATCAGTGTCCTTCGTTGTCACCAGGGTAGATGATGCTTGGTCTCCTTTGGGTGGCAAGTCAGTCTTGGGTTTTCTTTGCCTTTTGGCTAGTGTTCCTGAAGTCTCAGGGCCTTGCGACTTGGGTTTGGTCTTAGTCCCAGTCTGAGACTTCCCCTTTCTCTTTTTAGGAGCAGGGTTAGGAAACACTGATTCCCTCTGGTTGTTTACAGCAACCATATGGGCCGTCAATTGAATATTAGTGACAAGGGATGGGTCCTTTTGAAAATTTGATTGACTCAGGATAACAGGTAAAGCACAATATTTTTCTTCCTGAGGATAATTGGAGCCCAGTAACACTTGTAAAGCACAAGAGACAAACCTAGGATACGAAACGTATTTCGTCCTAGTTTTGCTCTGGAGCTTGGTTACGAGATCACTGTAAATGATCTCCCCGATGTCGACAGTGACCCCATTCATCAAGCAGTATGCCATCATCAACTGAATAGAGTTAACTTGTTTAGTGGATGAGTGGTTCCCGCCGAGGACCTAAATCACAAAGGTTAATAGGATCCTCCAAGCCACGGTAAATGAACTCTTGGTGACTGGCGTCTTGTCCAAAAAAGTTGGATCTAAAACAATTTGTTTTAACCCATCCTTCACTGTGGAGGGTTCAGGATGGGCGACATAAACTCTAGTGTTGTAGTCTAACCCTGTTGAGGTGCAAAATGTTTTATAATCCAGGGTGAATTGTTGCCCCCCGTTAAGACTGAATCTGATGAGATATTCCCTGAGTGGTCTAAGGTTATTCTCATCAGTAGAGGGTGTCGGGTCAAAGGCCTTAGCTGTTGCCCAAAACTCCCTCAGGAGGTTTTGGTACAGTATAGAGGGACACTGAACAAAGGCCGTTTTTAGTAGGCAGTTGAACAAAAATTTCATTATGTCCTTATAGGCTGGTACATTTTGTGGGTATTCAAAATTGCCTATGACATTGTTTGTTTTAAATTCAACGTTACTGAGATCCCCTACCCATTGTGTTGCAAACTGAAGAGATTGTGCTCTTGCCATTTCCATTAAAAGGTTTTTAGGGTTTTGAAAAAAACTTTCTTGACAAGAACTATCAGGGGTTTTTGAATCCCTTAAGTTGTGATGAAAAACTTTTGTAAAGGTTTACAGAGAAGATTTTTCAGAAAAGGATTTGAAGAACACAAAGATTTCTGGGTTTGAAAAGAGATTTTGACAGAGTTTTGTTAGCAGAAATCTTTTGTGTGTGTTATAAGGATTTTGTAAGGGTATTTATAGTGTGTTTAGAGGGGTAGTTTGTGCATATTTGTGGATTTGTAAAGTCGGTTTTTGAAAACGTTTGAATTTCCACATTTAATGCCACCCTCCACTACCCGCAGTAAAATCCCGATTTTCATGGGAACAGTTGCAGTGCACAGTAAAAGTGCAATTTGAAGTAATAACATATCCTTAGGATATTTCATGTGAGGAGAGGCATTTAATGCCAAGTGGGGTGAGGTAAGTAATTGAGGGACCCTTGACATGGATGACAGTAAGACAAAGAGACATATATTCCTTTATTAAATTGGTGTGTTTACCAACCTAGGACATTTAAGTAACTAATACTTGGTGCATTTAGTTACTCATTCAATGCTCAATATCTATAGTCAGGGTCCCTGAATGAGTCTTACTCATTCAGTGAGAGGTTGTCTTGTGGGTTTTGTTCAGGGAGGAGGAACCATTTCAGAGAACTTACTGAGATTGGTTTTCAGATGCCTGACTTTCAATGTCAAGCATTCCCTATTCAGCTTTCAGTCTCCTGAAGGTAGGTTCATCCAAGGGTTTGGTGAAGATATCAGCTAGTTGATATTCAGTAGGGATGAAATGGAGTTCTATGTCTCCTTTCATTATGTGGTCCCTGATGAAGTGATATCTGATATCAATGTGTTTGGTTCTTTGATGAAGGACGGGGTTGTTGGAGATTGCAATTGCACTGGTGTTGTCACAGAAGATGGGTACCATTTTGTAATGGATGTCATAGTCAATGAGTTGACTTTTCATCCATAAAACATTGGCACAACATCCTGCAGCAGCCACATACTCAGCTTCAGCTGAAGACATAGCCACTGATTGTTGCTTTTTAGCACTCCAACAAACCAGTTTTCCTCCAAGAAATTGACAGGACCCTGAGGTACTTTTTTTGTCCATGTTGCAGCCAGCATAATTAGAATCAGAGTAACCTTTGAGATCAAACCCTGAGCACTTTAGATAATAGAGTCCAAGGCTTGGGGTTCCCTTCAGGTACCTGAGTATTCTTTTGGCTGCAGTGAAGTGGGATTCTTTGGGATTGGACTGATATCTTGCTATTAGACAGACTGAGAATTGTATGTCTGGTCTGGAAGCAGTTAGATACATCAATGAGCCAAAAATCCCTCTGAAATGGGTTTGATTGACTGATTTGCCAGTGAGATCAGGTCCAAGGTTGTTAGGAGGGACCATTGGTGTTTTCACTGAAGCACAGTCAGATATCTCATATTTCTTCAAGAGATTCCTTGTGTATTTCACTTGACTGATGGAGATTCCTTTATCAGTTTGCCTAATTTGTAGTCCAAGGAAGTATGTAAGTTCACCCATCATGCTCATTTCAAACTTCTTTGTCATCAGTTTTTCAAACTGTTTACAAAGTGTGTAGTTTGTTGAGCCAAAGATGATGTCATCAACATATACTTGGACTAGTATCATATCTTGTTTTGTCCTATAGATAAACAATGTGTTGTCTATCTTTCCTCTGACAAACTTGTTTTGAATCAGGAAGGCTGAGAGAGTTTCATACCATGCTCTGGGAGCTTGTTTCAGTCCATAAAGGGCTTTATCAAGCTTGCAGACATAGTCAGGGAATTCACAACTCTCAAAGCCAGGAGGTTGCTGAACATACACATCTTCCTTGAGTTCACCATTCAGGAATGCACTTTTTACATCCATCTGGTAAACTTTGAAGTTCATGTAGGTAGCAAATGCAAGGAAGATCCTGATGGCTTCCATTCTTGCAACAGGAGCAAATGTCTCATCATAGTCAATGCCTTCTTGTTGACTGTAACCTTTGGCTACAAGTATGGCTTTGTTTTTAATGACAGTGCCGTTTTCTTCAGTTTTGTTTCTGAAAACCCACTTCATTCCTATGACTATGACATCCTGAGGACATTTGATCAAGGTCATGACCTTGTTTTTATCAAACTGTTGAAGTTCTTCTTGCATGGCCTGAACCCAGCTTGGGTGTTTTAGAGCCTCAGTGACACTTTTGGGTTCTATATCTGATAGGTAATCAGCATATAGACATTCATTGGCTGAAGCTGCAGTTAACTTAGCAGTCATGCTTCTAGTGAGCATGCCCTCAGTAGGTTCACCAATGATGTTTACAAGCTCAATGTCCTGAGATTTTGTCCACTTACTTTGTGGTCTAGGATCTGAGCTTGAGGATGTCACTGGAGACTCAGTAGTGAGTTCTGGTGCATGAGCCACATAATTATTAAGAACATCTGTTGAGATGTCTTGTTCAGGTTGGGTTTCATGAATCACAGGTTCCTGATTATTTGGATCAGTGTTGCCTATCCCAGCAGGGACTGATTGATTATCAATGAATTCACTGACAGTTGGTTGTGACAGGTTGTACGGCAAGACATAATATGAGATGTCAGCATCAGCTTGGTATGAGGAATTGATTTCAGTGTTATACTCATCAGGAGGATATCTTGATGAGTTATCAATTCCTATTTCCTCCACTAAGGTGTTGGTGAACCTGATGCTTTCTGAACTCTCATCAAAGGTGACATGAAAGGTTTCCTCAACTTGTTGTCTCCTTGTGTTAAATACCCTGAAGGCTTTGGAGATCAGTGAGTAACCTAGAAAGTATCCATCATCAGCTTTAGCATCAAATTTGCCTAGATGATCCTTGTGGTTATGAATAAACACAGGACATCCAAACACATGAAAATAGCTGATATCAAGAAGTCTACCTTTGAATATCTCATATGGGGTTTTGTTATGTCTTTTGACAATGATTGACCTGTTTTGAGTGTAACAGGCTGTCTTGACTGCTTCAGTCCAGAAATGCTTTGACAGGGCTGAGCCATTTAACATGGTTCTTGCAGCCTCAATGAGAGTTCTGTTTTTCCTTTCAGCCACCCCATTTTGTTCAGGGGTGTAGGGAGATGAAAAGTTTTAGGAGATTCCCTTTTCAACACAGAAACTCTCAAGCTCATCATTTCTGAACTCAGTACCATTGTCAGTCCTGATTTGTTGTCATTCTGGTTTTCAATGTTCCTGATGAATGACATTATTGTGTCAGCTGTCTGACTCTTTTTTGAAAGAAAGTATAACCAAGTATATCTTGAAAACTCGTCAACAATGACAAGTGTATACTTCTCATGCTGGATTGATCTAGTACTGACTGGTCCAAAGAGATCCATATGCAAGAGGTGAAGGCAGCTTTTGATGGAGAAATTTTGTTGTGTTTTGAAAGATGCTCTTTGATGTTTGCCTTTTTCACAGGCTGAGCATGGTTTATCTTTTGCAAAAACCAGTGATGGTAAGCCAAGGACCTTGTTTTGTTTTGCCAGGTTGTTGATGTTTTTGAAGTTTAAGTGAGAGAGTCTCTTGTGCCACAGCCAGTTGATAGTTTCAGTGGCTTTGGCAAAGAGACAGGTTCCATCTTGAGAAAGAGTAGACATGTCTAAGACATAAACATCATCTCTTCTAGGAGCTATCAAAACAACCTCTTTGTTGGCATTGAAAATGGTACCTTGTTTGTCATTGAATTGCACAATGTACTTAGCATCACATAGTTGACTGACACTTATGAGATTGTATTTGAGACCATTGACATAAGCTATTCTAGAGAAAACTATTCCATTGCAGCTTACTGAACCATAACCTTCAGTGGGACATGATGAGTTTTCACCAAATACTACCTTGGGTCCTGGTTCCTTTACATACGTGTGCAGATACTCCTTCACACCAGTCATGCTTCTTGAGCATCCACTGTCTAGATGCCAAATAGGCTCCCTGGCGTGTCTCTACACAAGTAGAAAACTGAATTAGTTTCTCTTAGTGACCCACTTACTGGTGGGCTTGGGTCTCAAGGTCTCTTTGAATTTGACAATCGACTCATGGTCAGTGGTTGAGTGCATTGTGCTACCACAGGTTTTGCATTTAGAGACTGAGGATGACTCAGTGATTTTGGGTTGCTTGGAACTTCTCCTTGCATGGATGACACTGTCATGCTTGGATGTCTTATGAGCTGGATTTCCGCAAATATCACAGCATGTGTTCATAAGACAATCATCAGGGTGATGATCATTAAACCCACAGTGTGGACAAAGAGGAAAGGGTTTTGCTCTAAATTTTTGAGCAGACTTGGAGGTTGAAGCATACTGATGACCAACTTTGGTATAGTTTGCTTCACTGATTGAACTTACATATTGTAAGTGATCAGAAGTTCTGTGATCATCCTTTTTGCAGATCATACAAAAAAGTATTCTATAACAGTTGTCAGTGGTATGACTGGTATAGTGGCATAGATCACACTTCTGCTTGGATTTGGGGTTTGACTTGGACTTTGAGGAACTAGAGGAAGCTGACTTTGTCTCCTTGATTGATTCAGGGACTTTTTCAATGGATTCCATCTTTTCAGTTAGCTTCCTCACAAGTTCAGTCAGTTGCTGAATTTGGTCAGCTTCAGTGGGAGTCAAGGATGTGGAAGTCTCAATGGGAGTAGACTCTTGTTGAGTTGGTTTTGTTGGCCTTTTCAGGATGGTTCTACCAAGTCCAGACCTTTCTTTTGGTGAATGAGGATTGAATTGCATTGGAGTAAGCTCAGAGCTTGGTGCAGCACCCTGAAGAGGTTTCACCGGTGGAAGCGTTGCATTAGACTCTGCTTCAGACTCAATGTGTTCAGTACTACTGGGCACATCAGGGAGTCCAAGCATGCTCTTAAGAGCTTGACTCTCAGGCTCTAGAATTCTTTCAGAATCAAAATTAGGAAGCTTACTATCAGGATTAACCCGATCTATCCAATCACTGGGCTTGGGACTAGTCAACATACTGGTAATCATACCACCAGACACAAATGGCTTAGGACCCTGGTCTTTGTTGAGAGAGTCAGGAAGATGATCTTCACCTAAGACTCTCTTCTTGATATCGGGGGCTCCCACAGCATCAAAGACCCTGGGATTCTTAGCAGTCCAACTATCAAGAATATCTTGAACCTTTTTGAGTTCATCTTGAAGAGCCAGATTTCTTTTAACTAGTTCAGTGTTTTGAATTTGCAAAGTAACAGCCTCAAGTTTAGCTTGTTTTAAAAGAAGCAGTTCATCCCTACACTTGTTTAATTCAAAACTTAGCTTGTTGTATTTTGAAAAAAGAATCAGACTTTGCTCTTCTACGAACTTAAGGTCAACATTAAGATAATTCATGTAAGACTGCCAATCAGAGTCATCATCCATAGAAAGTAAAATATTTACCTTCTTCATTGTGATATTGACCCATTCTCCATTTCTGGCATGATTCTTTCCAACAGCTAGCTTGTCCTCTTCTAAGAGGGCCATCAGTGCACTGACATGCACCATTTCATCATCTGATGACACTGGCTCTTCATCCCAGTCAAAAGTTTCAGCAACAAGGCCTTTGTTTTTACCCTGCACAGATTGAACACTTTTTGTTGTTTCTGAGGGACTGGCCTAAATCAATGCAAGCTTAGCTTTGACTTTCTTATACTTAGCTTCAAAATCAATAGTTTTGTTTTGATCAGATTTGTTTTGAAAGTTTTGATGAGACTGATAGATTTTTGGTTGAAATTTGCTAAAGCCTGAGGACTGATTTGACCCTGATGGTTTATAAGAGGGTTCAGAAATTGTTTTTGAAAAATAGTCTTTTGCAAAATGACCTCTTTTGTGACACTTAAAGCATTCAGTGTCCTCATTTGCTTTAGCATTTGAAAAACCTTTGTTTCTTTTTATAAACCTTCAAGAGTTAGCAGGGAGTGCCCTTTTCCTGAAATTCAACGTTCAGGTCATTTAGGTACTCCTCACTTGATCTCTCATCAGGCTCATCATCTGAATTTTCTTGAAAGTCTTGAACCACATTGTTAGAAAAGAAAGCAGTTGATATAGGTGTTGAAGTGGTGGTCAGGGACTTCTTGACTTCCTGAGACTTCTTTAAGTCAGGGTATCGTCTGTTGATGAGGTTTTCCTCATAGACAAATTTCCCATAAATTTCAGGAAGCTCAAGATTCTGGATATGACTAGCATTCCTAAGTCCCTGAGAGAAATTCAACCACTTCTCAGGGAGACTATTGACAAAGCCAACATTGATTTCATGTTTGGACAACTTAACACCATCATTTGACAGTTTATTTAAAAGAGTTTTGTAAGGGGTTTAAGTTTGAGACAGAGTTTCTGAGTCCTTAGCCCTGAAGGTATTATACTCAAGATTCAGGTCCATAATCTTGTTTTCCTTGGTATAAGATGGACCTTCATGACTATGAACCAGGTCATCCCAGGTTTGTTTGGCCGTACTACAGCTTATAACTGACTCCATAATATCGTTAGGAAGACAAGATATTATGATACTTTTGAGCCTTTGGTCCTGGTTGACCACTCTTCTCTCATCCTGAGTCCACTGAGCTTCAGGTTTAGGCAAACCTTCAGCAGTCTTTGGGATAAATGGACCTTCATTTTTACACTTGATATAATAAGGTTCCATCCCAATCAAATAGCAAAGCATACGCTTTTTCCATTTGTTGAATTTACCAACTTCAAGTCTGGGGGCAACGGCTGAATAAGCTCCACCCTTTTTATCGACTAGTTGGGGTACATCAATTTCAGCCATTTTAATGATCCTGATTTAAAAATGTTTAGAGCGGCTTAAAAACAGTTTTATAACCAGCCTTGCTCTGATACCACTTGTTGTTCCCTATTCACTATAGTATAAAAATAGTTTAAGTAAAGTAAACAAAACTAATAGTGAATCAATGACTGAAAAGATATAAATAAAACACAAGAGTAATTTTCAACGTCATATTCTTATTAGAAATGAATCAGAAGAATACGTTACCCTAGTACTTGCGGAACAGTACTAGTTGCGCAAGGTTTTACTCAAACTTTTGGCATAGATTACGAGGATACTTTTCTCATGTAGCAGACATTAGAGCTATTAGAATTCTCATAGCTATAGCAGCGTACTATGACTATGAGATATGGCAGATGGATGTCAAAACCGCCTTCTTGAATGGTCGCTTAGATGAAGACATCTATATGAAGCAACCTGAAGGGTTCGTGAATCCACAATTTCCAAACCGTGTATGCAAACTTCAAAGGTCTATTTATGGATTGAAGCAAGCATCGAAGCAATGGAATAACAGATTTGATGAAGAAATCAAAAGGTATGGATTTATTCAAAAACTTGATGAGCCATGCGTATATCACAAAGTTAGTGGGAGTGATGTAATTTTCCTTATCCTTTATGTCGATGACATATTAATTATGAGAAAAGACATTCCAAGTCTGCAAAGTGTTAAGGCATATCTTGGACAATGTTTTTCCATGAAGGATTAGGAGAAGCTGCATACATTCTGGGAATCAAGATCTACCGAGATAGATAAAAGCTGTTAATTGGTTTAAGTCAAAGCGCTTACATTGATAAAATATTGAAGAGATTCAATATGCAAAATTCCAATAAAGGATATTTTCCGATGGAAGTAAAGCATGGCTTATGTAGCGATATGTGTGCTTCAACACCTGCTGAAGCGGCACTCATGCAGAAAGTTCCTTATGCTTCGACAGTAGGATCTATCATGTATGATGTGAGATGCACAAGGCCAGATGTGGCGTTCGCTCAAAACATGACCAGTCGATATCAACAGAATCCAGGTGAACTTTACTGGACTGCTGTTAAACATATTCTAAAGTATCTTAGAAATACGAAAGATATGTTTTTAGTGTATGGTGGAAATCCAGACATAGAGCTTGGTGTTACAGGTTTCTGTGATGCGTCCTGGCAGTGTGATAAAGATGAGACGAAGTCTCAGACAGGTTATGTCTTTGTCATTAATGGAGGAGCAGTAGACTGGAAGAGCAAGAAGAAGAGCACGATTGCGATGTCTGCGACAGAGGCCGAATACATAGCTGCTTCGGAAGCTGCAATGGAGGCTGTTTGGATTAGGAAATTCATTTCAGGGCTTGGTGTTATGCCTTCAATTGAATCGCCTATTGATATGTATTGTGACAATTCTGCTGCAATCATATTTGCCAATGAACCTGGAGTCACGAAGGGCATCAGACATTTTCTACGGAAGTATCACTATGTTCGGGAACAAGTCCGCGAAGGTGAAATTAACCTATTGAAAGTTCACACAGATGACAACTTAGCTGATCCTTTCACTAATACTTTTCCAAGAGAAAAGCTTATTGGACTTGCAAATGGCATTGGACTTCGTTTGGCTAATAGTTTTATGCATAACTGTGATTAGTATTTGGATAAAGGATATTGTAAACATTTATTATTTTGATGAAATAAAATTTTGATTATGTTTATTTTCATTTATAATATTGTTGTCCTATATTTGCATGTTTAATCCATGAGTAACTAAGTTATTCTAAATTTTTCGTTGTCAATTAGTGATATGGGAGTATCATTAAACTAACACAAATCTGAGAGATGTGGTAGAATATACTTGAAAGTATATTGATGAGAAAGCATACCAATTTCAGATGATATTCAATGAATTGAATATAAGACTTATCCCAACTACAAATTTATTTTATGGATATTGTTGTTAAGTAAATTATGAATAGTTATCCTCAGACTTGATATACTAGATAGGTGTTGTAGGACATTGGTTTTCATAAACACACAATCAAGCACATAAATGGGGCGTATGATATGAAGAAACTTAGCGAGAGAAAGTAGGATGGGAGCCTTTATAGAGAGAGAAAGTGAGAGAAAAACAAATAGAAGGTTAGATTAGAATGAAAGGTCCAACCCTCTACCTTGGGAGGTAGAGGGTATTTATAGTTACATACTACACGTCCTCCTTCGGACTGTGGATCAGGCATACAGTGGGTAAAGACCCGTCCTTCCTCCACGGTGTTGCACTAAGCTAATAACTATACTACTAAATAGTAAATAATGATATGTCTACGAGCTAACATGTGCTAGACTATAATTGGGGTGATCGACACTTCCTCATGGAATTTCCAATTCCTAACAATCTCCCCCTAAGGGAGGTCACCCCATGAAATACATTTCGAATCCTAGCATTCTTTCTTTGTCTTCTGTTCTGAGCTCGTAGACTTTAATTCTTCACTTCAGCAATCTTTGTGCTTTAGCAGTGACTCTTCAAAGTCCGAATGCTTTGTACTTTCAGTGGAGGTCTTTGAACTGATCCACATCATGATGATCTTCGAGTTTTCATCGAGATCATCAGCCACATTATATCTCTGAATCACTGATTACATCATGTGATGTTGTGACGTTTGGACCGACATGCTCACACTTTCTGGATCATGACATCTTTTCATCAGAGTAGCGGAAGCTTTACTGGTTCATGATATTTGCACCTATCAGAGCCAGGTTATGTAGATATACACTTGTCATGATGTTCTTCATTTAAGCGTGTATGCTGTGAACATGCGGATGTGAATTAACTTCTCAATATCGATCAGCTGCAACCGTCCAATGTTCCTGCAAACAACAGTTAGCACTAAAACTCACGAAAGTGTCTTTGTTTACTTTCGTTGAATATAGTTGCAAGAACCACGGTTCCCCGTTGATCAGTATAAATATTGCCTATGATCAGGTATGATTCCGAAGAATCTCCTTGACAGGGTTTCGCAGCTATTCTAGTTGTTCTCAAACCGGAATGTATCAAAGAAGACAACACGGAGTGAGTGAACCAGCGAATTGAGATTCACTGATTGATGAAAAATGATTTGGAAACAATCGTGTATTTAATATAAAGGGTTTTTCAATACAACGAAGGTTTTATGGAAAATCAATTATCAATCATAAATACCCTTTTAATTTTGAAACATTAATACACAGTCGATGTGCTATGGAAAATAAATTTTAATCACAACGACCGGTTTTTCAAAGGTATCCGTCAATCCATTTTCTGGACCAAGGTTGATTCAAGATTGAATCGCCCCATCGTTTCTATCCAGTTGTCACAAGCTTGATCTTTTTGGAAAGATCTCACATGTCACCTACCAAGAGCTTGTTTGATGTTGGCTCTAGAAGGATTTCCATCTTCATTGTGAATATTTAACATATCACTCGGATGTTCTGGTAATACCACAAGGATAATGCGTAGGACTCTTAATATATTCTTACTTTCCACATTGTGTGAAACAGCAAGTCTTCATTAATTTTGTGTCCTAATGAGATATTGTGGATGATCTCTTGACTCTAGACTCAATCGTGCACATTTGGTTTCCTATGCCGGAGACTAGAGAGAGGGTCTCTTTCTTCAATATCAACAATCTCTAAGAGAAAGTCGATAGATTATGTAGGTTCCCCGTGAGAATGAAACAAGTCCTTTTAAGAGGAACTTGAGTAGCTTGGGAAGTTTAGTGCAGTGCATCACTGGGTCCATGATGTCTTGTCTTCAATACCAGTGTTACCTAAGTAACCACCAGTAGCATATGTATTGAACCCGGTTTCTGCCCTAAGGTTGAATTGTTGGAGGGCTATTTCATTTCACCCTTTTCACATTCATTTCTTTTTCATTCTTCAACCCCTTCGGTGCTTACCAAGACTTCATTACTAGAACTTTGTTGGGTTTATTCCAGTTCTAGCTCTATCTCAGTCCGCACTCTTCCCATTTCTCACTTTTCTCCTTTTTTCAATATACCTAAGGACTCTACACTATCTAGTGGATTGTCCCTGGGTAGATCCCTCCGGCTCTGGCGGGATCGTGGGAACTAATACCTAACCTTATCATCCTTATAACTCCAATTACATAAAGTAAGATGGTCGGTCTTTTGGTACAGTTCATTCCTTCTCGAAACCAATTGAAAAATCATTTGGAAAATCAATCAAGGTACTTGTGATATAATATCAAAGAATTTTGTACCTTAATTGTTTTGATCATTTAGAAATGCTCCCCCTCAACATGTGCTTTCTGATTTTGAAATTGTTTAGCACATGGAGGCAAGAGGTCTTTAAATAATTCCTTGATCACAATTTCTTTTGAAAAAGCCATTTGATTTTCTTGGTAAATTCTCCCCCTCAATATGTGCTTCGAGATTCGAAAGCGTTTAGCACATATGGGAGAGCAGCCTGCACTTTTGAATCAAATCGATCATCATTTATCAGATTTCTTAATTAAATCACAAATTCTCCCCCGATCAAAAATATCAAACCCTTTGAGATTTTGGATCCCAAGTGATTTAATAAGGTTTAGAAAACATTGGAGAAAATGTGGCCTGGTTTAAATTTTCATCATGTTTTTTGATAAATGCTCCTCCTCATTTATGTGTGATGAGTGTCTAAATACTCATCATTTTTGTACAATCTAAACTGCAAAATCATCTGAAAACACTCAAAAATGCATCAAAATGATGAAAATATCACAAATCAGTGTTTTATGTGTTTTAAATGCAAAAAGATCAAAATCAGATGAAAAATGTATCAAGTTTGCAAAATTGGCAGTTTTAGTCCCTCAAGTTTCAAAAGTTGTCAAATCTAGTCCCTGGTCATTCCAAAACTTATAAAAAGCCATTAAAGGTCCTTGGGATTAATAAGTTGTAAGAAATTGTCCTTTGAAGTTTAAAAAATCACAATTTACAACTTTGGTCCCTTAACTTAAAAAAATGTCAATTATAGTCCTTGGTGAATTTAAAAAGTGAAAATAATCAAGAATAAACCTTGTACTATAAATAAATGACAAAATTGGTCCTTATGGTAAACTTTTGGAAAATTACAAGTTTGGTCCCTAGAGTTTCTAAATTGGCAGTTTTAGTCCTTGGACTTATAAAAATGGAATTTTATGCAACATTTGTCCTTGTACTAACCAATAATTGCAGGTTTAACCCTTGTGATAACTTTGGAAAGTTTACATGATCAGTCCCTTACTTTTCAGGAATTGCAAAGTTAGTCCTTGTGTTATTAACATAACCAAACGGACCCTTGTATTGTTATTAACCCAACACAATCCAAATCCAGTTAAACCAGGCCCAAGTCCAAAAGCCCAAACCAGTGTTTAAATATTATACCGCCCTCACTGTGCTCTCTCTTCTCCCTTCCCGTAATCCCAAAACCAGTCATGGTTTTCCATGATTTTCTCCACTCCTCACCTTACCTTGTCCCCTCCACCTCCACTAACACCAAAAACCCTTAATTACTCAAACCCACTCCATTTATTGCTCAAACCTGCTATGAAGACATTTTTGGCGCCAAAACTACAAGTGGACGATTTTGATGAGTTGGAGAGATCCAATGGCTGAGAAGTGGTGGGAAACACTCAGATGTCGACAAGGAGCTGTAATGATTATAAAAAGCAGAGGAGAGGCAAGAGAAGAGGCACCTTTGGATTAGCCATTGGTCGTTAGTGTAATTTTTAAAAGCTTTCTTTAAATTTCATGTCTTTTAATGTTTTAATGTTGTAAGCTTCCTCAAATTAGTGTAATGAATTGTTATTCCCAGTTTAATTTCTAGTTATTTTCAAGTTTCATGATTTGCTTAATTTCCTTTAATTTTTCCTTTTCTTTAATTTCAAGTTAATTAGTTGTTTTATTGGATTCTATAGCTCTTATAAGCTCTTGACAAAAGTTTTAAGACTTTTAGATTCATTTAAACAAGTTTTAGTCTTTAAATTCAGAAAAGTACTAAAAAATCAAAATAAGTCAATGAAAGTCAACTGTGGTCCAATAAGCAGTTCTGGGGATGATTAGAAGATAAGCTGGATGGTTTTTCTGGTTTCTAGCTTATTGACACTAAGCTAGGAGTAGTTTCTGAACCTTGGTACTCAATTTTCACCTTGATCACTTGTGAGTTCCATTTTTACCATTTTTACCATTTACTGTTTCATTACTTTTAATGCTTTGATTTTTAAGTTTTCATGTTCCTTTGTTATTGTTTGGTGTTATTATAGCTTAATATAAGCAGTTGTTCATTAAGATTCACTTGTGCCTAGAATTGAAATAACTCAGTTGAAATTGCAAATCTGACAAGTTTGTGTTTCTTGCTTGAGTTCTTAAAGTTTTATGCTCAATTAATCTATTTATGTTATAATATTATGTTTTGAATCTGGTTTGTATTCAAATTCATCAAAAAACTTTGAAGTTCATGTGACAAGTGAAAATCATAGGATTGTTTGGATTTGCTGATAAAAAAAAGAATTCCAGTGTATTTCTGTTGTTGTTTGTCATTGTTATATGTCACTTTAGTTCCTAATAGCTAAGTCAAGTCAATAAATATAGTCTTTGTTTGATAAAAGTCAAAATTCCAAATCCTATGCCTTAACAGTTCACTGTTGGGATTTTGAGTTGCCAAATTCATAATATTAGCTTAAAACTTGTTAACATAGATTAATATCATCTTATTATAGCTTATTACAACATATTAAGTCAGTAGATTAAGATCCAAGTTCACTTAAGTCAAACTTTAGTGTTCTTGTTAAAAGTCAAAATTTTTCAGTAGTCAGTTTTTGAATATAATCTAGAATTTTATTGTGTGCTCATTATTGAGATTTAGCTTATAACCTTTTGGAATATTAAAATTTTGTTGCTTATCTTAATTAGAAAAATAATATCTTACTTTTAATCAGCTTTTTAAGTGCTTATTTCTTAGCTTAGTTTGAGTCCTCTGTCACAAACCATGCCCTGTGCACAGGTTTAGTTGTCTAGTTCATGAGCTTGCAAAAGCTTGTGGATTTGACCCTAGCTTGTGCACTTTACTGATTTGTGTAGCCCTTCTAGCCTATTGTTCATATTCATGCTTGCCTTTACATTTTCAGCTTATCTAGATAGCTTAATAATTCCAACATTTTTGTCCCATCTTACTAACTTCACTGAAGCAAACAGTGAAGTTGAGTAGTTTTCAATAGCTTATGAAAAGTTCCTCCTTAAGCTTGAGCTTGTGATTTTTAGTTTCATGTGAGGCTAACTAGTCATTCTCAATGTTTCTGTGTTTGTTGAGCTCTCATGAGCTTATTGGATAAGTCTTTAGGAGCTTATTGTTTGCCCATTCATAACAGTTCACTGATTTAATCCATGAACTTACACCATTTCCAATAGCTCCTAAAAAGCTTATTAGTAATCTAGAGCTTGTGTGTTTTAGCTTTATGTTAAGTTCATCCACCAAACTCTATGTTCCAGTGCTTAATCTCCAAGTTGCAGCTTATTAAGTAGGGCTGCAACAAGATTTTTATTTGTCCCATTTCTGAGTATGCTAAGAACTCAGTTAATCATAGCTACTTCGTAAGCTCTTTATAAGCTCATCTGTGATCCCCACAGGGAGAGCTTTGGCATTTTAGAGAGCTATCCAACCCAGCTTGCTACTCCAATTCCTATTTTGCCATTTTAAGCCTATACTTTTAGCTTAATCTGCCATTCAAAAAGGTATGCAGGGCTGTTTGGATCTGTGGTTATATGGTTTTGCTTATTAGCTTATTATAAGCTTATAGGTGAATGCCAGTGCACTAGCTTGTTTATACTTGTCCATATACTTATATACATATTATTTTTCATTTACTTATCAGTGTGGAGCTTATACCAAGCTTTTACAAGCTTCCACTCAATCCAAGTTAAGCCAAAAACTTAACTGACTAAACCATAAGCTCACACTATGCCAGTCCATTTTCTTGTTCATACTTGTTTATTGGACTTATGTACATCTTATTTTACCTTTTGTTTCCTCTGTATAGCTTATTTCAAGCTTATTTATAGCTTGAGTTCCAACAGTCAAGCCAAAAGCTTAACTGTTGGACTCATAAGCTCTTATGTTGCTTATTTTCAAGTTTGTAAAGTTTTGTTTTCAATAAACATGTATAATATCAGTACTTAGTTAGTCCAGAAAAAGAAAATACCAAAAAGAACCATTTTTAAGCTAAGTGAAAGCTTTTACTTAGAAGCTTATTTGCTTATTAGCTTATTTTTGTTAAGCACATATAGTTTTTATATTTTTCCTAGTTTCTTTTATTTATTTTAGAATTTTGTAAAAAGTTTCAGATTTTTCTTTATCCATTTATTATTTTTAATAATTCAATAATAGTTTTTAGTAATTTATAATAGTAAATAATTAATAATAAATAGAATAATTGTGTAATAAATACATTTTCAATTTTAAAATTCATTTTAATATATTTTAGATTTTTCAGATCCTTTATTTTATTTATTTAAGTTAATTTTAGATTTTCTTATTATTTAATTCATTATTAAATACATTTAATTCATTTTTAATTTATATTAATTAATTTAATAGTGTAAAAATTTATTTTAATTTTCTAATAATTTTCTTATCTTTTTAGAATTCTAAAAATATAATTTTCACATTTGTGGGAGTTGTATTGGACTGAATTCACGTTTTTATTTTGTACGCTTACATAAAATTTAGTAAACGTAAGTTTTTAGATTTTAATCGTTAAACAATTGTAAATATAGAATTAAAATGACTTCAAATTTTTATAAGTTTTAATTTCCTTAGTATAATCTATCCTAATCTCTTTCCTGTTTTATTTTGTTACGTTTATGTAATTGTTACATATACATACATGTTTTAGTTTTAAGTTTTCTTAACTTTCATATAAACTTGTAAATTATAGTTAAATATTTAAATTATATTTAATTTGCATTTAAGTCGCTAAGACATGCAAATCCCTACTATAGTTATAATCGTTTTGTTTTTATACGTTTAACTTAAAGTTAAACGTACGTTTGTATATCTTTTACGTTTTTAGGTTTCTGATTGTACGTTTTTAACGACATAGCTGTGATAGAGCTATTACTATTCACATTCCTAGTGTTAGTAAATCAGATTCCTGTTTTTTTTTGTATATTCTATATCATTTCAGCACACACAGTCGTTGTATTACAGTTTACACACCTCGTTGGGACTAAACGACCCGGGAATTCATTCTATTCTCCAGGACTTCATTGTATTTGGGTTTTAAGCAGTTTTAAGTCTATTACGGTTAGTCATTCACAAGTGGCTAGCTTGTGTGATTAGACTTGACTAGTTCAGCACAGATCAAATTTTGGCGCCGCTGCCGGAGAGGTGTGCTGCGTATAACGTACTTGTGTTTTATATTTATCCCTTGTATATAATATATATAATATCATATTTTCATTCTAAAAACAATATAAAACACAAAAATATTTTCCTTTTCTTTCTATATATATAAAAGATAAAAATACAAAAACATTTTCCCTTTTCTGTTTATATTATAAAATCAAAAACCATAAATATTCTCCTTACCTTAATATTCATAATTCTGTGAGTGGTAACCCCACTCCAATTTCTCGTCCAGTCATTTCCCCATGAACCATTTAATTCGGGGTCGAGTCAAGCTAGCGACTCGGTAATCAAAAACAGTAGCCAAAACATGGGTTTTCACCCGTGTGTACCACCTTAGTATGGGGGGGATGTCCCACATGTTGTATATAGATCTAAAAAGTGAATGGAAATTGTAAATATTAAAAAAGAGAATAATTGTTGTGTTTCTACACTTAGCTAGTAATGTTATCTTTTTACGTTCTAAGTTTCGGCATAACAGCCGGTACTTTGAATATTGAGGACAATATTCATTTCTAAGTGTGGGGGGGAAATTCTGGCGAATTTGATCATAAATGTACCCTTTTAGTCCCTTTTTCCCCCAAAATGGCCAAATTTTAAAATTTTTTATTTAGTGGAAGTACTATGTACTAAACACAACAAATGGTAATCAGTCCACCATGTCTAACCCACATAAGGATTGGCTAATCTAGGGGCAAACGGCTCTTGGTAAAGATATATCAAATCCGTTTACGGCTTGCAATTTGCCCAAAATTGTATGGTATTCAGCTCACCATATCCTAAAAAGTGAAGAGTTGGCTAGCCCGCAAGTTTATGGCTTGTGGTAAAGGCAGTGGAAAATCCATAATTGGTATTCAGCTCACCAAAGATAATTCTGATAATTTATCTAAGAGTTGGCTAGTCCAGAGCAAACGGCTTCTGGTAAAGACAAATCAAATCCGTTTATAGCTTATGATTTGCTCAAAATCATTTGGTTATCGTTGTACCAAGGTTCTTACTTGAACCAAAACAATTGGCTACTCCAGAAGTGATGGCTTTTGGTAAAGAGTTTTTAAAATCCATTAAAGTTCAAAACATTGCTAGGGACTAGCAATATCTCAGTGTGGGGGATTGATGAGTGTCTAAATACTCATCATTTTTGTACAATCTAAACTGCAAAATCATCTGAAAACACTCAAAAATGCATCAAAATGATGAAAATATCACAAATCAGTGTTTTATGTGTTTTAAATGCAAAAAGATCAAAATCAGATGAAAAATGTATCAAGTTTGCAAAATTGGCAGTTTTAGTCCCTCAAGTTTCAAAAGTTGTCAAATCTAGTTCCTGGTCATTCCAAAACTTATAAAAAGCCATTAAAGGTCCTTGGGATTAATAAGTTGTAAGAAATTGTCCTTTGAAGTTTAAAAAATCACAATTTACAACTTTGGTCCCTTAACTTAAAAAAATGTCAATTATAGTCCTTGGTGAATTTAAAAAGTGAAAATAATCAAGAATAAACCTTGTACTATAAATAAATGACAAAATTGGTCCTTATGGTAAACTTTTGGAAAATTACAAGTTTGGTCCCTAGAGTTTCTAAATTGGCAGTTTTAGTCCTTGGACTTATAAAAATGGAATTTTATGCAACATTTGTCCTTGTACTAACCAATAATTGCAGGTTTAACCCTTGTGATAACTTTGGAAAGTTTACATGATCAGTCCCTTACTTTTCAGGAATTGCAAAGTTAGTCCTTGTGTTATTAACATAACCAAACGGACCCTTGTATTGTTATTAACCCAACACAATCCAAATCCAGTTAAACCAGGCCCAAGTCCAAAAGCCCAAACCAGTGTTTAAATATTATACCGCCCTCACTGTGCTCTCTCTTCTCCCTTCCTGTAATCCCAAAACCAGTCATGGTTTTCCATGATTTTCTCCACTCCTCACCTTACCTTGTCCCCTCCACCTCCACTAACACCAAAAACCCTTAATTACTCAAACCCACTCCATTTATTGCTCAAACCTGCTATGAAGACATTTTTGGCGCCAAAACTACAAGTGGACGATTTTGATGAGTTGGAGAGATCCAATGGCTGAGAAGTGGTGGGAAACACTCAGATGTCGACAAGGAGTTGTAATGATTATAAAAAGCAGAGGAGAGGCAAGAGAAGAGGCACCTTTGGATTAGCCATTGGTCGTTAGTGTAATTTTTAAAAGCTTTCTTTAAATTTCATGTCTTTTAATGTTTTAATGTTGTAAGCTTCCTCAAATTAGTGTAATGAATTGTTATTCCCAGTTTAATTTCTAGTTATTTTCAAGTTTCATGATTTGCTTAATTTCCTTTAATTTTTCCTTTTCTTTAATTTCAAGTTAATTAGTTGTTTTATTGGATTCTATAGCTCTTATAAGCTCTTGACAAAAGTTTTAAGACTTTTAGATTCATTTAAACAAGTTTTAGTCTTTAAATTCAGAAAAGTACTAAAAAATCAAAATAAGTCAATGAAAGTCAACTGTGGTCCAATAAGCAGTTCTGGGGATGATTAGAAGATAAGCTGGATGGTTTTTCTGGTTTCTAGCTTATTGACACTAAGCTAGGAGTAGTTTCTGAACCTTGGTACTCAATTTTCACCTTGATCACTTGTGAGTTCCATTTTTACCATTTTTACCATTTACTGTTTCATTACTTTTAATGCTTTGATTTTTAAGTTTTCATGTTCCTTTGTTATTGTTTGGTGTTATTATAGCTTAATATAAGCAGTTGTTCATTAAGATTCACTTGTGCCTAGAATTGAAATAACTCAGTTGAAATTGCAAATCTGACAAGTTTGTGTTTCTTGCTTGAGTTCTTAAAGTTTTATGCTCAATTAATCTATTTATGTTATAATATTATGTTTTGAATCTGGTTTGTATTCAAATTCATCAAAAAACTTTGAAGTTCATGTGACAAGTGAAAATCATATGATTGTTTGGATTTGCTGATAAAAAAAGAATTCCAGTGTATTTCTGTTGTTGTTTGTCATTGTTATATGTCACTTTAGTTCCTAATAGCTAAGTCAAGTCAATAAATATAGTCTTTGTTTGATAAAAGTCAAAATTCCAAATCCTATGCCTTAACAGTTCACTGTTGGGATTTTGAGTTGCCAAATTCATAATATTAGCTTAAAACTTGTTAACATAGATTAATATCATCTTATTATAGCTTATTACAACATATTAAGTCAGTAGATTAAGATCCAAGTTCACTTAAGTCAAACTTTAGTGTTCTTGTTAAAAGTCAAAATTTTTCAGTAGTCAGTTTTTGAATATAATCTAGAATTTTATTGTGTGCTCATTATTGAGATTTAGCTTATAACCTTTTGGAATATTAAAATTTTGTTGCTTATCTTAATTAGAAAAATAATATCTTACTTTTAATCAGCTTTTTAAGTGCTTATTTCTTAGCTTAGTTTGAGTCCTCTGTCACAAACCATGCCATGTGCACAGGTTTAGTTGTCTAGTTCATGAGCTTGCAAAAGCTTGTGGATTTGACCCTAGCTTGTGCACTTTACTGATTTGTGTAGCCCTTCTAGCCTATTGTTCATATTCATGCTTGTCTTTACATTTTCAGCTTATCTAGATAGCTTAATAATTCCAACATTTTTGTCCCATCTTACTAACTTCACTGAAGCAAACAGTGAAGTTGAGTAGTTTTCAATAGCTTATGAAAAGTTCCTCCTTAAGCTTGAGCTTGTGATTTTTAGTTTCATGTGAGGCTAACTAGTCATTCTCAATGTTTCTGTGTTTGTTGAGCTCTCATGAGCTTATTGGATAAGTCTTTAGGAGCTTATTGTTTGCCCATTCATAACAGTTCACTGATTTAATCCATGAACTTACACCATTTCCAATAGCTCCTAAAAAGCTTATTAGTAATCTAGAGCTTGTGTGTTTTAGCTTTATGTTAAGTTCATCCACCAAACTCTATGTTCCAGTGCTTAATCTCCAAGTTGCAGCTTATTAAGTAGGGCTGCAACAAGATTTTTATTTGTCCCATTTCTGAGTATGCTAAGAACTCAGTTAATCATAGCTACTTCATAAGCTCTTTATAAGCTCATCTGTGATCCCCACAGGGAGAGCTTTGGCATTTTAGAGAGCTATCCAACCCAGCTTGCTACTCCAATTCCTATTTTGCCATTTTAAGCCTATACTTTTAGCTTAATCTGCCATTCAAAAAGGTATGCAGGGCTGTTTGGATCTGTGGTTATATGGTTTTGCTTATTAGCTTATTATAAGCTTATAGGTGAATGCCAGTGCACTAGCTTGTTTATACTTGTCCATATACTTATATACATATTATTTTTCATTTACTTATCAGTGTGGAGCTTATACCAAGCTTTTACAAGCTTCCACTCAATCCAAGTTAAGCCAAAAACTTAACTGACTAAACCATAAGCTCACACTATGCCAGTCCATTTTCTTGTTCATACTTGTTTATTGGACTTATGTACATCTTATTTTACCTTTTGTTTCCTCTGTATAGCTTATTTCAAGCTTATTTATAGCTTGAGTTCCAACAGTCAAGCCAAAAGCTTAACTGTTGGACTCATAAGCTCTTATGTTGCTTATTTTCAAGTTTGTAAAGTTTTGTTTTCAATAAACATGTATAATATCAGTACTTAGTTAGTCCAGAAAAAGAAAATACCAAAAAGAACCATTTTTAAGCTAAGTGAAAGCTTTTACTTAGAAGCTTATTTGCTTATTAGCTTATTTTTGTTAAGCACATATAGTTTTTATATTTTTCCTAGTTTCTTTTATTTATTTTAGAATTTTGTAAAAAGTTTCAGATTTTTCTTTATCCATTTATTATTTTTAATAATTCAATAATAGTTTTTAGTAATTTATAATAGTAAATAATTAATAATAAATAGAATAATTGTGTAATAAATACATTTTCAATTTTAAAATTCATTTTAATATATTTTAGATTTTTTAGATTCTTTATTTTATTTATTTAAGTTGATTTTAGATTTTCTTATTATTTAATTCATTATTAAATACATTTAATTCATTTTTAATTTATATTAATTAATTTAATAGTGTAAAAATTTATTTTAATTTTCTAATAATTTTCTTATCTTTTTAGAATTCTAAAAATATAATTTTCACATTTGTGGGAGTTGTATTGGACTGAATTCACGTTTTTATTTTGTACGCTTACATAAAATTTAGTAAACGTAAGTTTTTAGATTTTAATCGTTAAACAATTGTAAATATAGAATTAAAATGACTTCAAATTTTTATAAGTTTTAATTTCCTTAGTATAATCTATCTTAATCTCTTTCCTATTTTATTTTGTTACGTTTATGTAATTGTTACATATACATACATGTTTTAGTTTTAAGTTTTCTTAACTTTCATATAAACTTGTAAATTATAGTTAAATATTTAAATTATATTTAATTTGCATTTAAGTCGCTAAGACATGCAAATCCCTACTATAGTTATAATCGTTTTGTTTTTATACGTTTAACTTAAAGTTAAACGTACGTTTGTATATCTTTTACGTTTTTAGGTTTCTGATTGTACGTTTTTAACGACATAGCTGTGACAGAGCTATTACTATTCACATTCCTAGTGTTAGTAAATCAGATTCCTGTTTTTTTGTATATTCTATATCATTTCAGCACACACAGTCGTTGTATTACAGTTTACACACCTCGTTGGGACTAAACGACCCGGGAATTCATTCTATTCTCCAGGACTTCATTGTATTTGTGTTTTAAGCAGTTTTAAGTCTATTACGGTTAGCCATTCACAAGTGGCTAGCTTGTGTGATTAGACTTGACTAGTTCAGCACAGATCAATGTGCATCATGTATTTGAAATCGTTTGGCACATGGAGGCAGGAGTGCCTTTAAAGGACTAAAACCAGTTCCATTTAAACATATTTGATATTTAAATCACGATCTCTCCCCCGATCAAAATTTTCAAATCATTTGAGATTTGTGATCCCAATTGATTTAAATCATTTAGAAAACTTTTGGGGAAAGACGTGGCATAATTTAATTTTGAGATTGACAGATAAGGAACATATTTAGACATTAAAGATTGTTAGTGTCAGGTAAGGGTGAGCAAAACCGCCCGATACCCGCTAACCGACCCGAGCCCGACAGAACCCGATCAGCCCGATACCGACTAGCACCTTCTCGGGTCGGGACTCGGTTTACCATTTCACCAAATTCGGTAATCGGGTCGGGACGGGACGGGTCGGGACGAGCCAAAAACCGAAAAAAAACAAGCCAAACTAGCCCAAAACCGAGTAGCCCGAACCCGATTAGCCCGAAACCGATCAACCGAATACTTCTCGGGTCGGGACTCGGGTTTGAAATTACGTGACTTTCGGGAGTCGGTTTAGTCGGGACGGGTCGGGTCGGTTCGGGCTCCGACCCGATGCTCAGCCCTAGTGTCAGGTATGATTATTTTAAGAGATCTTAAGGTAAAATAAAACAATTTCACAATCAAACAAGAACAGATAAAATTTTATTTTGAAAGATCTTTGAGTTTTAAAGAAAATCATACCATGAGATAACATTAAATCTTTAGATCACCACGTATTATTGTACAAACGGACTTGATAGATGAAATATCGTTTGAAAATATTTAATTTGAAATCACTCTCCCCCTCAATCCATGACATTAGTCGTTGATTGAGTGACTTTAGTTTAAAATGAAGACCGGTGATTTCCAAAATTTGAGTTCAATTTATTTTCAAAAACAATATTTTTCCATTTTCAAGACAATATTTTTCAAAAATTGTTTGAAAATGATATCATCACTATTATACCTGCAGAAAGATACGTTAGGTGGTTAAGATGCTTTTTGTTGTTGTTGTTGCTGTAGGGCAGGAAGAAAACCGTCTGCAAATGCAGTGAGACCTCTGACGTTGCATTTGTTATGCCAACTCTTCATAGAGGTCCAATTAAGCTCCGTTTCTTCATTTCTAAGAAAACCGTCTGCTGATGCAGTGAGACCTCTGACGTTGCATTTGTTATGCCAACTCTCCATAGAGGTCCAATTTAAGCTATGTTTCTTCATTTGTCGACCCAATAAATAGTTACCCTTTCCTTTTGGAATCCAATCATCTTCATTGTGGGATCCGGATCGGGAACATTCTTATATCCATGATATCTGCATACGTTAGTGAACATACATACAGATATATGGTGGTCGACATCACCCAAATAGCAATCGACTAATAAAAGTCAATCCAACATATCAATCAGATCATGTAAAGTATGGGAATAATGAGTTTATCAAACTCTAATCATCTAATCCTAGCAATCATATCCTAGGCACCTAGTCTTTCAACGTAGGTTAACATCATTTTTTAGTTAAGCATTTAGGATAATTAGATAAGCTCGTTAGATGATGTAAATTTGAAAACATTCTCCCCCTCAATCAATGACTTATTTTTCTGAAAAGTTTAAAAGCGCTGAAGTCATTGATTGAGTTTTCAATTTTTACAAAAACTCTTAAATTGATTGATTTACAAGCAACTCATTTTCCACCAATTTAGTTAAAACAAATATTTTTCTGAAGAATTTTTGAAGAAAAAATATTTGAGTAGGAACAACAGTCCTTCGACATACTTTCCTCAATTAGTTTTAGGATAAGTGCACGAAAATTTTGAAAATTTGTTTAGCACAGCACTTTCCTTCCTTGAAGAGCGAGTTGCTATCTGAAATAATAGCAAACCATTGTTTAAGCACGGGTTACAGTCTGAAGTAACTGCAAGCCATAGTTTAAGACATGTTTTGAAAAGAATGTTTACACCTCCTGCTCGAAATTCATCTATTGTCCCGTGCCATTGTTGAATGACATTTCTAAGACCGTAGATGTTATCGATACCAGAAGACATGTCTTGAGAAAACACTATTTTTTGGTATTTTTAAATTTTCTGATTTTTATGGGTTTTTGTTGATTTTATATTTTTCTATTTTCTTTTTGCTGGTTTTATATTTTTGTATTTTGGTTTTAGAAAAATATTTACAAAAATAGAGTAGATGATATAGTTTAAGAAGATGATGATACGAGTACCGAGATAAGGATATCGAGCAGCCCCGTTGTAGAAGATTGAATTCGTCATCTCTTAAACTTCCACCACCAAATCTTCCGAGGCTCCAGAATAGAAGATAGAACCCGAGCCTTTGTGAAAGAGAGACTTTGACAGCTTCCCCCCAAACCGAAAATCCTTATGTTGAGCAGATTTGAAGCTCTATTTCAAGCTTGCTTTTAGCGAGGTGCACAAGGAAGCACACCATTATCATCGATCTTGCTACTCCTTTTAAGAATGATGATGCAGGTTTTACTGACCAGGTTTTACATTTATAGTAACTCGTCTACCTATGGCCTACCTAATGCACTAACGGGCGGTGTACCCGGTCGCATGTAGTGAGGGAATGGTAAGACCGAGGTCGTCCCAAGAACGGTTGATTCCTAACTGTCTAATTAATTAAATTAGTCAAATAAACAAGTTTTAATGATATGATTGATAATATTTAAGGTGTCACGTGATCAATTGGGCTGGTTCTCTTGTAAACAAGCTAATGGAAACGATAGTGATGCAATTCTTAAACCTAGTTCTTCCACAAGTGGCAACAGTCGATAGACTCCTTTGGTCAATTCGCCTACCCTATGGTTCTTAGAATCCTCACCAAGATGAACAGGTCACCCGGGATCATTCGGCAATCTAATAGCAGTCATTAAGAGCTGGGCGTTTACTATCACAATATATGGGTTCTAAATGTCACTAGATTCCTGTTTCAAGTGGGGTCAAAGTCGATAGGACAACATTTGGTCAATTCGCCATAACCTATCAGCAAAGATGCCACCACAGGAGAAATCAGGCGCACCGTCATAAGTCCTGTTGTTCCTGGTCCCCTAAGCCGAGTCATTAAATACCACTACATGCTAGACTTATAATAGTGAGTGCCCGGCCGTTAGGAACTTAGACACTCACCCCCTAATTCTTAAGTTCATCAAAACGGTAAGTGATCAGTTGGTCAAATCGCACAAGTAGAAATGGTCGTCAGTTGGTCATATCTTACCCTTCCCGTCTCAGTCCGCTCACCTAGGGTCAGTTGGTCATATCTCCTAGGCAATTGGCCTCTACCGCCATTCAAAACTACCGAAACAAGGGTAGCTACCAATAAACTATGCATGCATACACTAGAAACAATTAATTAACGCAAAAGCATTAATAATAAAAGAATCTACACTAGGCCAAGACCTAATTTCCACATCTCTAAAATACCCTAGTGGGATGACAAATATAATTACCATGTAAAACAATAATTAAACAAAGACATAACATCAAAATAATTAATTGACAATTAATAAATTAAAAGACAATCAATTAGAACACAATAAATAAAAATGCTCTAACAATTAAATTAGAATCAAAATCATAATTGAATAATGAAACCAAAATAATATTATGAGTCAGAAAATATTTACATATCGTGCCAAGGAAAATGCTATCGATCCCCTAGTTGAGTACCGGGGCAAACCCCGGAGGGATTTGCCCCTAAAAAACCAAACGTGGCCTGCCCTTTTTCTTCTTTTGGTTCTCGTCGTACAGCAGCCACCAAGAGAATTTATTTCTCTTTTTCCCAATTGATATCCTGACAAATGCACATGTACCACTATTTATAATAGAACGAGTGGGGAAACCCGCGCGATGCAGCGGGATTACTTTTGTAGACGTAAATTTTACAAAGGACTTAGTTTGCATGATAACTAAACTTGAGGGACTATTTTTGCCATTTTGGTAAACATAACAATTAATGGTGAGGGACCATTTTTGCCATTTTGGTAAACTTAGCAATTAATGGGGAGGAAGTTACTGTAGCAGCAACTTTCCTCCCCATGTTTAGTATATATATAGAATACTAGCTTAGAGACCCGTTGACACCGGGTTTTTTTTAAAAAAAATAGATAAATGAGATGATAATAAAAGTAATAACATAAATTTGTTAAATTTAAAATATGTGTGAGTCACAATCGATTTACAACCATCGCGTTGCCAATCTAAAATAGATTGACTCGAACATAAAACGATGTGTGATTTTAATGATCAATTGAGTTGCTAACAAACCTTGTAACATTAAAAATAATGAACCATAGTAAAATATAACGTGATTACACCAATGATACATACATGATACAACATGAACCTTGTTCAAAGACCTTCAAGTACTTCTTTATACACGACATTTGTTGTGGTTTTGAAGAGATTACCATCCTGATCACAAACGACAACCTTCAAACCCCGCTTTCTTTTTACTCTTGATACGACAACGTACAGTTGTCCATGTGTGAACACATGACGGGGCAAGTACAAACCAACTTTAGAAAGCGATTGCCCTTGGCTTTTGTTGATTGTCATGGTAAAAGATACTGATATCGGATATTGTTTCCTGACAATCTTAAGAGGCAAACGCTTATCTGACAAAGTAATCGTCAACCTTGGAATAATCACCTTTTTTCCAAAGTTGGTTCCGTTAATGATATGCACCTGAATAGAGGTTCTTGTTAATTTAAGTACTTGAAGTCTTGTACCATTACATAAACCATTTGATTGGTCTATGTTTCTTAACAACATAATCGGCACTCCTCTCTAGTTGAATGCTTGGACTGTGTAGAAATGCGGGAAGCCGTGTTTTCACTTTTGGATTCATCATTATCAGCAAACAGCCTAAAAATAATCAAAATAAGAAACCATTTGAACATCAAAACAGACGTATGGCATTTAAAGAAAGGTATATTCTATGTTCACCTCTTTCATCAAAGATTATTGCCAACATTCATCAGCATAATATCTATTTGTTATGGTTTATAATGCACAACTATTAGACATTAAAGTTAAAAGTCACAACTGACATACATAGTTGAAAGCATAATCACATTTACATCTAATCTTAGCATGTGAGATCTTTGTAAGCATAACTATCGGCTACCGAATACTATCAACCCATCAACCCTCACCGATATTAACATCCACACAACTTCAAATACAGAATAAGATAATCGCATTTCAAAGTATGTTTATATCCGTGTGATCAATGTGAGTCACCACTTCATAACGCACATTGATGTGAACATATGAAGTCTTATCATCTTCTTCCTTGATCCTCCGCATCTCCTCTTTAGAAGCCTACATATGCATATCCTTAGATTGTTTATCTTTAACATACCAGTGCAGACCTCGCAGACCTTCCCTGTTCGATTTCAAACTATATTCATTAAAACCCTATAAATATAGAAAGAGAATCAAAAAAGAGAAAACAACATAAATATAGATTTAGTTGCCATAAGCCGGAAAAAAAACATCAATGTTTAACAAATGTCTTTTGATCCTTTGTTAATTAACAAAAAGTACCTCATAATGACCAGAAAACCGTTACTTTAACATGCACGCTAACCATGCTTAATTAACATTGTTGTATAGATCATCACCAAAGACTTGTGTGTACTAAAGAGAAACTAAATTATCAAATAACTAAATGAGCATATTGAGTTGGAATAAATTTGTTAACAAATGAAACATATGAATAATTTAACAAATTATCAAATAACTAAAAATATAGAAAACTGAAAAATATAAAATATAAAATGAACATTCGTTGAAACATATAAATTTGTTTGCAAATGCGTATAAATTTAATAAAATGAAATGTGTATTAAAATAATAAGCAAAATAGCAAAATGAAAGATAATAGAGCATCAACACATACATGACAACTATGATTATATATATATTTTGTTTCCAACTCTACTATCAAAGGCAACAATATATTTCCTTCTGCTATATGTACACACACATAAGATGTTTCATTTCTTAATGCTACATGTACACGCTCATAAACATCAACACACTTTTATCTCAGATACAAATATGAGTTGGTAGTACAAATTAATATTAGTCGCAAGAAACAAAAAATAAATAAAAATAGGGGACTTGAAGTTAGCAATCACATATGTGAAATAATTTCATGCAGGTCATTATTTTTTCAGTTACTAATGGACTTGCAACCTAACCCTTAGTGCGGACCACAACTTTTGGAATCTTTTTTGTGGCTTCATAATTTAGTACCAAATACGATTAAAGCTCAACAAAGTATGCTTACACTTTTTATTGAGGCTTCCAAGTGTAGGGAATTTATCAGAGTATGCTTACACTTTTGATTGAGGCTTCCTAAACACCAGACAACACAAGTATAATAAACTGATAATGCCACTCTTGAATACAAAGGACATGTATTTTTCAAAACAAACGCTTTCGGTACATTTAAAATTGTAAGCAACGCTTGTTGAATGGCAGCGACTTTAGCAATCTGTATAAGAACACTTCGCAGCTATATCCATGATATCATTGCTAACACAGCTCAACTTAGAGACCGAAGATACAACACTCGTTCTATAAAAATGGCAACAACTGTGTGTAGCAGCAGAATTTCATTACAGAGTACCTCATTACCCTATTAAACTTAAATACACCGGTCCATTCTACACGCTGCTTTAAAATGAGACAAAGTGTTCCATTGTTCTGCCTTAGATTAAACCGTTCTAATTCGAATCTCAGTTTTCAAACATCACACGAATATGTCTTATCAAACATACAAGTCTGCCTCTATTATTCTTACCAATATCTTCTAATCCAGGATATTGTAATAAACCAAGCAGAATTGTAATCACATCCTTTCCTTACTAACCTCTACCTCTCCTATTGCAATTTCTCTAGCATAAATAACAAATCTTCAAATCATAAATAACAAATCTTCAAACCTGGTAAATAACAAATCTTCAAACCAGGATATTGTAATAAAGGCCAAAAGATCTTCAAATCATAAATAACAAATCTTTAAACCTGGTTACCTAACCTAACCTAAACTAAACAAACATAAGTAAAGAGTACTAATGTAGTATGAAGCGAAATAATTATAGCAGAACACATTTGTGAGAAGTATTCCCCCTTGATTACAAAATTATTCTCCAACAATACTACTTTAAAATAATTATTTTCAATATTCAAGACTCAAAGGGGACTAATTTGGAAACACTGGGCACTTTGCTTTATACACTATCCGTCCACACAAATCCTTCATGTCAAGAAAAACGGACTTAAAATTCAACAGCTCATATTCATTCAGTAATTCTACCCCTTCTTCATTCTTGGACCTCGTTTCTGAATATTGTGACTTTTCCATGCTGTGTCTCAGGAACCTTTTCAATACGGTCCGGATTGCGACAACGAATTAACCGCAAATGCACCTTTCTTTTATCAAATCTCAGAAAGGAGGAGGAGACGGAAGGCTGTATTCCGAATCTATGTCCGCCCTCTACCACACTCTTTTCAGTCGAGCTATTTCATAGCATCAAACTCTTGCTATTCTCTATACAACGAATGTTTCATATCAACCAAACCCAACCCATTTTAACATGCGAATGTGCTGGTATTATTAGTTCAGGTGCTCGTGGTGTTATATTTTTTCTAGCTTAGCGGTTGCTTATTGCAATAAAACTTCTTTTCCATTCAAAGAAAAAGTTATGGCAGGTTAAAGATACTTTCAACTCATTTATGTGAAATGGGTCAGTTGGGACTAATTTTTTTGTTAACAGAAATAGCTAAAAGATTAATGGGTCGTGAACTGAAGTTGTCCATGACATAAATAAGCTTTCAGTCATTAATATTTTGTATGACTTTCAAGAAGTCAACAATATGTTGGCAGCTATGCAACCCGACCTGGTCTATTTTGACTGGTCTTAAATTTAGCATATATGGTACATATGAAATCAAATATAAAAAAATTGTTATTAAGAAAGTTGCATACCAAGAACCTAACTGCCTGTCTAATATGCTTTACTTCCTCTCATGATGAGCCTGCATACTGCAATATAACAATTTTATCAAGATCAATTCCATAGGAAAGTTAACCATTTTTTGAGCTATTGTGGTAGAATGTAAGAATTACATGCTTCGTGATGTATTTATTGTGATAGAATTCAGAATATTATTGTCTTGATACTCATTTACTGATATTTTTTTTCCCTTTTTCTTATTAGGAATAATACACTTGCCAGTTTCTGCGGTATTCATCTATCTAATAAAGCAACTGGGAATCCTTAGTATCTGAAAAATAGATAATGAAAATGAAGCAAGCAAAAATTGAAGCTTAACACTAATATAGATGCTTGCAAATTCATAGCATCAAGGCATACCCGAAAAAAAGCAAGAGCTGCCACCGGATAACCTTTTGTATGTGCCAAACGGAAAAGTGTGTATATATGTGGAATAAGGCGGTACCGCCTCTTTAATGCCAAACGACAAACGTCTTCACACTGCCAAATGTCAAATGTAATTTCTAAGCCAAATATACATAACCCAGCAAGAGTAGGAACAAACGGTCGTTTATTATGATTAGCTAATTTCAGGCCTTCGTATGTTGATCTTGCCATCAGTATGCCATAAACCTACATGAGAATTTTTTTTTAGTAAAAATGTAAAATGTCCAGATACCCTTCTAAACTAATTTAGAGTAGCGGTTGCCAGATGGGCGAGTAGTGGCACAGATTAAACGGTTCATGTCAAAGCGGGTAGTTTGTAGTACAGGTCAAAATGGATCAGGTTGAGAAGGACTGACCCAAAACCACTTTAAACCTATTTATTTCTGAAACGTCAACGCAGTAACTAAGCTTAGAAACCTATGTTATATAAGAATAATCGAAATAGATGATAATATGATTTTAGGCGACTTTCACCTTTTAAACTACTCAGCCTGTATGGCCCATTGCTTTTAGTTAAAATTTGTTTTTGCAATTTTAGATGAAACATAACGTCATAATTCAAGTTAAACCACCCATAAGCATGAGTCAGAGTTGCTACCTATGACTAAAAAAGCAATATTAAACAAATGAAGTGATTACATAATTCCCGGCTTAAGTAAGTTAACAAATAGACATTGTTACCTTGGTCAATTCTGAAACTCACTTTGCATAGTGTAATAACCGTAGCGTTGTGTGGACGTCTGCATATAGGTTTTCTGATGGTGATTTTAGCGAAACTCTCCATTAAAGTCTGCAAAAGCTGATTTGGATAATATTATAGGATGTCACTGATATATACGAACATGGTATTCCAGGATTATAATTAAATCCATTTTAAGTTAGGGAGGCACACGTCAGGGAGGCACCAAACTCATAAGATCAAGCATGTGCATTGTTTGGTATAATAAAACAGATATCAATATATATACAATCAAGCATGTGCATTGTTTACTTGAAAAGATTATTAATTAGCATCTTCATTCTAGTAATACAAAACATTTTTGTAGCATCTTCATTTTAGTAATACAAAATAATCTGCGTCAAAACATAATCCAAACACCCCTAAACTGAAATACAAAGAAAAACTGATAAATTCATGAAATTTAGAAAAAATACATCTTACTTATTTCGAACCAACAACAATTGAGAAATTGTGTTTATACATACCTTGGAATATAAATAAACCTGGCTTTTGTGCTCTTTTGCAGTATACATGACTTGAAATTGCCTGCATAGTGATGCATTTAAAGTAGTTACAAAAGTAGCATATAATAAATCATCAAAGATATAACTTTTTTGAATAATAGAAACTGACTATCTACTAACATAATGAAAACGAATTCACACGTAAATAGCAAAATCACAACATCATACGTACTGCTTAAACCTCACTTCCATCTTTGTTGTATTTCAATACTCTTTACTTTGCTTATTGTCATCTCCATCATAAACAACGCAGGACACTCGGCCGACATCCTTCTAACATCTACATTTTTTTTTTAAATATAGCTACTTTTAACCAACAATAATAAATATCTTCGCATATCCCAATTCAGTAATCACTAAATCCACCCAATTTAAAACTTTAAAACTAAAAAATCTCATAAAACCCAAATAAAATATACTGTTAACATAGTAAAAACCCAAATCAATACAACTATAATTTACAATTAAGCAAAGACCCAAATCAATATAAATCGAACAGGTTTACAAAAAGTTACCCTATGTTGTGTAGAAACTGCTAAAGATCATCATTAAGGTGGGTATTGCAACAACCTGTAAGGAAAACACAAAATAAAAATAAAAACACCCAAATCAATATAAACATAAATTTTAAATAAATAAAAAAATAATAATAATAATAAAAAAATTAACCCACGGGCATATATCAACTTTGAAGGGATGTTGAAATTGTTTGAATCGAAGATATGAACCCAAATAACTGGTATGTACTCGAGATATAATCAAGAATTCGTAACTTATTTTTGATGATGCTGGTATTTTAATTTGCATCTGTGTTTGTGTTTTGATTTGCAATTGTATGATTCTTAAACTTAAGAAGGAGGAGCGTACACATTGATTTGCAATTATGTGTGTTTTTTAATCGAAGAGATATGCTTTTGAAGGGATCTCATAGATATTCGAAATTGTGATTTTGAAAAGCGTTTTTATTAAATGCTGATAAGAAACTGAATACCGAATGTGAAGAAGAAGTGTTAAAAATGATTAATGCTCGTATGGAAAGAGGAAGTGTGTAGAGGAAGGGTTTGTGGAGCAGAAGAGTTGTACCATGAAGCTAAATATGGTAGTGCATTAAACCAATTTTTAATGCAGGTAGCTTAGTAGACTTGTACAAAAGCTTATTTTATTATATATAATAGATAGAATACTTTGAACCATATGCAACTTTAGTCCTTCATCTTGCGCCATATTATTATTTGAGGCTTGTCTTCATTTTTACACATAAATGTGTAATAAATATCTTTTAATATTGACACTTTCAGCCCCTGGACTTCAAAACTTCTTGTAAGATATCCGCATTTAATTAATTACGGCGTAATTAAATTATAATTACGCCGTAACCTTCGAAACTTTGTGCACAAGTAATTAATTACGCCGTAACTAAACAGCGGGTTACGTCGTAATCCTTCACCAGCTCATACTTATCCGATCCGAAATAATCTCTACGGCGTAACTAATTCAATGTTACGCCGTAACCTTCATAAAATAATTATGACGTAACCATAAGAGATGGTTACGCCGTATCCATCAAAGCATCATATTTACGCCGTAACATTATTAATGAGTTACGGCGTAACCTTCACACATAATTAACAGGCCCTCGTAGTATTAGTTACGACGTAGTCAAAAGTACCCTTTACGCTGTAACTTGTCTTTAGAATATATTTCTTGGCCTTTTATCACTTCTTTTCCGCTCCAGCGCCTCATTTATCCTGAAATGCAAATATGAACGAATATAGACCAATTAAGTACCATATTAATATAAATGAGGCCATAAACACGGGAATTTGATATATAAAAGATCAGGCTAATTTGATGTTATCAAATGATCTTTGTGATTCTTCGTTCGGGGTTATATCATCCAATATAAGAACAGCAACGTTTCATCCCACGCTTAAATAACTCTTCTCAAATTCCTTTTCCACTGAAGTCTGAAGCAGTCCATTCCAAGAGGTGTCACGAGACAACTTCCCCCACGTAGTTGAATTGATGCATTCAGTCTCTTAGACTAGAGCTCACGAACCCGAATACACATATACTCAAAGACAGAGAAACTTATACCATCGAAGTAGCAGATTAAGTCCAATAGCCAAAGAATAACCCCGATGTATACTTTTCTCTCCCCCTGAAGAAAGTGTATGAAGCTCAAGAACCCGAAGTACCCGAATGCCCAAAGAGAGAATAACCGATAACATTGAAGTAGTAGGTCGAATCACTGATTATCTCTGCGGATGTCAACTCCAGAATAAGTGATTATATCTCTGAATCATTGATTAAGCACTCAAGTGAAACAGCTGAGCGCCCCCAATGTACACAATTCTCTCTCCCCTGATGATTGCGATAACATCGAAATAATCACACACTTGTGTACCTCTTTTATCTTCATAAACTTTCTCTTACATCACTTCCCCCACGTAGTTGGAATAATAACACTAAAAGCCTTGATGAGTAAAGCCTTGAGTTTCTTTGCGGTCATGACATTTGTCTTCCCGGGATATCTTCAATCACTTAGAAGAATTAAGTTCATCAAGTTTACTCGCTTTGTGTTTAGATGTGTGTCTCCTTCCCCCTTGCTGGTTTTGATACTTCAGAATCAGCAACTCATTGTAAGACCATATACTCGAAATCTTTTGAGAAGAATACCATTAGCACAAATATATCTGTGAGAATCAACTTGCTGAAGAATAAGAGTAAGTCTAATTGGGGATTAAATCTGACATTTCACTCTCCCCCAATTAGTGCTCTCCCCTAAACCGACAATCTGTTTGATAACAACCCAGATTAAGAAGAAGTCTTTAGATTGTTAAATGCAACTCGTCTTTAGTCTTCTAACACGCAGCAGAAAGTGTAGAGCAGACTGTAGACTCGACCTTCTTCAAGATTGTCCAGTCGGGGAATAAAAAGTCAACATCTTCAACTCACCAAATGCATTCTCGTTAACTTACAAATAACAAATCCCCTTAACTCAAATCCTTCCCAATCAAACAAGAACAGAAAGATGTTCATTAAGGAAATCAGCCCCGCAATTGGAAGCACTTTGTCATTAATCAAATCAGCCCGTGTGAAGATGTTAACCAACGACTCTTAGTAGAAAACTCCATGTGAAGATGCGATAAGAAGAAGCTCGGTTCTTACATGAGTTTGGAGTCGTTTGACCATTTATTCTCAGAAATCAATCAACCATGCAGTAAATTCACACTTCTTCTCCCCCTCAAGAATTGCATACGGAGTTGCCATTCTTGATTAAATAAGTGAATATCTTCAACAAATTTAGTCTATTCATACTTCTCCCCCTCAAAATTAGCACATGATGTCGCCATCGTCATTATAGTTGAGCAAGTGGAATAAGAAAACAATCAACAGTAGTTCGGTTCACTAGATGACTGAAGCGCATGGAAAAAGCATGAAGCATGTTGATGAGAATGGTCATAATAAGAAGATTTCTCTTCTTCAGAAGATAATGCGCACTAAAGCGTACACATTTCTTTTCTTTAGAGTACGAGGCTTGAACTGATGTGTTCAAATGTCATAAGAAGATTTCTCTTCTTCAGAAGATAAAGTGCACTAAAACGTACACTTTTCTTTTCTTTAGAGAACGAGGCTTGAATTGTTGTGTTCAAACATCATAATGCATGTACATCAACTTTGACTAGCCTGACCTCCTGAATCAGGAGATATGCCTCCTTTATTCATCCAGGCTTTGAGTCTTCCCATGTAGTGATTGATAGATGTACCTGCAACTGAGTAAGGACTACCTGCACTAACATTACAAACTTGATTGCATATATTTTGATTAGTGACATTAGTATCCAAACCCTTTGGGGTTACACGGTCAACCTTGAGTTTGCCATCGGTAAACCGCTTTCCGGTAGGTATCCACTTAAGTCCAGTATTCTTAAGAATTCTATCAGATGAAATCCACTTACGGCGAGATCTAGGATTGTTAGGCTTCTTATGCATAGTGGAAGACTTATCGCCATTCCTAGTTTCCAAAGATTTAGCAGTTGGTAACCATCTAGGCAAAGTTTTCGGTTTGTTTTGCTTCATATGCACTGAAGATGACTTACTGTAAGTCCTAGACTTAACAGGTTGAACCTTTGCACGAGCATTTACATTATTCAGGGATTTTGTGAAACAATTATCATGATTTGCATTAAAGATACATTTCAGACACTTCGAGCAAACAACTTGTTTGGATTCAGAAATAGATCTAGATTTCTTAGAGTGATCTGCTATGGGAATAGCTTTAATCGAAATGCAACTACTCTTAGATCCAAGCCAATCCCTAGTCTTTAGTTTAGTGTTCCTAGGTAATGGTTTAGAACTACTAGTAGTGCCTTGAAATCTCGAAGAATTCATCACCCTAGGTCTTGCACCTAAAATTCCGTCTTTTCGAATTTGTGCCTTCTTTCTAGCTATTTCTAGATAAGAGTTCTTATACAAGTCATTCATAGCATTTTTCCTAGGAAAGTAAGGTGAAGTGACTGGTTTTGTCAAAACTCGTTTCGCATCAACTTGGGAGGCAAACCACGTTTTTGAAAATTTTGGTCGTTCAGATCTAAACGCATTCGGTTGTCTAATAAATGGTTTCCCCAGTTTTGCAAACTTAGTGTTCACACTATTCCCTGTTGTTTTTCTGAGCTCATTTCTTAAGGCAACAATTGCGAAACTCTTTTCCTGAAGTTGAGCTTTGAGATCATCAATTTTGGCTATCAAAGAGTTTGTTTGTTCCAAAGACTTAGGTCTAGTATCATTGACAGAGTCACTCGGGTCTATGTGATGCTTTCTCAAAGACTCATTTTCCTTAAGTAATTTAGCCACATAAATTGACAGTTCATTATTTCTTGTTATAATAGCATCAATGTCTTGTGTAGACTTGACTAAATGACTTTTCTCATGCATACCAGAAATATGTTTCTTCAAATTGTTGATAGTCGAGTTTTTGTCCTGAAGCTGAGCTTTTAAATCATTTATTTCAAAAAATTCACGAAATTCAGGGAATTTCGGATTGTTGCAAGGTTTCACTGTTTGAAAACTTTCTTCTTTTCTTTGGATTGCAATTTCAAGTGAAATGCAATGTTTTTCAAGTTTTGAGAATTTATTTGAAAGTTCATCAAAAGTTATCTTATCAACCATATCATTAGTTTTGAAACACTATATCTCAGACTCAGCTTTAGTTACAGAACATGTATCAAGAACATGTTCTGTGATGTGATCAGTTTGCATAAGAGTATTTTTAGATGCATTATGTTGAACAGTTAAGGGTACCTCATCACATGACACCTGTTCATTTATCAGTCTGATATCTGCATCCACATCATGTGTAACAAGAGTCAGTGAACTACTGTCTGTTTCAAGCTTATCTGCCTATGATCCTCTGTATTCAGTGTCAACAGATCCATCATCTGGTGCTTTACTGGTCTCAACACCACAATCTCGTGATTGTACCCGACATTCATTCACCTTTCTGATTGCCGCATCCACTATTTGTGTGACAGGAGTTACTGAGCAGCTGGTTACATCATTCTTTGTTGTCTCTAACATTCTGCATTTAGCAACACCTGATCTTTCAACTGATGCATTACTTGATTCATCACAACTATTTCTTAACTGCACCCAACAGTCATCCACATGTTCATCATTCTGTGTAACTTCCTCAATATACTTCTCCACATTATCCATGAGTTGGATTAATGTCTCTCTGAACACATTAGCTTCCATCCCAGTGTGATTCTTAAAGCACATTCCAGTCACCAGATAATCATAATCTGAAGTGTATTCCCTTTTGATGAATGACTGAAGTTGTTTGTTGATCACATGAAGTGCAACTTTAGAACTGGATTCTTGAACCTTTTTCCTATTAAGTTGTTGTTCTAATTGTTCCAAGTTCAAGAACAATGTGCCATTAATCGATGATAATTCTTGACGGAAGAGTGTAATACATGATCGTACAATTCCCAATGTGTATTTGTCATCAATTCTAAGTAACATGAGGTGTGAATGAAGTTGTCGATAAGGTTCAATGCAACTTTCCTTACCCATTGCAAGAGCATTATGTAACCTTGACTGGTGCATTTCTCTCTCTTCAGATTCTAAGCACGTAGATCTCACATCCTTATTGATTAAATCCATCATCTTTAACCGTTCAGTATAGTTGATATTCTCATGGTTGTCAACAACATCATACAGTTTGAGTACTTCTGAAATCACTTAATCAGGAGTGTAAGACATGATGTTGTTGTGTACACGGGATTTTACAAGTCTATGACTTAAACCGAGAAATAGAATCTTTCGCGGGATTTTACTAAAATCAAGACCAAACCGTAAGAGAGTGAGAAGTAGAATGTAGTAAAGGAACTAGAAGATGATAAAGAAGTGAAGATAAATTGGTGTTATGGTTGAGTTTGTGATATTCCCTAATTCTTTATATATACCCCCTGTTCCGCTGGGGGGATTTTTCGGAAAATTAGGGTTTGAAAACAAGGGATTTTTGTAGACGAGAGAAACTTGTTGATGAAGTATGCTTAAGCGTAGAAACCAGCCTTAGGCGTAAACAACAAACCTTATGCGTAACTTACCTTCTTACGCGTAGACAGGGGCTTACGCGTAAGTAAAGCTTACGCGTAGACAAATATCTTACGCGTAGATTTTAGGTGAAACTTAAGCTTATGAGTAGACTAAAGCTTAGAAGTAGAGACCTTATGCGTAAAGTTACCTTAGGCGTAAGAGGATCTTATGGGTAAAGTTACCTTAGGCGTAAGAGGATCTTATGCGTAAGAATAGCTTATGTGTAAAGAGTTTACTCGTAACCATTTAGGCTTATGCGTAAAACTAGGGTTTTACCCAAAAATCCTTTACACTTGTCCAAGTGAAAAAGATATCCAAAGTCGAAGTATTTTCAGGCTTATCCAAAAAAACACTGAAAAAACCAACAGTTTCGAAGATCATGTGAAGAAAACCTTATGCGTAGGAAACTGCTTAAGCGTAGAATTAGGGTTTTCTTAGGCGTAGAAAAGGACAGTTTTGCCAAGCTTGATTTTTATGCACTAAAACTGTTTTGAAACCTGATTTTAATGATGAAATAGCTTCAAAAACACCAAAACAACAAGAAAGTTTGAAACTTGATGATCTAAAACCACTTTCACCCTTACGCGTATAAACATACATACGAACAAAACCAAGCTTAAAATCTAATCTACACGCGTAAAGTTTGAAACTTTTTGCAAAAAACTGAAACTTTAACACTAAATAAACCTTAAACCACAAGAATCTTGAGTTTATAAGTGTAAAAATCAAAGCTTTTGTGCGTATGAAAAGAGTAGTACGAACCACTTTACGTGTAGAGAACAAAAGATTCAAAAGCAAGAGATTCACCCAACAAGATACCAACAAGATCAAACCATGGCTCTTGATACCATTTCTAGGACATTGGTTTTCATAAACACACAATCAAGCACATAAATGGGGCGTATGATATGAAGAAACTTAGAGAGAGAAAGTAGGATGGGAGCCTTTCTAGAGAGAGAAAGTGAGAGAAAAACAAAGAGAAGGTTAGATTAGAATGAAAGGTCCAACCATCTACCTTGGGAGGTAGAGGGTATTTATAGTTACATACTACACGTCCTCCTTCAGACTGTGGATCAGGCATACAGTGGGTAAAGACTCGTCCTTCCTCCACGGTGTTGCACTAAGCTAATAATTATACTACTAAACAATAAATAACGATATGTCTACGAGCTAACATGTGCTAGACTATAATTGGGGTGACCGACACTTCCTCATGGAATTTCCAATTCCTAACAAGTGTCATAAATGTAGTGCATTTCTGTGGGGCAACTTAACGCTATACGTAACTGGTAGTCATAAGGGTTGTTTCCAGCAGTGTTGCAAAGTTTGTGGGTTAGTCTCGTAGTCAAGATAAAATTTGTTCATTCAAATTTATTTGGAGTTTAATACTGCTAGGCCCCTCGTAGGGTTGACAAGATGTTTGTGTGGCCACACCCAAAATCTCCCATGAATATGTTCAGAAGATTTAGTAATCTTGGCCAATCACTTAAAACGATAAACAGAATAGTTGAATAAAGAATGACTTAATTACATATCTTTATTTAACATGGTATTAGAAATAAAAGGATAATAATAATGAGAAATTATTAAAAGTTTTTCCAGGAGCCTTGCTCGAGTTGTACTAGAGGCATCGAAGTGTTGCTAGACGCTAACCGTTGTGATCACTCTATTAAGATATATCCAAGTGGAAGTTGTTAGTTTTATGGATATAAATTAGTAGTCGTGAGTTAGGATCGAACTCGAGACCACGAGATTGCACGCTTTACGTATGAGAATTAAAGTTAATAATTAAATGTAAAATGTTATATTTATTTATTAATTACACGAAATATATAACGGACGTTAAGTTAATTAAGTTTAACAGACTAACGATCGTTAAATGTTAAATAGAAGGACTAGATTGCAAAATAGAGATTGGGAAGGTTCCGGAATCCCTTTGGGATACCAAACCGATCGGCCAAGGGGAATCCTAACCCAACCCAAACTTAACTTGGTAACAAAGTTATCTTGTGTATAAATACAAGGCCTAGGGTCTTTGTTTTGCATCTCTTGTACTCATTGTCTAAACCCTAAAATTGTTTTGTGTGTGTTTTGCTTCAAACGATCGAACACCTACTCCAAGGTTTCGATCCACTTGATTTTCCAAAACAAATTGTTTCGTGTGATTAAAACTAGCATTACTTTAATTTGATTTAGTACGTGTGTACAAGAACGTGGTACTAACATACTTTTGTTGGTATCTTGGATTGAATTACAAAAACGTTAAGGGGTAATTCTTATAATCCTATAAACCCTAATTAGGGTTTATCACTTGCTAGTTTTGTGGAATTGATTCTTGTTCGGCAAGAATAAAAAAGGTACGCATACTTTATGTTTATGTTAGTTAATTATTCATTATACGTTCTTATACGTTTCCGCATGTTTCTTTGATGTTTTATGTGTTTATAGTCATGTTATATAATTCCAATATATATCTAGTTTCCTCTTTCACTATACTTGTTTTCGTGTCAAGGTAATTGTCACTCGATCATGCTTAAACATGTACCTCCTTTGTTGAGCCATAACCATAGAAACAGTTTATGTTGAATGAACGTTTATCTAAGAGTGATATACATTAATGAAACCCATCTTTACCATTCCGTTTCTAGTTTTTCAAGGCTTTTTTATCTGCATCTCTAACTGAAAGTGAACCTTGTATGTGTGTTATGACGAATGTTTTGTGAATTAAACATATGAAAGATCGATAGACATGAAATTATTGTTTGTGTTCTTACTCGAACATTAGTCTTTATGATCCGACTAGGGGTGTTTTTCGGGTTGACCCGGTTGGGTTTGGGTCAACTCGGGTCGGGTCAAATTGGGTCAAGCCTTAAAAAACATACTCGAACCCGACTTTGTTTAGAACTCGGGTTGGGTCAATTCGGGTTCGGGTCAACTCGGGTCGGGTCAATCGGGTCGGGTCAATTCGAGTTCGGGGTCAACCCGAGTATTTTACATTGTAAAAGTGTTATTGAGCCGGGTTAGTCGGGTTCGGGTCGGGTCAAGGCTAAAAAAACATATTCGAACCCGATCTTGTTTAGAACTCGGGTCAATTCGGGTTGACCTGATTGGCCCGAATATATTTTTGAACCCGATTGACCCGACCCGAATTAACTCGGGTCGAGTCAGCCCGAGTGACACCTCTAGATCCGACTATACTTTTCTTTTGCCATTATAAGTGATTCGGTGCTCCAAGTTGAGATTAATGGCTTGTTGATAATGCTCTCAGCTATACATTTGAAACAAAATAGATTCATGAGTCATAGAAACACAAGATCCAAGTGATAGAATCAAAAACCATATTTTTTTTCATCTTATTCGACATGTAGTTTCATGTGATAGCAGGCAGAAAATCATGTTGATCGTCAGGGCCGTCTCATGAACTGGCGAAATTTTTGAGGGCCCTGTACGAAATTATGTAATGAGGTCTTTCATTAAACAATATTATATATAAAATGTCACCGTTTATAAGATATAATGCAATTAGTTACCTAAACGTTCTCACATATTACTCATTTAAGATATTTTATCATCTAAATACTTTTTTCTTCGTGAAAAATATGTCTACACATGCATATAATTATTATCATGACAAATTTTGGAGCCCTAAAAATTTTAGGACCCTGAACGGTCGCTCACCTTGCACACCCTCAAAGACGGCCATGTTGATCGTTCATGTCTTTGTAAACCACTGGCCTATCATTACCAAAGTTTTTGGATGCTATTTTCTAATCTAATCGCCATGTTGTCCAAACAATAACTAAGAAAGATGGTCGAGTATTAACTGTTAATGACTGAAAACTCTTTAGCAACTTCATTTATGTATATGTTATGCATTAAGTGTGTTCATTTTCTCTTTTTTAAAATCGTAATACTATAAGGTTTTTTTTTTAAAGATTAAGAGTAAATTGCAAAAATTGTCCTTGTGGTTCGTGAACCTACTCATACCTGGCTATCATAATCATACCCGGCTATCATCCGGTTCGTGAACCTACTCATACTCGGTTGTAATTCGTTCTGCTATCATAATCATACCTGGCTATCTACAAAAATGTGTGAATTGACGGGAACACCCTAAGCCCGGGTGCCTTTTGACACCAACTATTGTCCACCCCACAAGTAATAGCTCTGACAACTCTACTGGCCCCGGCGGGGCACCAACTGGAGTGAGCAAGAGCCGAGACTCGAACCATTGACCTTTTATCCACAATATCTCTCCAGTGGGTCATGGGTTTTTCAGAGGTAGGTACCAACTAAGCGAAAGCCCTTTGGTAATCATATCCGGCTATCATCCGGTTCTACTATCGTGATCATACTCTACTATCATCCGGTTCTACTATAGTAACCATACCCGACTATCATCTGGTTTCGCTATCGTAACCACACCCGGCTATCATCACCGCTCTACTATCGTAACCATACCCGACTGTCATCCGGTTCTAACACCTTATCAGCTGAAGAAACTCTTGTTGATATCATATGTTATTGTGATGTTGCTGTTAACTCTTCTCCCCGATACCGAAGCAATGTCAAAAGTGATTTGACAAAGGGAATAAACAATCCAATAGAAAGCACCAACTTCTTTGAGGATTATGATAGTAAAGAGAAATTCCCAATTAGCAAATATCATATAAGTTACTTCCTGTATGGAATACTTCTCCCCTCAAATTCATCATGAGCTAGATTATCCTGAAGACGACTGCTTTAGTAATTATAGATGTTGGTGATGGTGCAGACTGAGTTGTTGTTGTCGGTGTAAGTACATGAGTTGATGTTGCTGTAGTTAATATATAAGTATGTTAATTTGTTGTTTATGGTTCATGGGTAACAAATTTGGACCATTTAGGTTAACCAATTAACATACATTTTGAAACGAGAATCAAATGTATGACATGCGGTCAGCGTTGGCGTGATGATAATAGTGACAGGATTTCTAGAAGATAGACATAACGTTATGTCTTTGGACAGAGATGAAAACTGCAACTCAAAGTTTCATATGATCGATACCTGCACTTTCGAAAGGTTAAGGACGAAACCTACAATTTAGCCAAATCACAAGGACAAATTTTTGCAATTTACTCTAAATTATCCTATATATTTAAAAGGCAGAATTGCTCTTTGTAAAGAAACAGTGTGTCGGTTTGGATTTTGACGGTAGAGATGCACACGATCTACGATTTCAACGGCCCATATTCGTGGGGAGCACTGTTCATCCCACTGTAGTCTTAACAGTGCCTTTTTGGTTCTATTAAATCATCACTTATCTCTTCTCCCCAACCAAAATTCCAGAACCCTCATCAACCTTCTCCGAAAATCCTCGCCATCAACAAAGTAAAATAGCAAAATCAAGATAATCAAAAATCACAAACATGTAAAAGAGGGAAAAAGGAAAAATCACGATTAATGATGCTTAGATTTTTATATGAAGAAGCCCAAATCAAGAGAAAATCATGTTTTTTGTTTGTTTACTCTCAACAATTAATTTTGGGGTTTAAAGATTACTGTGTAAGTTTCTTTTCACATTTTGTCAAATTGAATTGTGTGTTTTTATTCGTCTTTAGTTATGGACTTATGGTGGATTTTTGACAAATTGTAATGCTTGGTTTGGATTGTGGAAGTAATAGTCCCAAACACCCCTAGATGGTTTTAAGCTGAACCACTATCCTGTGTTGTGCTTTTGGATTATTTGTGAATACCGGTTTTAACAATGGTAAGATGAAGGAGCAATTACAGAAGGTTGTGCGGGAGAATAAATCACTACAAGTGTAAATGTAATAGTGGACCCGAAAATAGAACTTCAAAATGATGTGTATATGTCATAGGGTTCTTTTTTAGGTACATGAAACAATAGGTGAATCACAATACATGAAACATAGGGGTCTTAGTTAGGTACATGAAACAATACGGGCTCTCCAAACCTTCCAGTAAACTTAGGTGAATCACTTCAATCAACTGGACCACGTAAACTACCGTGTTTTTGTGATTATTTCCTTTTGTGTGTCAGTGTGTGTGTGGGTGTGTTTTACCTAGCAACACTATTCTTTGATTGACTTGCAATGCTTTGATGGGCAAAAAAACATTCCTTATTAGATATCTAAATGTTTACTATGGTTTTTGGTGTTGCAGATGAGCCTGGAGAACAAGTAAAAAGTGTTGTTCGTATAAAAAACCAGAGCAGCTCTCATGTTGCTTTTAAGGTAATTCATATAATTTACGGTTTGAATTCTAAGATAAGGATATCAGTAGCGTCTAATTTAATGATCAATACAGCTATGCTAACTAAGCTAATTGTTTTTTTTCTGCATTAATTCCCTCAGTTTCAAACAACCGCGCCTAAGAGCTGCTATATGCGACCTCCTGGTGGTATACTCGCTCCTGGTGAAAGCATTATTGCTACAGGTAATTAATTGATGACATCCCTTTTGTATACGATGTTATAGGAAAGAGTGAATTAAATGCTTTTATGTAAAGCTTCACTGACATAACTTGCTGACAGTTTTCAAATTTGTTGAGCAACCGGACAAAAATGAAAAACAGCCGGATAAAAGATGCAAGGTTAAGTTCAAGATCATGAGCCTAAACACGGGAATTATACTTCAGGTCCAACTCTCATCCCGGTGGTGTCGTGTGCACACAAGCTGAGAGCATATGACTCCATATGCACATTATTGAAGATATTGTTACAAATTGTGTTCAGGTATTTAAAGGTTCGGTCAACTATGCGTGGACAACAGTTCCTACATATTCAAGGTAATTTCATGCTCAACCACCATTATACTATAGTATATATTTAAAAGGCAGAATTGCTGTTTGGGAAGAAACAGTGTGTCCGCGCAGTGAAGCTACTGCCGGACTACAGTTGGTTTCATCGCCGTACTTTCCAACTTCAACAATAGGGTCTTTGTTTTCTTTGGCTGATGCTTTTGTTTAGGATGTTTTGGTTGACATCAAATGTTATCACAAAGAAAACCCCTAAAAACATTATTTTTCATTCAAATTGAAAATATTTGCAACACCTGGGGTTTTCTATGTCATTATAATTATTAGGGATTTTAATCTCTTGGAAAAGGGTTTTATTTACTTTTTTTTTCCTTATTATTGATTATTTATTTATTTTATGTTTTTTTTGTTTTTTGTAGAAGGCTGAAAGGATGCAAGTGAAACCCGACAAATTGAGTATTTTAGAGTGGCTAAAGGACTCATTGAAGCCGCTACAAGGCAAAGGAGGTGGAAAGATGTTCTCGCGCAAGACTAGGTATGGGAGTTTAGTCTATTTATTACTCATCTAAAAGACATATACGGTTAAATTGTCCTCAAATGTTAGTTTTGATATATATGTTAGTTGATAGGATCCACTGTTAGATATTTGTAACATCTGATATTAATGGATTTAATAAATGAAATTGAGGTAATGGTTACAAGGAATATAAGTTGGCAATTGTAGTAGATTCCAAAGAAACCATATGAAAATTTGTCTCTTTATGGGATAATTTAGAGCCAAGTGGAGCGCTTTATACAGAACATGTAAGGAAATTATAAAATGAATCAAGTCCAGTAAGCTATATAATGCATTTTAGCTGGTCCTTCATCGATTTTGTCATATTCTTTCTCTTTTATTTTCTTTAATTAATACACTTGAGCCTACGGAAAGAAGTGTGACAAGTGTCGAGGTCTGAATAAATAATCTCCAAAGTGTTGCAATCAAGTTCAAGCCTTACCAAACAATACATATACACAACTTTTTTCTCTAAAATCTTGATTAAGTGCAGGCTGAGTTTCATAGAAAAATATCTTCACTCATTATCAATATTTAATATAGTAAGCGAAAAAGAATTGCAATACTAATGGAATCTCCTAAATCAATTCAAAAAATAAGGTTAAAACAATGTTAGTGTGTCAACCCATTGCAATTTGACCCGTTTGACCCACCATTTCTTGAGTGCTTTTCCAGTTTTAGCTGAGTTATATTTGCAGTTTTTGCCCAAATTGACTCTGTTTTGTTCATATAATAAGCTCTCTTTAGTGTGTCACAAGGTACTCGACTGGTGTTTGGCACGCTCTTATGATGGTGAAGGTTGTGACAACATGACAATAATTTTATTTCAATTCAAAAAATCACCAAATATATTCCTTCTACTTCTGAACACTCTTCTTCTGATCAACCACTGACAACAAAGATAAGCCTAAATCAACCATCAACTGGTGTTTGGCATGCTCTTATGATGGTGAAGGTTACGTCTGTGTGATTTGTTATCGCTAAAAGGGTAAAATTATTACTTCAACAATCTGTTCTTCAATATTATTTTGGCCTTCACATAACTATATTGCAGATTGTAAGGCTCAATTGAAACGGGCCATATGACCTCAGATCTCGCTATTCCACATCATATACATTTTTCAGCAGGTGGAATATTCATGATACTCAGACTCAATTAATGGATATAATATTTGTGTTCAAAGTTAAGAGGGACCAGTGACATGGTGTGGAAAAACTGAAGTGTATGGAACCTTGGTTTAAGCCGATTTAGGAAGGGAAGCTAGAAACGTGATGGAAAGAAAAGGAAACCACTTCAAGATATCAAAATTGGTCTTTCAGTATTTACCGTCAAACTTATGTTTTTTTGGGTAAAGGTTTCAATACCAGGTGAATAGTCGTGAAACTTTTGTTTGTTCATGTTACTAATTAAAACATGGTTAATGAACCCGATAATTTTTGACTTACTATTCTAAATCAACACATGCAAAGTTGCAAGTTTGGATAGTCATTGCGAAAAAAGTACAATTATGGCAATGATCTCAGGTGCCATTGGTAGTTGATATTGTTTTGAATGTTGATGATCTCAGGTGCCATTGGTAGTTGATATTGTTTTGAATGTTAGTTATTAGTTGTTGATTTTTGGGTTCACTTCAGCTTTATGAAATGATATTTGATTTGCTGTAAGAAAGTACAACATCAGTTGGTAGTTATTTATGAAATGAAATATGGGTTTAACGAGCGGGGTAAGTGATATGTGCTTTTTCAATATTCTTCTGGGCATCTATCAAATATATTATCATGAGTTTTTTAGGTCAAATAACTAACCTACATAATATATTTGTAGTAAATATGTGCTTTATGAGTTTTTAAGTCAAATAACTCTACATAGCTTTGATTGTCAAAGGTGTAAGTGAAATGTGCTTTATGAGTTTTTAAGCCAAATAACTAACCATGTGTTTGGGATTACTTACTGAAATGTATTATTTTGATAATAGAATTTATGGAGCATTCTTTGAGCAAAATGGATACATATTGGTGCTATGCTGCATTTTTAAATGACAAGGTACATATATGCATACAAAGGTAACTGAATTCATGTCTCAAATTTCCTAAAGTGTTTACAGTTTTATATGCAGTGTACCAAAATGCATACATATTTACAGTTTTATAAGATGCGTACAAAGGTACATATATGTTTTATATAAAGAATACTATTCACTTTGTTTCCTAAAATGTTTTCGTTTTCACATTTTATAAAACTGTAAATAGTGAGGAAAAGAAGCGAGTGCAGGCTCACTTGATGCTGACAAGGAGGTACTTATCAGCTTGAGATCGTTTCTGATGCAAGGAAAGAAAGTGAACCAATGAAACTATAACCAATGGGATTCACACTCGCGGTCACCATGCAACTGGCCAGGAATATCGTGCTTTAGCAACCGAGTCACGGGTATCAACCTCTCCAACAACATGATGAAAATTTGGTGTTTGGGACTACTTATTAGAAACGGTCTTCGCTTTTAAAGTTATCTGTTATGAAAAAAGGGATTTTGAGTAGCTTATCCAAAAGAGTACACACAATTTCTACATTACCAATGTAATAAAAATGATGGGTTCTATTATACGATAATCAATGATCATGTTATATTTTGATATTAGGAGTGTTTGGGATAGGGATTTCGGAATTCATTATTTAGTTATTGGAGGTGTTTTTGTTAGATCATTTGTTAGGATTATGATCTTATTTTGATATCGAAAAGGGTCTTTGTACTTTCAATAAAGGGTTAATGTCTATTTGGGTTAATGTCTATTCTCAATATTTTTAAACGAGTTTCCAATTCTATGAAGCTAAGTACATACGTTGTCTGCGTTTTTCAAATATTGTCTGAATGAAACTTAAAAGCAGGAACTCCAATCTTTGTGTGACCAAATATTGTGCTACTAACAGAAAAAATCAATTTTTCTATTGATTATATGTGTATTGATCATTTGTCAAAATTTGTTGATATTAGTTCAAAGTAGTAAATTATGAATGTTTTTGAATTATGATGCAATTGTTGAGTGAATATGTATGTAGTACATTCGATTCATCACCACGGCACTCCCGTAGCAACGCGCGCGCTACCCCGCTCGTTATATAAGCACACAACATGAAATTAAATAGGGCAAGCCCAATGGGCTTTTGCTTTTAGGGTTACACTTATCAATTTATATATCTTCTTCCCCTAGTTTCTATCCGCCACTACACTTATTCATTTGCATCTCTTATCTCTACCGCAAACCCCTTTTTTTTCTTTTATCTTGATGATACAATCATCAACGAGAGAGAGAGTTGTTGATGGATATTGAATCAGTTATGATAATAGTTTCTACTTTTATGACTGCTGGTCCATTTGTTTCCATAGATCCCAATCCATCAATTTTTATTGTTTGAACTACTTACTACTCTGTAATCAAATAATTCAGATTGGGATCTGTGGAAACAAATGAACCCGCAGTTTTAAGGTTTGTTCAGATGTCACAAAAGGGCCTATCAATACTCAGGTTACTGATTGTCTAGTCTTACATTCATTTGTGTTTTTTTTAAGTATGTTGCAAGCTAATTTATTTTGATATTGATTTCTAGTAGTATGTTTTTTGTGCTTATCTTTAATTGGGTTGTATGATTATGATTTTTAATGATTCAATAAAAGTAGTGTAAAGGGTGTTTGTTTAAGCTTATATGTGGGCTTACGAGCTTATTTGGTTTCTGTTTAGATATCACAAGCCTCAACTTTCCGGCTTATTTGTGGGTTTATATAAATTTACTATCATATACTAATAAACTTATATGACCCCACAAATATCAAAATAAGCTGGAAATTTGAGATTTATGAAATATAAGCCAAAATCAAATAAGATCGTAAGCCCACATATACGCTTTAACAAACACCCCCTTACAAGTTATGTTATGGTACTCAGTGTGATGATTTTCTGTGAAAGCTTACATTTTTTTCATTGTCGATTGGATTATTGTCTTGGCAATTTTTTTAATTGAGTTAATATAAAATAATATTTGTGTTATCTTTGTTTAGTTTCTAGTTGTGGTCGGTAATCATAGAGGACAGATATACATCGACATAATGTGGCATGCTAGTTTTGCGTGAACGAATATATGTTCTATATTTGATGCTGTTATAAGATGGGTTGTATTCGTTCTCGTTTTGGAGGTATTTTGGTTTTACGAGGATGTGTTCTTCTAGACTTTGATAATATTTTTAACTTGACTATTACTGGTATTTAATTAGTTAGTATTCTTTATGGTGATTATGGATATTGTTTTACGTATCAGTTATATGTAAGGTGATTTAGCAAGTTAGCATTTCATTATAAAAAATCCGTGCTGTTTTTATTGGACATATATTGATCTTTAAATACTTTTATCTTGATAATATTGTTACAACTTTGCGCTGATGTTTGAAGCATGAAACTTTTTTCTAGAAAGGCAACATATTATAGAGAACATTCGAAAGAGACTAAAATACAATACAAGTCGCCCCAATTCAATTAACAAGATAATTAAAAGAAAAGGGACCCAAAAGCAAAAAACATACAAACGAAACAGCAGTTCTACAAATATACCAAATGAAAGACTCAATTAAAGTTCAATTACCAACATGACTCTTGAAATATATGGCCATGAACCAAAGAAGTGTAAGATTCCAACTTTCACTTAAAGGCGACCAAAACAAATATCCAAATGTCTTATTGGATTGGTGGAAATAATATATGTAGTTATTCCATGAACAGACCATGTGAGAGTGCTGTCAAAACAGAATTCAATGGCACTAGATAATGTCTCACAGCACCACTGAATCCCTATGTGACAGATCCACACCTGCAGTAGCCAATCATGAGTGCAGTAAAAGACACAAAGACATCAACAAATGTCCGGACATACCCGCTAACCAATGTAGAAACCTCATGTTTCACTGCAGCTCAAGATCAACCCAAAACAACTTAAACTGGTACCAAATAGAGCACTTTGTACCCGCAGTTGTCACACATGATGCCTGAACCACACTCACTTGGCTGAACCTCACTGCATAATCTGAAAATTTGTACTGCTGAGTATCACAGACCACTCGAAGCCATTGTTGTGGTAGGTTTATATACATCCCTGAGGAGATACTTAAAGTGAAACAAGTGGAATCTGTGTTTTTTGGTGAAGGAACTGCAAGTAATACTTTATACTACCACGAGAATCTGGTTTACTGTTGCATCAAAGTTTATTCTCGTTTCCCATAATGTGCTGTGTGGGTTCATGTTTTAATAAAAATTATATCATTTGATTTATTGTCATCATAATCACTTTGTGGGTCGTTTGCTTGGTCACTATGGTTGTAGATACTTGCTTTACTTGAGTTATCTAGTAGGTAACAAAACACCAAAATGGTTAAGTTTTAAAAATTCACTTCTAGTTCTGGTGTAACAAAATAATTCCTCGTGATGGTATGATTTGTTTTGGCGTAATGATTAATGGTTTGTTAGATTTAAAAAATAAATGAAAGTGGTTTTTTTTTTATGAGAAAATTAAATGGTCGGGGTTTGTTCATTGGATCTTTAGAGAGTTTGCGATATATGCTGAACTTTTTTCTTATGCCTAGAGGTGAAAAGATGGAGGCTGCATATGCCAGCTTATATACATTGTAGGCAAACAACTCGATGATACCACAAATTCTGAATATAGGTGTTTCACTGATGCTTATTTTGATGTACTAAAAAAGAAGGTATCGGCTGACCAACATCTAACCCCACATTTGCGATCTATGGTTCTTGATGTTATTAATCTTAGATCAAATTGGATTCCAAAGCAGAAAAATGTAGCCATTTTATTTTCAATACATTACCTTTTAGTCTGTTGTGTATCGTCTAATGTTGTGTTCGTATTGATATATACAGGCCAAAGCCCAGAGCATTATAGAGATCCACATTGAAACAGACGACATGCAGCTTAGACTGTGCAGTGAGCGTAGAAGCAATGACTGGTGGGTCACAAGGGAGTTTAAGCACCAAGGGTTGATGCTATCCAAAATTTAACTAGAATAATTATCAAGTGTATGTTTGAAGACTCATGGTTTAATAAAACTTTCGGCAAGAACACAGATTTGACATTTCACTAAAAACTTTGTTAATTTTGGGTACCTTCTTTTTTATACGAAAATATAACATATATTCGTATGATGAGACAACCGTCTTATTACTATTTTCAACTCAATTACTCAATAAGCCAAAATTGGTTAACCATGCGCTATTGCTCTTCTATGTTGAGGGTATCTTAAATCTTGCATTGGAAAAGTCGCAAAATCTACAAGTAAATAAAGAAAATGAAATCCTACAATGACAACCTGTTGAGATCAAGCAATTTTTCGGGCTACTGAGTTTGTCATTCTATGGTACAACATAATGCTTCACTGAGTTGTGAGATAGTTCTGGGTCAAAGCATCAAGCTACCACCATGACTAATAGCCATGTCATCAAAATAGCATGGTAACAGAAACCTAACTAATATGTTTTTATGTTCCGAAAAGCAACCCTACTAACATGTTTACATGTGCTAATATAGATCCACATTGAACATGTTATGACTTATGAGCTCATGAGTCAAAAAAATTGTATAACCTCGCTCTGGTGAGTGGTGACTTTCCAGTAAACCATAATCAACAGTAATACAGTATACATCATTATAAACAAGTTGCAACTAACATTGGCAATGCCTTACAAATATGAAGCTCATAAAGTATGTTTTACATGGGACTAGCTTCCGTTACTAATTCCTCTTCAAATACCACTACATCTAAACCAGTTGGGAAAAATACTGCATAAAAAAATGTCTTAACTGAACCCTCAAATATGCGAGCATAAGCTCAATTTTGGTATAAATAGATATCTACTCGGTTCCACTTTCTGAGCTGCGCTGGGATCCGTTGAGTTTCTTTGAAGTTTCTCTTATAAAATACCAAGTATAAATAAACGGAAATAATCTTTGCATTCTGGCTTTAGTACTGGATAGGCCCATCCAAGTTCCCAGACGCAAACTGACAACCACACAACAAATTTAGCATCAGAATCGATGTTCAAAGACTTCAAATATAAATTTAATGAAAGATATAGAAAGATCTAACAAAACAAAAAAGTGCACTTGAAGTCGCACTTAGCAGATGAAAAAAAACTTACCTGCTCAACAATTGGATTTGTAGATGAAGTAAATTCATCCGTCATTCCTTCCCATACAACCTTTCCCTCATGAAGAAACACCAACCTAAAAACACGGTACCATTTTGAGAAAGCTTAGCAACAAGCATTATCATTGGAAAAGGAAGTGAATGACGGAAGTACAAGTGGCAACCTGTCAACGGCTCTTTTAATAGTACTATGTTGGTGAGTTACAACCACATAAGATGCAATCTTTCCAGGCTTCCCGACTGCATCTTGACCTTTGCAATGGACGGACCGTATCAGATCTTCAACTACAGTAGATGCAATGGGATCAAGTCCTGCTGTCGGTTCGTCATATAAAAGCACCTGCCAACATTTTTGTTCTTAAAAACTCACCTATTTTTCTTGACCCATGACCTTTGTGTCAACCTTACCAGTTGCTACAAGCGACATATAAAGAATACAAAAAAACAAAAAGGATGGGGTAGAATAGGTCATACTCGAGCACTATTGTATATACCTCCGGTTCTATTGCATTATTCGTTGTATCATATATTATCGATCGTGCTAAAGCAACTCTTTTTTTCATCCCTCCAGACAACTCAGAAGGCATCCGGTCCTCAACATCCTGCCAAATAACTCAACCAAGTTAAGAAGAAACTCGGGGTGTGCATGTTAGCTTATTTGGAAAAAAAGAGAGCACATTGTAGTGTTTCGATAAGCTTATAAGCTTAGGCTTATGAGCTTATATAGGGGGGGGGGGGGGGGGGGGGGGGGTTGATAAGCTCCTTTCTTGTAGCTTATGGGCTTATACATGCTAATACTTTTCACCTGAATATCATAAGCTAATCCAAACACTCAACAAGAGCTTATTAGATTATTCATCATACACCATAATTGTGTATTAAAATTAAGCTTAAGCCCACAAAATAAACTAACACTTTTCAAAACAAGATCGATAACTTCTATATAAAATTATTTTAAAAACATGATATTTGAACTCACCTTTAATCCAACTGCAGCCAATGTTTCTGTAACCAGTTGTTGAATTTGATCATCCGGCATTCTTGAATTTTCGTACCTATAAAATCCAAAAAGAAGATTAGAATAAGCAATGAAAATTTAGAGAGGAGAGTTGGAGGAAACTTACAATAGGAAACCAACATTTTCCCGAACTGTTAAAGAATCAAAAAGTGCTGCACTTTGAAATACCTGCATTTCACAAAGTTTGATATATAACGTTATGAGCAAAAAGAAGAAAAAAGCAAGTGTTTTAAAAGCGTAAATAAGGCTCACCAGGCCAATTCTAAGTCCGGACATATCATCATCACTTATCAACCCATGTCTTCTTCTTCCTCTAATGTAAACTTCCCCCTGATCAATTGCAAAATTCAAAAATGTAAATGCAGGGCATTTAATTAAGACTATACTGAATAAACATAGAAGAGTTTAAACAAACTTTATCTGGAGCAAGGAGGCCAGAAATTATCTTTAGAATGGTAGATTTTCCGGTTCCAGAAGGACCAATGATTCCGACTGCTTCTCCATGCTTAATCTGTGAGCAATTAAGCAAATAGTAAAAGAGACATAAAGTGAACAAAAAGGTAAATAATAGTAAAACCGGTGGTTTTGAAATTACCTTTAAATTGACCCCTCTTAAAATGTGTTTTGCCCCAAAAGACTTGTAAACATTTTTACACTCAATAAGAACGTCTGTCTCGTCCTGCCTGTCTGCCTATCTAAGATATAATAGCAAATTATATCATATAGTAAATATGACTAACAAGACTAGATTAGTGAATCATAAAACTAAGACAAAATAAAGAGAATTATTATAGAGTATATGAAAGATAAGGAATTACGTTGAATATGGTGGGGTGAAATTGTATATCATCAGCAGGCTTAGGCTTTATATTCTGAGAAGAAGCCATACTAGTACAATATACTCTTCCACTTGTGTGGATTGAAGAAGTAGATAACTTTTTGCCAGATTTACAATAATACCCCTCACTTGCGGTTGCGGTAAGATGGTGATAAGAAGAAGATGATGATACATTTGTTCTACTTTGAGGCAAAATCAGCGATGAGCCCACTAACCAAGCAGGCGTAGTCGTCATAATGCCTCGTGTGCGTGATGTGTACCTCTTTTTATGCCAACCGTTTCTAAACACAGAATATATCAAGAGAAAATAGATTCAGTACATAAAAAGTGGACAATATGAAAGAACTAAATGAGCCTACTTAACCACCTAGTGCTAAAATAGTCTAATAGAAAACAACTTAGTTGACCAAAAACGATTTAAATGTCTTGAATAAATTAGACAAGTATACACGCTACAAAGAAGATAAAGTCAGAGCTGCTAAACTAGGTAGCGAGAAAGACAGCAAGTCTAGCACATGGAAAAGACGGACTCACAGAAACTAATCGATAACAAATCAGCAACTAACAAATTACATGTGAAAGATTGTTACTTTTTGGCCTTTCTGTTACTGATTTAAACACTAAGATATATTCTACATCTATTTGATGTGATATTTATCTACCATGATAAATATGATGATATAAAAGAGAAAATAAAATTGCAAAATATAGATGCTGTCCTCACGCGCGTGTCGTCTAAACTCTAAGAACATGAAGCAATCAAGCAATCAAGCAACCAAGAAACAGACTTTCACGGCCTTTCGAATTAATAAAAATAAAACATGGGACCATGGGAAGCAAACTAAAAGGAAAAAACAACTAATACATGGAGTCAATCTTGACGCAAAACAGCTAAATTCCTCAAGTTCACCAATGCAGCTAATTAGTATTTTTTTCAAAAATTAACTACCGCTTCTAGCCATAAATTAAGTTATTTCCAACAAATAACAAGCTGGGGAGCTTAACGCTAGGGAATAGTGGATTTGACATAATCTGGTTAAACCGTATGATAAAAAAACGAAGCGAGATTGCCCAGCTCCTTTTTCGACCAAGTCCCAAATCAAGAAACTAACTGAATAAGCAAAATTATTTGGAATTGCTTAATTTTTTCTGCTTACTGCTTATTTATGGGTAAAATAAGCAATTGGGTAACTGCTTATCTGTATCAAAGTACAATTAGCAACCCAAAAGATTGAAACTTGGCATCATTTTCAAGAATCCATATTTGAAACAATAACCATAATCATCATATGTAAAAACCCAAAACATAACCAACAATTTAACATTAAACACATCTTCTTGTTTTACCTCTTGTTGTTGTTGTTGTAATTAAGCTTCTGAGTTCTGGATAGCTTAGTATATCTGATTTACTTCTGCCACTTTGAATGGGTTTTCATTCCAGTTTCAGTTGTTGCAAATGAAATTAGAAAGGAAATGATTTGATTTGGGGGTAAAATGAGATCAGTTTGGTGGGGGGAACTTTTGGGTTAAAGGGATGGGGGTCCTAAAAACAAACACTCCCTCTATTCACACGTTTAGAATGTGTGTGGTGCGATGTCGTAGTGGTAGTGCTAGTGCACTTATTGAACATATTAGCTCCCGTTGGTTTTGGTCTAATTCGGTCTCGGTTAGGTGTTTGACGGTTTGGTCCGATCTTAGACTGATGCTTAGTGCTACATAAGTCGTGTTATTCCATGCTTTCAAGAGTGTAGGTATTGTGGCATGTCAAAACCTCACTTTTAGTTTCATTTTAACATCTTACTTTTAAATTTTACACACAAAAATACACCTTCCTTGTAACATGTCATTTAGGCCCCACACACATTTTTTTCACCATATTTTTCAAACTATTTTTTTATTTATTAAATAAAAATACAAATAACATTTTTATAAATAAAAAAAAAGTTACAAAACTAATAATAATAATAATAATAATAAAAGTTAAACTTATTAAATTCCAACAACACACTCTTAACTAATAATAAATAAATAAATATAATCAAATATCATCTTTAGGTCTACACACAAACACACATGCATCAAATCAACACACATAGAAAGTAAAAACACAACACAAACACAAATCCATTTTTTTGTCCTCATTCGTTTACACGTACGTCAGAAAATTCACGTTGTAGTTTGAAGGGGGGGGGGGCACGTTTCAACGACCCACTTTTTAGTGCTACGTAAGTACGTCTGGTTTTATGTCATAACACAACTCTTTCACTCACGACATCAAAAAACATTCTCTCTTCTTTAGGGCCCAATTTTCCTTTTCATTTTTATTTAGGCCCCATTATTATTATTGATGACGTATAGTCTACATTCGGGTCATGAACCCGGCCAAAAACATTACTAGAGATCGAGCCCAGTACGCATGGGCTAAACCCGGTAACGGTTTGGGCTCACGAAGGCCCAAACCCAAAGCTATTTATGGTTTTGGATATCGGATATCTCTTATTAAACGAGATATGTATTGATTGCCCGATTTAGGCGGGATACGCCGAAGGTTGGGGAACACGAAACCAATAAGGGTTTCGTGTGTATATAAAGGGCATCCCTGCCCTCATTAAAGGTACGATCTAAAACACTAACTCTCCATAACCCTAAAACCGATTACTTACTCTCACGCCGGAGGATAATCGTGGGAGACAATCCCACGATAAGCCTAACGGTGTTTTCTGTTTACTTAGTGCGCAGGTCTCAAGCAGCAATAATCAATTGGTACAAGAACCAGAGTTCAAACAAGGAACGCCCAACTTTTGTATCAACAAGTGGCGCCATCCGTGGGACCCTAACTAAGAACTAGAATGACGAAACATGGAAATCAGCGATCGCAAGCAGACCTTACAGGAAAGAAGCAACAAAGCGGATCAGCTTCTAAGCAGACTTCTGGGACAACCAGTGTCGCCAAAAACCAAGGATTAGGTCCAGACCTAGTCTTCCCTACGGTGGAACAACGCTCGGGGACAACCCAAGCCACTACAACCACCACCAGCGCAGGAGATCCGCTGCGCACCCTTTTTACTACTCCCGTTCAATCAGTATTAGAAACTGACCTCTCGAAGGCACCAGATGCACCCGACAGAAACAAGGGCCCGGTAGTAGAAGTAGGTACCCTCTCTCTAGAAAGGGTCGCACCGGAACTCGCACCGGGAGATTTCGTATCTCAAAATTACGAAACCTTGGCAGCCCTCATGCAAGAGGAAGCAAAAAAAAGGTCGAGTCGAAGCCTGCATGCTCGACTCAATTTCGACTCAGAATACGAAACATCCCCACCGCGCCGTCAGAAGGAGAAACGCGGGAGGGATAGCCGCCGGCCCCCAGTGTTTAACAGAATTGGGAGGAGAGTTGAGGATGATGAGACATCTAACTCGCAGCATCGGGAAGGAAGCGAGGAGGATGAACGGCGTACCAATGTCCACGCCAGGCTTGGTAGCCGCAAAGTCCATGACAGACTTGGGCGACGATACTCCCCAAGTGAAAGCCCTTCAAGTGCAGATTCTGAGGGCAGTCGGCGCAAACGCCGAAGAAGGGAAAATTCGTCCTCCGGTAATTTCTCGGACAACGAGGATAGCGAAACTGGACACTGGAAGTCCAGGAGGAAATACCGTGACCAGGAGGAGGAAGACATGTCTCTTCCGTGGCGCCGCCAGAAGGTGGATGCGTTCACTCGACGTATCAGTAACTTCTCAGAAGATAAGAGAAGGCGCATGCCCGCTAACGTCAAAACCTATGATGGAACAGGTGATCCTGATGATCACCTAAAATTTTTCGAATCAGCCGCTACTATCGAAAATTGGCCACAACCTGTGTGGTGCCACATGTTTAATTCCACGCTAGTGGGAAACGCGCGGAACTGGTTCAGTAAGCTTCCACGCAGAAGCATCAATGGCTTTGAAGAGTTGAGAAGACATTCCGCCTAAACTTCACTCAACGGAAGAAGTGCGCTAAAAACCCTGTCGAACTCGCCAGGGTAAAACAGCGCCAGGGGGAATCTACAAGCGCATACATGGAGCGCTTCAAAGATGAGTACATACAGGTTAAGGCATGCCCCGAAGTGCTGAAAATCTCAGGGTTCATGAATGGGATCAATAACCCAGAACTCATCAAAAGGCTGAACGACAAGATCCCCCAAACCTTCGATGAATTAATGAAACGGACAAGGTCCTTCGTCCAAGGAGAAGCTGCCGCGGCGGATAGCAAGAAAAGCTACTCAAACTATCGGTCACAGGATCAACCTGGGAGACAATCCACTGACCGGAGTAGCAACCGTAACAAGAACTACCGCGGTCAGGGGAGCGGACGGGATAATGACAGGTATACCCCTCTGACCAAGACTCCAAAGGAAATACTCGCAACAGAAGGTGCGAACTTCCCAAGACCCCCACAAATGCGCACTCCAGAGGATCGGCACGTGGGGAGTGGATATTGTGACTATCATGGACAAAAGGGCCACACCACCAATGAATGTGTCCAACTGCGACAACTCATCGATAAACTAGTGAAAGAAGGCAGATTGGACCATTTGGTCAAGAACATCAAGGAAGGAAAGGATAGACAGAAGAATGGGAACAAGAAAGAGACACCCAAAGACAAGGCTGACACCATCTACATGATACAATCATGGCAACGAGTAACTAGACAGAAAGTCAGCCAGAAATTTTCCCGTGGAAGTGGAATCTCTTTCCCCACCTTAACTGCGGACAACGCAGCGGTAGAGCCGCTCACCATCGAAATTAATGCGGGGGGTCACGATATCCACCGCATGTATGTTGATGGAGGAGCATCCGCCGACATAATGTACGAGCACTGTTTCAAACGACTGCGACCTGAGATACGCAGTCAGTTAAGCCCGGTTATGACAACGCTGACTGGTTTTACAGGAGAAAAGATATGGCCTATGGGGCAAATACGCCTACTAGTCAGTGTGGGCAATAAAGAGCACTCCGCGACAGCCTGGATGGATTTCATGGTGATCAAATCCCATTCGCCATACAATGGCATTATCGGAAGACCAGGGATATCAGCCATGCGCGCAATACCGTCTACAACACATGGGATGCTCAAATTCCCAGTGGAAGGTGGTATTGTTACTCTCTACAACGCCACTGTACCACATAGAGAATGTAACACGATTACATGCAAGACGACACCTATCCCAGAACAGCGCGCAACCAAAGTTCCAAATCTGAAGGTTGCAATTCATCCCGATTACCCAGAACAGGAAGTATCGATTGGAGGGTCCCTGTCGGACAACGGCAAGGCATCTGTATGCGCGCTCTTGCAAAAGAACATGGACATCTTTGCATGGGAGCCAAAGCACATGACTGGGGTACCACGTTCAATCACAGAACACAAGCTGAGAATCCGACAAGGATACTCACCAATACGCCAGAAGAAGCGCGGCCAAGCTCCAGAACGCGCACAAGCAATTCTGGCAGAGGTACACAAGCTTGTGGAGGCAGGTATCATGAGAGAAGTCTACTACCACGACTGGCTTTCCAACCCAGTAATGGTAAAGAAGAGCGACGGTAGCTGGCGGATGTGTGTGGACTTCACAGATCTCAACAAAGCATGTCCACAAGACTTCTACCCGCTACAGGAGATAGACTGGAAGATAGAATCTTTGTGTGGATACCCGCTCAAGTGTTTCCTAGATGCATACAAAGGATACCACCAAATCCAGATGGCTAAGGAAGATGAGGAAAAAACGGCCTTTCATACAAGCCAAGGCGTCTACTACTATACCAAAATGCCCTTTGGCTTGAAGAACGCAGGCGCCACCTATCAGCGGTTAGTAGATAATGCATTTGAAAAACAGGTGGTCCGCAACTTAGAGGTTTACGTTGACGACCTAGTCATAAAAAGCCATACTGAGGATGAGTTGGTGCGCGACATTGAGGAAACATTTAGGAGACTCAAAGAGATCAACATGAAGCTAAACCCTAAAAAGTGCACTTTTGGCGCTACAAAAGGCATGTTTCTCGGATACCTGATAGAACCTGATGGCATCAAACCATGTCCAGAAAAAACCAAGGCTGTCATCGAACTTCCTTCACCGCGCACGTTGAAGGAAGTCCAATCTCTCAACGGAAAACTGGCTGGTCTAAACAGATTCTTATCTAAGTCAGCAGACAAGTCACTACCTCTCTTCAAGACACTCAAGAAGTGTATAAAAAAGGGAGATTTTCGCTGGACTACGGAGGCAGAAGAAGCCTTCACACAGCTTAAACACCACCTGGCAGCGCTCCACACATTAGTCGTACCCCGACCAGGGGAAGAGTTAATTATGTACTTATCTGCGACACATGGAGCAGTCAGCGTGGTGCTGCTGACAGACAGGGAGTCAGTGCAAACACCGGTGTACTTTGTAAGCAAAGCGCTCAAGAAAACGGAGATCAATTACAGTGCAATGGAAAATTTGGTCCTGGCTTTAGTATTCGCCGCCAAGCGGCTGCGCAGGTACTTCCAAGCGCATCCAATAGCAGTGATCACAGACCAACCAATCAAGCAAATCATCTCCAAACCTGACGCATCAGGACGACTACAGAAGTGGAGCGTGATGCTAGGTGAACACAACATCTCCTACAGACCACGTACGGCGATAAAAGGGCAGATACTAGCAGATTTCATCATCGAAAAACCAGACACTGATGTTGCACCCGTACTAGGCAAGAAGGAACTACAAGATCCATGGATCTTGTTTACAGATGGATCTTCATGTGTGGATGGGTCAGGAGCAGGCCTCATCCTCACAAGTTCGGAAGGAATGGAATTCACTTATGCACTGCGTTTTGAATTCACAGCGACAAACAATGAAGCAGAGTACGAAGCCCTAATCGCCGGACTACGCATTGCAGCTCGAATGGGTGTACGCAACCTGGAAGCAAATGTAGATTCCCGGCTAGTAGCCAACCACGTGTTGGGCGAGTACGTGGCTAAAGAGGAGAATATGATCCAATACCTCGACAAAACCAAGTCACTTATCCAAGTCTTTGACAGGTTTACCATCAAACAGGTCCCTAGAGGGGAAAATCGAAAGGCGGATGCACTAAGCAAGAACGCATCCACAAGCTTCGCACACCCGTCAAAACAAGTTCTAGTGGAAACATTGAAGAACAAATCCATCTCGGAGATGGAAATATCCACGGTAATCGAGGAGGAAGGCCCTACGTGGATGACACCAATAAGGGAATTCATAAGCAAGGGCGTATTACCCCAAGAGCAGAAGGAAGCCAGAAGAATACGGCGAACATCACAGAGGTTTGAGCTCCGAGACGATGTACTATATCGACGCTCCTTTCTGCAACCATGGCTCCGCTGTGTGGGCCCCATACAAGCAAATTATGTACTGCGGGAAATCCACGAAGGTTCATGCAGCATGCATTCAGGACCACGGTCTGTGGTTGCCCGTGCTTTACGGTCAGGATACTATTGGCCCACCATGCACCGTGATACGCGGGAATTGATAAGAAAGTGCGATGACTGTCAGGTTCATAGACCCATCCAGCGCCAACCACAACAAGAGCTAACGCCTATCACGGCGCCATGGCCATTCTACAAGTGGGGTATCGACATTGCAGGCCCCTTCCCCGTTGCAGCAGGAGGATTGAAGTTTCTCATAGTGGCCATAGACTACTTCACCAAGTGGATCGAAGCAAAAGCGGTCGTAACAATTACTGGCAATCAGGTCAAACGCTTTGTTTGGGACAATATTGTATGCCACTTCGGACTACCTGGGGAAATTATCTCGGAAAACGGGAAACAATTTTGTGACAATCCCTTCAAGGACTGGTGCGAAAAGTTGAATATCACGCAGCACTTCGCATCAGTTAAACATCCACAAACCAACGGCTTAGTGGAGCGTGCAAATCGAAGTCTAGATGAAGGAATTAAAGCACGTCTGGACAAGCACAAAGGAAGGTGGGTAGAAGAATTATCGCATGTTCTGTGGGCGCACCGCACTTCAATCAAGACCAGCACAGGGGACACTCCCTTTTCTCTAGTCTATGGGACAGAGGCCGTCATACCAGCCGAAATTGGGATGCCAACTATTCGCATCGCTGAAGTCAATGTGGCAACCAATGATGACGAGCGGCGTATCGACTTGGACCTGTTGGAAGAAAGACGCGATCGTGCAGCCATATGTGAAGCGAGGACGAAATCAAAAATGAAGGGATACTATGATGCTAAAGTGCGAAGTGTTTCATTCAGACCAGGTGACTTTGTTTACCGCGCCAATGATGCGATCCACGCAGAAGACACAGGAAAACTTGGACCGAAGTGGGAAGGACCCTATGAGGTCACTGAAGCATTAGGAACAGGCGCGTACAAGTTACGAGACATGGATGGTCGCGAACTACCGCGTACATGGAACATTTGCAATCTTAAGCGATGTTATCTCTAGGAATGGCTACGGCCCAGCGCACGGACACTCTTGCATTTTAGTGAAGTGCCCAATAAATATCCGTGCATTTACATTTTGTTTTACTTAGGAATATGTCTTATTTATTTTCTTTCATAAAAACTTGCAAGTATTAATAAAACGTCGCGGTTTCTAGCTAACTCCGCGACACATTTCAATTTGTTATTTCCATATACCTTATGTCTTAACATTTTTTATCTCTTGCCTACATGGCGTGCATGCACTCAATAAACCCACGATGGTACAAGGATGAGTAAACCTACTAAATAACTCATTGAGTAAGAGGGTTGCAAACCCATCGACATTGGATCACAAATCCTTGTTAAACACCTTGTTATCAAGACGTTGGAATAAGTTCGGCGCGCATCCCACGACGGGTGCGCTACTATGCATACTGTGCGCGTTTAACAAATTAGGAATCACGACACTTGACTCCTTGCTATGATATTTACAGTACGCTGCATATCACACCATACACGATTATGATGAAACATACTTAGAAATTATGTTTTAAGTATACTATGAATTTCACACACTGTTATGAACTTCATATCCGCGCTTATACAATTGTTTGCTTCTTAGATAATACACACATTTTTTATGGAAAGACAAATAACTAAGTGTTAGGAATTAGAAATTCCAGGTATTAAAGAGTCGGTCACCTCAAGTATATGTAATCGTTAGAAAGATCGTAGTCGTAGTTCATTTAAGTTAAGTAGTTTTTAGTTAAGTAACACCGTGGAGGACGGACGGGTCTTTACCCACTGTATGCCTGATCCACAGCCCGTTGTGTGGCGTTTTATTGTAAGACTATAAATACTCTCTACCTTCCAAGGTAGAGAGTTGGAGCTCATAATAAGAATTTTCTTTCTCTCACTAAAGTTTCCTAAACCTCTAACTTTCTCTCTCTAAAACTCATCTCCTATACGCCTATGTATGATTGTGTTATGATGTGTATGTGAAATCCAGTATCCTACAATTGGTATCAAGAGCCATGGTTAGATCATGTCTTGCACATCTTTGGATTTCTAGTGGTTTTTAGGTGGTTTTTGAGTTTGAAAAAGTTTAGTGGTGTTGTGCATCATTTGGTTGATTTCTTGTGTTAAAGCTTGGATTTTGTTAGTACTTTTATGTTTAGAATCATCACAAGTGTTTAGGTTTTCATTTGGTAAGCTTGAATCATCTTGGTTGGGTTGTTTTTGGATTGAAATGTGATGTTTATGTTGTTTTTCATGCTAGCGACTTGACCTACGGAGTTGTTTCTTAGTAGCGACTTGCTTTGCAATTTTGTAGCGAGTTACAGTTTTGGAGCTAGCGACTTAGGCCTAGCGACTAACAGTACAAGTAGTGGACTCTCCACTACGGGTAGCGACTTGGTGTTAGCGACTTGGTCTGTAGCGAGTTGCTCTTTAGCGACTTGAATCTTTAGCGACTTGTCTAGCGAATTGCTGCCAAAATTTTGCTAGCGACTTGAGGCTTAGCGAGTTACTACTTAGCGACTTGCATTTGTTTAGCGACTTGGGACTTTAGCGACTTAGTGGTATAGCGAATTAGGTGTTAGCGACTTGGTGCATTATCTTCTAGCGACTTGGGTGATTTTTTTTTACGGTTTTCTCTTGATTTAGTAAAATCCCGTGAAAGAATCTATTTCCCGGTTTAATCATAGAGTTATAAAATCCCGTATAAACTGTTAACATGTCTACCAACGTTCCTACTATCATATCCACTGTTGCAGAGGATGTTCAAGCTGCTGGATCAGACACTCGTCCACCCATGCTTGACAGAACTGACTATGACTCTTGGGCTCAACGAATCAGATTGTACTGTCTTGGAAAGGAAAATGGTGTCAACATTCTCAAATCCATTGATGAAGGACCGTATCGAGTTGAGACGACTAGAGATGTACTTGATACTGCTGAAGATGGAACTCTGATTTACGGAATGGACAGACCAAAGATGTATGATGAGCTTGATGATAAGGAGAAAAAGAGATTCGATGCTGATATCAGGGCTTCTAACATTGTTCTTCAAGGTCTTCCTAAAGACATCTACAAGCTGATCAATCACAACACCGAAGCAAAGGCAGTATGGGATAATGTCAAGATGCTTCTCTCAGGTTCAGAATTAACTATGGAAGACAGAGAATCACAACTCTATGACGAATTTGAACATTTCAAGATGAAACCAGATGAGAGTGTCTATGAGTACTATGTGAGATTTCATAAGTTGGTGAATGATATGAGGAACATCAGAATGACTATGCCTAACATTCAGCTGAACTCTAAATTTGTGAACAACATGAATCCCGAATGGCACAAGTTTGTCACCTCTGTGAAGCTCACTAAAGGATTGAAGAATACAAACTATGAGCAACTCTATGCCTTCCTCCTTCAGAATGAGAGACATGCCATGTTTGAAAAGAGGATTCTTGATCAGTTCAAAGGTCAGGGAGAAACAAGTTCTACAAATGATTCAACTGCCTTTTTCACAAATGATGGGATTACCACCAATGCTTCTCAAGTTGTACCCACGAAAGATGATAATCACAAACCCATTTCTGATCCAAGGTTCAAGCAACCTGATGCAAATGTTGTCATGGAACATTTCATCACTCAACTGACACTCATGGTTAAAGAGAACAGGACACTTTCACCTCACACCAACAAACTTCACACCTGCAATGAGATCCGAACCGCCTCCAATCTGCACAACCATGCTTTGATCAGAGATGGGAAAATTATGGGGCAGTCAGTTCAAGAAAGGCAGTTTGATCAAGGAAGAGGTGGAGCTGGTAGAGGTTATGTTGGTAATCAGAATCGAGGAAGGAATGGTAATCAAGGTCAAGCTAAGCCGATCAAATGTTATAACTGTGGTGGTGAGGGACACATTGCAAGGAACTGCACATCTCCAAAGCGTCCACAGAATGCTGATTACTTCAGAGATAAGATGCTGCTTGTACAAGCTCAGGATAATGGTGCTGCTTTGGATGAAGAGGAATTGTTGTTTCTAGCTGAGGGCAATGCCAAGACCTATGATGCAGATGTGGATGAGCAGCCTATTCAGAAGATAGGTCACAATCATCAGAATGCCTTTCAAGTCGCTGATTGTGATGCATACGACTCTGATGTGGATGATGGACCTACTGCACACACAATTTTTATGGCTAGCATTTCTCCAATGGTTTCTCCCAAGGTCTCCTCTTCACCACAAGCTGGCCCATCCAAAGACAGACTCATCTCAGAGGTATTAAAACTATACAATGATGCTGATGTGCAACAGATGCATGACAAAGTACAATCAACTGAAACTATTGAATCAAATGTTGAAAATATGGGTAATATCAATATTGTCCCATATGATCAATATGTGAAACAAAGTGAAAGTGAAGTTGTACCAAGTGATGCATCTCCTGCAGTCAACAATGACCATGTTTTTGATGAATACACTGCATGTGCCCCTGATGATTCTGTAATTTCTGAACTAAATGCCTATAAAGAACGTGTTGCTATCTATGAACAACGTGTAAAATTTGAGTTGACCTCTCGTGAGCAGGAAATGGATGACCAAGTGCGTACAATCATTAGAAAAAGTAATTTTCGAGAAGAAGTATTAAAACAAGAGTTAAATTCCTTGCAAGAAAAGCTTTCTAAAACTGCTAAGCAAAAACAAGAACTTCAAGAAAATGTGAAAATGCTTAAGCAAGAATTTAATGCAAAGGAATCAAAACTCTTGAAAGATTTTTCTAATCTGAAAACTTTGAAAAACAAACTTGAAAACAAGTTGTACATACAAGGGAACACCATTCAGACTGCTCACATGATCACTAAGCATAGAGTCTTAAGCGATAAGCATAGCATTCCCCTTGTTGAGGAACCAAATCCAGAGGTCATTAAAAGGGCTAGAAATGCTCATAAGGTTCTTTATGATGGCAATGAAATCCTTAAACCTAGACAGAAACCTAGTTGCGTTGAGTGCACTGAGGAAGATAAGAAATCAGATGAAGTCACTAGGGAAAAGATGAACAAGAAATTAGATGATCCTAAATGTAAAGAGAAGAAAATAAAGATCACACCCCATGATTACAAGAAGGAAAACTGGATTTCCTTGAACATGTTTAAGCCTCAGACATTGTTGACTCCCGAACAAGTTTTCTGGAAAATGGATTTAGATAAGCAGAAAGTTGATAATATTGTTGAAACAAACCCACCCCTTTGGAAAATGCCTAGAGCGACAGTGTATCCTCCTAATACACCAATGCATCTTGTTCCTAGAACAATTGCCACTAAAAGCAAGACCTTAATTAGCCAATATGTTATATTTCAACTATTTGTTGATTTTGAGAAAACTTGCAAGAAAAGGATCACACCCACTGGTATAACTGAAGGAGAAAGGGGCTTTAAGCAAATGAAAGAATGTTATTTAACTGAGGTCATGCCTTTCTTTAAACTTCTAAAAGATCACTTTGAGAGTCTTAAAAAGGGGATAGAAACTGATATTAAGGGAATGGAAAAGGAATTTGATGCAATGATAGTTGAAGTTAGTGACTATGAGCGAGCACTAAAATATAATGAGATTGAGAGGAAGAACTTGCATACACTAAATGAGAATCTGATTTCTGAATGTATTGCTCAAGATGTGTTTTTCACTGCTACAAATTGTTCTATTAATGCTTCTCAATTTCATGAATTATCTGTTGCCCTGAAAGTCTCCCATGATCGTGTCATTGAGCTTGAAAAAACTAATTCTGAACTAAACGAGAAAATTGAACTGGATGATCACGACAATTTGGTTAAACATTTTTCTAAACTAGAAGTTGAGCATTTTAATTTACAACTAAAATATCAACATCTTAAAGAAAATATCAAAACTTCAAATATCAAGACATCCTCAGATGCTCCAGAGTTTGATGCAGTTTTTCAAATTAACAAACGTGATGAACAGATTCAAGCTCATTGCAACACGATCAGAAAGTTGAAAGCCCAAATCTCTCAATTAAAGGGTCAAACGAACAATATGACAGGCTCCCAAATGCCTCCTCCTTTAGATTCTCAGAATTCTCAAACGTTTCATCTTCAAAACCTAGTAAATGCATTACAAAAGGAAAACGAAAGTTTTCTAGAAGAAAATGAAAAGGTTAAACGTCATTTCAATGAGTTATTTGAATCAATAAAGGTCACTCGTAACAAAAATAACGAACAAATAGCCTCATTGCAAAAGGAAATTGAGAATCTGAAGAGTCAGGTAAAAGGGAAAATGCCAATGACCAATGGGGAGAATGGTGTATCAAAGGTTCACTCTTGTAATAAATATGATTTGTCTGTGAAATATGTCCCTCCTCATCTCAGGAACAACAAACTTGCTGTTCAAACATACTTCTCATCCCTTAAGGATTGCCTAGAATGTCTGCGTGAGATTGTTGAAGAGGATAAGTTAGAGAAACCTCATGATAATGCAATTGGACATGCATGCTTATATGCCAAACGATCTCAAGAAATCCTAGAATGCTTGATCACAATATGACCAAAATCCTTAGGTGAGAGAGTTAATCCGTTGATTCCATGCTCGATGCCTAATGCCAAGTATGATACTCATTCAATGCCCAATGTTTTGAATATGAATCTTAGTGTGCCTTTAAGTAGTTCAGATTCCAGATCTGTCAATACTAAGAAAGAGAACTCAAGTGTGCCTTCTAGGAGTACATATCCCAGCACTTCTAGTTTTAAGAAAGTGAACCTTAGTGTGCCTGCATGTAGTTCAGATCCCAGCACATCTAAACAGGTGATGCAAAGAGTTGTAAAACCCACTAATGTTCCCATTCCCTCTACAGGAGTAATCAGTGACATTAAAGGGAGCAGGTCAAAGTCTCAAGACAATACAAGGAATGATAGGACCTCGCAAGCTAAGAATGTGCACTGGAAAAGAGTAGAAGAACAATCGAGGAACTTTAAGCTTGAATCGAATAAAACGAATCACGTTGATTCTAGTATTAGCCATAGGCGTACTGTAATTAATTCGAATTCTGATACTATTTGCAAACCTTGTACTGATGTCTGCTTGAATTCTGTTTCTAATCATGAATGTGGTGTTTATGTTTTGCCTAATGATGTTAATTGTCCAGTTAATGCTGTTAATGCTAAAAAGGCAAAAAGGCAAAAACGAAAGAAAGTTAGAAAACAGTGGAAACCCACAGGAAGAACATTTAGTAAGATAGGCTATTATTGGATACCTGTTGGTCATAAGAATAATCAGACAATGCCCACTAGAAAATGGATGCCTACTGGTATAACTATTCCCTTAAGAAGTGAGCACACTGTGAACAGGGCTAATACAGACACTAGTACTGCATCAATTCACAATGATTCCAGTGCCTTAATTTCTGATATGAATGCTTCTTTTTCTGATGTGGGTGTTCCAACCATTGTTACTAACCAAATGGAACCCATTCTTGCATGGGGATCCCAATTATCCAGTTATCCACTCTTATCTGTGTTCAACTGCAGATCGTTCAAATCGTTCTGTGGTACCTGGACTCAGGCTGTTCCAAGCATATGACTGGCGACCGGTCACGGCTCCTGAACTTCGTGAGCAAATTCATCGGGACAGTTAGATTCGGGAATGATCATTTCGGTGCTATTATGGGTTATGGAGACTATGTTGTTGGCAACAGTGTTATCTCCAGGGTTTACTATGTAGAAGGTCTTGGTCACAACTTGTTCTCTATTGGTCAATTCTGCGATTCAGATCTAGAAGTAGCCTTCAGAAAACATACATGCTTTGTTAGAGAACTTGATGGTAAGGAACTTTTAAGAGGTTCACGTGGTTCAAATCTATACACCATCTCTATCGAAGATATGATGAAGTCTTCTCCAATTTGCTTGTTGTCAAAGGCTTCTAAAACAAAGTCATGGTTATGGCATCGTCGTCTCAATCACCTGAACTTCGGCACCATCAATGATCTCACCAGAAAGGACTTAGTTGTAGGTTTACCTAGACTCAAGTACGAAAAGGATCATCTTTGTTCAGCATGTCAATTGGGAAAAAGCAAGAAGTATGCCCATAAACCCAAACCTACTAACTCTGTCACAGAAGTTCTTCATATGATTCATATGGATTTATGTGGACCAATGAGGGTGCAGAATATCTTTGGGAAGAAATATGTGTTAGTTGTGGCTGATGATTACTCCAGATTCACCTGGGTCAAGTTCTTAAGGACAAAGGATGAAACTCCTGATATCATCATCAAACTCATCAAACAGCTGCAGGTTCGACTTAACAAAACCGTCAGAATTATCAGAACAGACAATGGAACTGAGTTTGTCAACAAACAACTTAGTGAATTTTATGAAAGCGTTGGAATCAGCCATCAAAGAAGTGTTCCACGAACTCCTCAACAGAACGGTGTAGTTGAAAGACGAAATCGAACTCTTGTTGAAGCCGCTAGAACAATGCTGATTTACTCAAAGGTTCCAATGTTTCTCTGGGCTGAAGCTATTGCCACTGCATGCTACACACAAAATCGTTCCCTGATTCACACTGTTCATGGAAAAACTCCATATGAACTTGTCCACAACAGAAAACCTAATCTCTCTTTCCTTCGTGTGTTTGGTGCTTTATGTTATCCAACTAATGAGGGTCAAGACTTAGGCAAACTTAGAGCTAAAGCAGACATTGGAGTATTTGTAGGATATGCACCAAACAAAAAGGGATACCGAATCTACAACAAAAGAACCCGAAATATCATGGAAACAATTCACGTTACGTTTGATGAGCTGACCGGTCAAATGGCTCCTGGACAATCCAGTTCAGGACCCGCACTTCAAAACAGTCCCATTGGTTCATCTCTTGTTCCAAACTCCTCTCATGAAACTCCATATGTACCTCCATCTGAAGATGATTTAAAGAAATTGTTTGATCCTATGTTTGATGAACTTTATGATCCAAGTACTAATGAGGTATCGATCCCTACAACAGAGGCTGCTCATATTCCTGTGAATGAAGTAAATCCCTCAGTCTCAATATCTTTAAGTCAAGAAGCGCCTACTGCTGATCCTTCAGTCTCATCAACAAATCATCATTCTTCAAATGTACATCATGGAACTGTTTCTGGCATCAATGATGAAGTTAATCCCTTTGGTACTCCTGAAGATGCTCCATTTGAAAACATATTTGCTCCTGAATCATCATCAGAACCATCTTCTTCAGGAGACATCGACTCTGCTACTTCAGTCCCTCAACTACTGCCACATGAACACCTTAGAAAATGGACTCACGATCACCCACTAGACAACATCATTGGAAATCCCTCTCGTCCTGTATCAACACGGAAACAACTTGCAACCGATGCCTTATGGTGCTTCTTCAACTCCGTACTATCTAAGATCGAACCAAAAGATGTTAAAACCGCCATGAATGAAGATAGCTGGTTCAATGCCATGCAAGATGAAATTCATGAGTTTGATCGACTTGATGTATGGGAGTTAGTACCTGCTCCAGACTGTGCTATGATTATTGCTCTTAAATGGATCTTCAAAGTGAAACTTGATGAGCATGGTGATGTGTTGAAGAACAAGGCTCGATTAGTTGCTAAAGGATACCGTCAAGAGGAGGGTATTGACTTTGAAGAATCTTTTGCTCCAGTTGCTCGAATCGAGGCAATTAGAATCTTTCTGGCTAATGCTGCTAGTAAGAACATGGTAGTCTATCAGATGGATGTAAAGACAGCATTTCTGAACGGAGATCTTAAAGAAGTCGTCTACGTCAGCCAACCTGAAGGATTTGTGAATCAAGAGCATCCTACTCATGTTTATCGTTTGAAGAAGGCTCTTTACGGTTTAAAGCAAGCTCCAAGGGCATGGTATGATACACTGTCAAAGTTTCTTCTATCTACCGGATTTAGCAAAGGAGCAGTTGATCCAACATTGTTCACCAGGAAGTCAGGCAAACATTTAATTCATGTTCAAATTTATGTTGATGATATTATTTTTGCCTCGACAGACCCAATGGAATGTGATCGTTTTTCAAATGAAATGAGTTCAAAATTTCAAATGTCAATGATGGGACAAATGTCATTTTTCTTGGGATTACAAATTTCGCAAAGTCCCGGAGGCATTTTTATAAATCAATCCAAATATGCAACTGAGACCTTAAAGAAATTTGGATTTGATTCAAGTGACCCTGTTGACACTCCCATGATTGATCGAACCAAACTAGATGAGGACCACTCAGGGATCATGATTGACCAAACAAAATATCGTAGTATGATTGGATCCCTGATGTACCTCACAGCTAGTAGACCAGACATATTGTTCGCTGTTTGCATGCGTGCTAGATACCAGGCTAAGCCTACTAAAAAGCACCTTGAAGCGGTTAAACGGGTCTTTCGGTATCTCCAAGGAACCATCAATATGGGTCTTTGGTACCCGAAGGACACCGGTATGTCACTAACAGCATATGCAGATGCTGATCATGCAGGGTGTCAAGATACTCGTCGAAGTACATCTGGAGGTGCTCAGTTTTTGGGTGATAAACTTGTGAGCTGGTCTTCAAAGAAGCAAATGAGTACTTCTATTTCCTCTACAGAGGCTGAATACATAGCCATGTCATCCTGTTGTGCTCAAATCTTATGGATGAGATCTCAATTATCTGACTATGGCTTTGAATTCAACAAAATCCCTCTGTACTGTGACAATAAAAGTGTTATTGCTCTCTCATGCAACAACGTTCAACACTCAAGAGCAAAGCATATCGACATTCGACATCATTTCATCAGGGAACAAGTGGGAAAAGGTGTGGTAGATGATGAGTGTGTAAATACTCATCATTTTTGGTTAAATCTGAACTGCAAAACGTTTAAAAATGCTCATAAATGCATCAAAATACTGAAAATATTCCAAAATTGCATTTTATATGTTTCAGATGCAAAATGTTTAAAATCAGATGAAAAATGAGCTAAGTTTGCATAATTGGCAGTTTCAGTCCCCCAAGTTTCAAAAGTTGTCAGAAATAGTCCCTGAGCACTTAATTTCAAAAGAAAAATCACCAAAGGTCCTTTTAAAATCATAAGTTGTCAAAATTAGTCCTTTGGTGAAAAATATCAAAAGTTTTGAGAAATTACAAGTTTGGTCCTTCAAGTTTAAAAATTGGCAAAAATAGTCCTTGGAAATTTGAAAAAGTCTATTTTTGTCCTTGCACTATTGAAACTTGTCACTTTTGGTCCCTTGGAACAACTTTGAGAAATTGGCAGCCTTGGTCCTTGATCTTTCAGAAAATTGCAAAACAAGTCCTTGTTATTAATACCCTTTATATCATTTTGGACCCTTGTCATAACCATTGGACCCCTGTCAATCCCTTGACCCCCTGCCATTTTGGACCCCCTTCAATATACTAAGCCAGTCAAACCCCCAAGTCAAACAAACGCACCCGCCTTTTTCTTCTTCCCCACCAGCTGCTTCTGCAACACTCAAGCTCCATTCCCCCAGCTCATCCTCCACTCTCCTTGTTCCCCCCACCTCACCAAACTCCAAGAAGCATTAAATGCATCCCTCCCCCTAACACTCAAACCCCCACTGGCAATTATACATTTTGGCGCCAAAATCAATCAAACGGCCAAGATCACTTCAACTCATCCAATGGTCCTGAATTAAGGTGGGAAACACTCAGAGATGTGAGAGAAGATATTTGCTATAAAAAGGAAGCAAGAGAAGAAAGAGAAAAAGTAGTTTTTTAGTTTTTAAATTTCATCAATGTCGTTTTAATATAAAAGTTTTAGTTAAGTTGAAAAGCTGTAATCTTTTGTTATTATGTACTCACTTTAAGTTGTTTTATCAATATAAACCATTTTCAAGTATCAATTCTAGTTGCATTACCATTTCATATTTTTGTGCCCACTGTTGTATAATTCAGTTTCAAATTCTAATATGCAAGTTTTCAAAAGTTTAATTTCCAGTTCAAACAAGCTTATATAAGCTTCTTATAGCTTTTTGTAAGCTTACATTTAAGTTTCAAGCAAATTTGGTTCTTGGTCAACGAAAGTCAAACTGGGCCAAAATGGAGAAGGAATTGGATATGGGTTGATGCAGTGCTGGATTTGGGTTGATTCAGAGTTAATGGGGTTGATATAAATAGGAGAGTGGATCTGTGTTTGACTAGTCTCAAGCCATAGTGGCTAGGACCTTATGTAAGTTAATTTTCAAAGTTTCATTGCATAATCTGTATTTGTAGTCATAAATAGTTCAAACTTGTTTATTTAGTGGTAATTAGGTTAACTAGACTCAGTGTTAGTGTCTGCACAAGCTAGTTTAGCAGTTGGTTTAATTTTAATTGCAAATCAGTAGAAATAGTGGTGTTTGGATCATAGGGTTAATCTGTGTTTTAGGTTTGTTCAGTGGTTGAGGATTGTTGTTTTAGGCTTATTGAGTTCATTTATATTCATTGCAGTCAACAAATAACCTTTGCATACACTCTAAGTCAAAAATCACTTTAATCTGTCTTAATTGGCTTAACTGTTGGGATTTTGTAAAATCTAAGACTAGTTTTGTGTTTAGAAATCATAGGTATAGCTTTCATTAGCTTTATTTTGTCTTATAACATCATAATCAGTCCATAAATTGAGCTCAAATTTCAAATAAGTCAACATAACAAAACTGCTCAAAAGTCAAAAATTGGAAAAATCCAGTTTTCAGCCTAACTAGGGTGATTTTTCATTGACTCATTTCTGGGCCAAATCAAATGAAATTGTGGTTTTAAAAACTTCAGTTGGTCTATTTTCTTATTACCATTTTTTAGATTTTTGTAAATTTTTTATAAGCTCCAAATTGGCTTGTGAATTGGGTCTTATTTCCCCTGTGCACAAACTCAGTGAATACTGAGTGTGCACAGTTTTGTGCAGGGCTTGCACAGAGCTCAGTTTAGCTCATCAAGGTCTGGTTTTTGGTTTATAAGCACCTAGCCAGGTCTTCTTTAAGTTCCAACACCTGGCTTTCATTTTCAGCTTATTGGGTAGCTTGTGCTTAAGCTTAAAAGTAGTAGCCTCAAACTGTTTTTAGCACTTATTCTCAAATCATCAAATCATGGTAGTGAGTACTTTAGAGGTTTAGGATAGTTATAATTAGTTGCTTTCTAGTACTTTTTGCATTTTATAGCTTCTGTAACAGTTTGGTACTTATTTGTGGCTTTTGGCTTATTTGGAGTGCTTATTCTTAAGCACTTGTGATTGCAGTTCCATATTCTTGCACACAAGCCACTGTTTTTATAATTTTCCTAGATTCATAATATTAATTTAGACTTTTCCTGAATTTTTCATATTTTTCTAGGTCTGTTTGCTATTTTTCTTCATTAAAAACAGTTTTTAGGTATTTTTAATTAGCTTTTAATACAATTAATTCAGAAAAGTTTCAAAAAAATAAGTTTTCATTTTTCCTAGGTTAAGATAAATATAAAAAGTCAAAAAAATATTTTTCCAGATTTTTCTTAGTTAAATTTGTATTTTTAAGCAATTTAAGTAGTTTTAAATAGTTTTTAATTCATAGAAAATACAAAAATAATCAGAAAAATACAAAATTAGTTTTGAAAATTCTCTTTAGTTATTTTAGATTTTTCCAAGTCATAATTTCATTTTTCTAGCTTTATTTCATAATTTCTTGTATTTTAGGGTATTATTAAATAAGTAAAAATAGTTTTTAATTAATAATAATTAGATAAATAGTTATAAAAATAATTTTCATTTTCTAAAAATTTTCTCTTATCATTAGGTTTGTAAAAATGTCATTTTCATATTTTTAGGATTAATATTGCTTCAGTTTCACATTTTCTTTTGTACGTCACGTAGTTTTTTAATTTAAGTTTTATAAAAGAAAAATCAAAAACATCATTTTGCAAATAGTGATAGCGTTTATTTAATATATTTTATCTTTTTAATTTTCTTTAATTTGCATTTAAGCCCCTGTAGTTTATATACTTTTCCTTTAGGTATAATTGTTCATAACCAATCATAACCTTTTCCGTTCAAATCCTCTCGATCACTATTCGTTTGGTGATTCATCGCACAGCTCGTTGGGACATAACGACCTGGGGAAACCCTATACTCTCCTGATCTTCATTGCATTTGGTTCCAGACTGTTTGAAGTTTGTTACGGTTGGCCATTCACAAGTGGCTAGCTTGCGTGATAAAACTTGACCGTCTGGGACCCGATCAGTAGAACTCTATTTTGTGAGGTCTGAATATCAGTTAGCAGACATCTTCACCAAAGCTCTTTCAAGAGAACGTTTTGAGTTTATTCTTCCTCGTCTTGGCTTGAAAAGCCTTCAACCAGAAACACTCAAACGTCTTCAGGAGGAAGACGAGGAGTAAAGGTTTATCTTCATCTATCTCTTGTAAATACTTATTCGAAAAACAAAATACAAAATATAAAACTTTCAAAATCCATAAAAATTTGAAAAATTCGAAAAATCTTCAAAAAAATATTGTCATTTTTGTCATGTTTCTCTCGATTCGATAATATCTACGGTCTTGATGTTGTCATTCAAAGAAAGACACGGGACTTTAGATGTTGTTCGAATTTAAAAAAAAAAATAAAATAAAATAAAAAAAATAATAAAATAAAAATTTTGAGAGAAAGAGAAAAATGGTTTATTGTCATTTCAGGCAGTAACCCGCTTTTCAAAGAAAGAACAGAGCCATGCTTTACCATGTTTTCAAATTCCATGCTCTGATTCTATAAACATTTATCTGCTGAAAATTAACTGCTTTGAAAAATAACTCAGTCTCTATTTTTGATAATCATCTGGACTTATTTGTCAAAATATCAATCTCTCAATCAACAACCTATGTCATTGATTGAGGGGGAGAATGATTTCAATTAAATTAAAAAGTTATTTGGCATTCAATTGTTTGAAAAAGATATTCATGCATGTTTTATCAATGAAGTTTAAAGTCTTAAAATCCGATCCTTATCAGTTAAAACGCTTTCATAATCAAGTCACAATTCTCCGTAAAAGTTTTCAAAATCAATTTAAATCTATAAGAGATCACAAATCTCAAATGATTTGATAATTGTGATCAGGGGGAGAATGTATGATTTAAATTGGATTTAAACTGATAATTCGGTAAATGGAAAAATGATTTTATAAGGATGAACATGCTCTCCTTCCCACATGTGACAAACGATTTCAAATTTTCCATGCACATGTTGAGGGGGAGCATCTATCTTAAACCTATGATGTATAACGTGATCACTTATCTCAATGTGCAGGTTCCCTCTAGTATGTGCAAAAACTCTTTTCAAATCTCGAGGCACATATTGAGGGGGAGCAAACTTATGAAAACCTCATCCTTCCCTACAATGCTTTATCTACTTGTCTTGATTAGGGAAGTGATGTTGATATTTTTTTAAAATAGTAATCAAAGAAGTAATTTCTTCCTCTTGCCTCCGTGTGCAAAACGATTTCAAACAATTCATGCACATGTTGAGGGGGAGCACTTATTCAAAAAAAAAATATCAAAAACAATTCAGGTACAAAATGTTTTGATAATATATCACAAGTATCTGGATTGATTTTCAAATGGTTTTCAATTGGTTCCAATGGCAGATGAACAATACCAAATGGACCGACCAACTTTACTTTATGTACGGTGATATAAGGATGATAAGGTTAGGTATGTGTTCCCATGATCCGCTAGAACCGGAGGGATCTACCCAGGGACTATCCACTAGTTAGTGTAGAGTTCTTAGGTATGATGATAAAAGGAGAAAAATGAGATATGGGAAGAGTGCGGACTGAGACTGAGCTAGTATTGGAACAAACCCAACAAGGTTCTAGCTATGAAGTCTCGGTAAGCACTGAAGGGGTTGAAGAATTAAAAAGAATTGAATGAGAAAAGGGTGAAAACAAATAGCCCTCCATCTATTCAACCTTAGGGCAGAAACCGGGTTCAATTCATATGCTACTGATGGTAACATCGGTATTGAAGACAAGACGTCATGGACCCAGTGACGCACTGTACTTCAACTTTCCAAACCACTCAAGTTCCTCTTAAAAGGACTTGTTTCATTCTCACGGGGAACCGACATTATCTATCGACTTTCTCTTAGAGATTGTTGATATTGAAGAAGGAGACCCTCTCCCTAGTCTCTGGCACAGGATCCAAATATGCACAAATTGAGTCTAGAGCCACGAGATCATCAATAAATCTCATTAGGACACTTTCAATGAAGACTCTCTGTTTCACACAATGTGGATAGAGAGATTATATCTTAAGTCCTACGCATTATCCTTGTGGTTTTGCCAGAACATCCGAGTGATATGTGAACATATTCACAGTGAAGATGGAAAACCTTCTGGAGCCAACATCAAACAAGCTCCTGGTAGGTGGCATGTGAGATCTATTATATAGATCAACCATGTGACAACTGAACAGAAACAATGGGGCGATTCAATCTCTTGAATCAATCCTGGTTCAGGTTATGGATTGACGGATACCTTTGAAAAACCGGTCTTTGTGCTTAAAAACTCTTTTCTTTAGCACTTAGACTGTGTACAAATATTTCAAATCAAAAGGCGTTTATGATTGATACTTGATTTTCACTAAAACCTTCGTTGTATTGCAAAAACAATTTCTATTGAGCAATACACGATTGTTTTTCAAATCTCATTTCATCAATCAGTGAATCTCTATTCGCTGGTTCACTCACTCCGTGTTGTCTTCTTTGAGACGCTCCGGTTTGAGAACAGCTAGAGCAGCTGCGAAACCCTGTCAAGGAAATTCTTCGGAATTATACCTGATCACAGGCAGTACTTGTACTGATCAACGGGGAACCGTGGGCCGTGTACCTCAATTCAACGAAAGTGATCAAAGACACTTTCGTGCGCTTTATTGCTAAATGTTTTATGCAGGTACTCCCTACGTTTGCAGCTGATCAGAATGAAGCGGTCAATTCATAGCTGCATGCTCACTCTACACATTCATCTCGAAAGAAAGCATGACTAAGGCATCAATGACTCTGATATTTTTCACTCCATGCTTCTGCTACGCTGCTGCCAATATCATGAATCAACAAAAGCTTCTGCTACTCTGATAAGAAGATGTCATGATCCAGAATGTGAGCATGTCAGTCCGAAAGTCACATCATCACATAATACCAACACCACAATGGATGTCTCAGAGATTTTTGTTAGCTGATGATCTCAAATGCTGGCTCAAAATTTTTATCACGTAGATCAGTAAAAGACCTCCACTTGGACTATCCAAACATGCAATCAGAAGAATTAATGTCTACGAGCTTCAGAGCAAAGTACTACATCAAGAATGCAAGAACTATTTTAATGAAATATCTGGTTGTATTCAATGTAACTTTTGTACATGATTGAGGTGACCTCCCTTAGGGGGAGATTGTTAGGAATTAGAAATTCCAGGTATTAAAGAGTCGGTCACCTCAAGTATATGTAATCGTTAGAAAGCTCGTACTCGTAGTTCATTTAAGTTAAGTAGTTTTTAGTTAAGTAACACCGTGGAGGACGGACGGGTCTTTACCCACTGTATGCCTGATCCACAGCCCGTTGTGTGGCGTTTTATTGTAAGACTATAAATACTCTCTACCTTCCAAGGTAGAGAGTTGGAGCTCATAATAAGAATTTTCTTTCTCTCACTAAAGTTCCCTAAACCTCTAACTTTCTCTCTCTAAAACTCATCTCCTATACGCCTATGTATGATTGTATTATGATGTGTATGTGAAATCCAATATCCTACACTAAGTGAAAAAATTATAAGTCGCAACAACATTCAACAAAAGTAATTCTCCATTAAGTACCATGCGTGCTTACAAAAGGATGTTTACAATACCAGTTACTATCTACATACTATTACAACGTCTAAGAGACGAATTCCCTACGCAGCTTGCAGCATCTCCAACCTCATTCAGCTTCTTCAATAGGTCAGAATCTCGGCGCGATACCGTGGCAACACTAACTGGTATCCCGTCAGATCTGGGAAGATGTGTTCCGCCAATACCACACAAAACAGCCTTACCCTTAATCCCTTCTTTTTTGGCAAGTCTTGTAGCATGCGCTTCCAACACTTGCTTCAAGGACACCTCCTTCTCTAGAGCGAAGGGATTCAAGATATCTTTGGGGCGAGCAAATATAGGCACTTGGAGTTGCAATTCATCAGGCTTCAAGAAATGGTCCAGCTGCGCTTCTGCATTTTCACCACGATGCCGTGATAAAGTCAGCCCCTCCATAATAACCCCTATCGGATAATCCTGGTCGCGCTCTAACTCAGATATCAGGGGAAGCTCCAATGCCTTCATCCTCTCCATGGCAGCCACCAGCTCATCATAGGATTTCGCATTATACCCGGGTACCTTATCAGCAGGAACCTTCAACAACTCAACCTCATGCAACTCCTCCACAACCTCTGCCTTACCCCGCGCCAGTGCACACTGCACCACTCCCCCAAAGGCGTCCACCACCTCCTGCGACTCCAAGGTACTGAGCGCAGCAAGTCGCAGACCATGGCCAATAAGCTACCGACGCTCCGCGATTGTAGACAGGAGTTGGGGATACAACTCCTCATCATACTCCAGGCAGAGCTTGCGCAACTTCATCTCCTGCGCTTCCAGGGCACTGCGTACAGTTGCACCAAAGCTTTCCAGCTGTGAAGTCAACTCTTCCTTGCCCTTCTCCAAATACTTCAGGGCCCAGCGACACGAAGACTTATACCCTGATGCCTCAGCACGCTCTTGGCTTATTTGACCCATCAGCGCCATTTTCTCCTCAGCAAGCTTCTGGGCATACTCACTCAGGCCTTCTGCCTCAGCCTTGGCACTAGCCAACTGCGCCTCCAAGGACGCAATTTTCTGATCCTTTTGCGCGCCCTGGGTGCCTTCCCCAGAAACCTTAGCCTTTTAGCTTCTCCAATAGTGAAGCTTGATGCGCAACAGCTACCATCAACTCCTCAACAAGCTGGCCCATGGGCGCGTCCCCAGCCGCCAAGGCTCAGCGTTTTGACTGTCTGGCTCAGAGAACTCAGAGCGTACTGGACTATCTTTGGGAGGCGACTCCGCAGACTGTTCAAACCTGCACACAAAAAAGGGAATTATTAATTTCTCACATAAACTGGAGATGCGCAAAAAAATTTGAAGACATTACTTACTGCGGGCCGGCTGTATCCGCAGAGAGAGGAGGTGACGCAACGTCACTCGATGATGACTCCACCGTTAGGATAACGGGGCGCTTCTTCCTCGATGAGCTTGCGCCGTCCCCTCCAGGTGATCTCTTGCGCTTCAACAGGGGATCCTCTTCCTCCTCTTCCTCCATGTGCTCCACCACTGCTACTTGTGATGGCTGTGCCACTGGGAAAGGCACTCTCGGGTTCGGCACGCTCTGCAGTGGGGTCGCTTCCAGTGCGACAGATGAGCTAGCCCCTGCTTCTCCCAGCTCCATTTCCACGATACGCCCAGATGTAGCCTCTAGTATAGGCTCTTCTCCCTCTTTCAACGGGCGTACCCCCACAGTGACCTGGCGAGGCTTCGCCAATCTCACAACGACAAATAGATCCATCTCTGCGTCACAGAAGACAACAACAAACAAGTTATTATAATTACAATGGAAGAAGAAAGGCTTACATTACAAAAGTAAAGGAATGCAAAGAACGAGCACCCACCCTGGCCATCCGCGCCTAAGAAGATTGGAACCTCCTCAGGACTACCAAAATAATTGCGGCTAATGCCCATGTGCACCAAAAATTCCTCAGGGTAGGAACTGATGGGGATGCGATTGGTGTTTATTGTATCCGCATCCTCCGCATTGTACGATCCAGGGAGGGGGCACTCATCCTTTGGCAGTGTACCCTGGGTGTAAAAATCGAAGCGCGATGTGAAGCACGCGTCGTCTACCCAAAAAAATGTTTCTCTCCAATTCCTCAGCGCATCTAATTTTTCAGTATAACACTGAAGCCGCCCAGCGCGCTTAGCAAAGGATACCCACCCGTTTGACCACGTTGTGTGGTAAAACGCGCGGAATAAATGGATGGTCGGGTTAATTGCCAATAATCGGCAATTTACCTCAAAATTCGTGATTTTATCTGCACCTATACAGTGCAGCTGGGATATATGCAAACGATAGTAGTTTAATACGTCGCTAAAAAATGGCGATATGGGCACACGCTGATTTGCAAACTCGAAAAAACGCATATAAACCCCTATTTTCCCTTCAGGGAAGTCCGCAATGGACGCTTGTGCACTCGGAACTTCCGGATGCACCGCAAGGGGTATATAATAATCTGAAGCGAACTCTAGCAGTTCGTCCTCTGTTATTTCGGATGTGAAATCAGATAAACCTCGAACCATGGTATCTTTTTTATATGCGCACGCGCGGTTACCTTTGGTGTATTACGGTTTCTTGCTGGAAAAGTCGAAGCTTTTTTAATGGTGGAAATGTGTTTTTACTGTGATAATCACAGTAATAAGCAGGCGGATGGTTATATAGATCTCCTCATCCACGCGATGACTGACACGTGGATTCCACTATCTCTACTTGAGTGGCTAGGATCTATTGAGGTGACGTGGGTACAGTTACTTTCCCCCGATTTACGAGGCGTCCATTTTAAATACTATGTCTAGATACAACGTGTATCTTTCAAGGCGGGAAGCCTGTTTAGCTTCTTTGCTACGCTTCACAGTTTTTTATTCGCTACAGTTATTAGTCTAGCATCCACAGTTCGTCACTGCGCATACTAGACTGGGAGGACATGATGACGTATAGTCTACATTCGGGTCATGAACCCGGCCAAAAACATTACTAGAGATCGAGCCCAGTACGCATGGGCTAAACCCGGTAACGGTTTGGGCTCACGAAGGCCCAAACCCAAAGCTATTTATGGTTTTGGATATCGGATATCTCTTATTAAACGAGATATGTATTGATTGCCCGATTTAGGCGGGATACGCCGAAGGTTGGGGAACACGAAACCAATAAGGGTTTCGTGTGTATATAAAGGGCATCCCTGCTCTCATTAAAGGTACGATCTAAAACCCTAACTCTCCATAACCCTAAAACCGATTACTTACTCTCACGCCGGAGGATAATCGTGGGAGACAATCCCACGATAAGCCTAACGGTGTTTTCTGTTTACTTAGTGCGCAAGTCTCAAGCAGCAATAATCAATTGGTACAAGAACCAGAGTTCAAACAAGGAACGCCCAACTTTTGTATCAACAATTATTATTATTATTATTATTATTATTATTATTATTATTATTATTATTATTATTATTATTATTATTATTATTTATTATTATTTTTTTTTTGCATTTTTCATTGTTCAATGCTCGTTATGACATACGTCACCACAAATGACGAATTCGATCACTATCACCATTTGGCACGAGGGCCGGTGTGGTGGCTAGCTAATGGTGCGAGCCAAAGGCCATACCTGATGCAGCTTATTTCGTAATAACTCCGAATTTATACTACTTTACACATATTAATTGAACTTTGGCTCTCCCCTTTATATGTTTTTAATCATATACCCACTTACAAGTTACAACCCTTCCTTACGACCTTATCTATTTACAAACCACAATGGTTTTCGGATGAGATGATCCTAGTGTGTAAAAGACCATATTTTAGAAGTTCCATTGGAGTATTCGACTCTCGAGTGTGATGTCTCCCACACATGGTAAAGTCATTTTTGTTAACTGGTTTCTCCAATTAACATAGAAATGTGGTTTTCACCGTATCACACGTTAAGTGTGTACACCAACAAAAGTTTCATAGCGAACTCTTCACATTTTTTTTTTATGTGTTAACATGTTGAATAAGCTCTCATTATATATATTGTAATGCGAGGATACAAAACGACGACAAAACATGTCGTTTGGGCTTGCTTAATTTTTTCTGAGTCCAAATGCTACACACGTAGTCTTTTTGGGCCCGGTTTTCAAGTTAATTTCCACAACAAAACATATTTTAACTTAGAGGTGGTTATAAAGTAATACTTAAACTAATACGTTGTTTGGAAATTATATACATTTTGTGAATTGCTTACATATACCGTGCAGAAGTATTCTCAAAGAATATATATTATCTATTTACGTAAATACCTATACATTAAAAAATGCAAAGTTTTAAAATCCAAACATTTCTTAACCTACACATGTACTATCAAACAAATTTAGGCAGGTTATATTAATAATTTTTAGACCCAACATGTACTCATTCCCTTTTGCCACATACCCATCACAAGATGACACTTATCAACTTTAATTATTTATATAAAATTAAACCGCCAGTTCATCTTCATACTCATCCAAAACATTAACTTTTCGCAAATAAATTTCCTGAAACCGCAAACAATATGCCGTATGTTCTAAATTTTTTTTCTTTTCCAGGTCCATTAAAACAGTGACGTCTACAGACCTCGGAAAAAAAATCTGCTTCACAATATGCGATGATATTAGTGTCGTTACTGCTATCTGTGATTAAATCCGCTTTTTCGAAGCTCAATTTTTTCCCAGCAATTGAACGGTCAGTAAGTATATCGATAAATATAAAATGCCCCGCCGCAACGCGGTGGCATCGTAGCTATCCTTGTTATTATAAACGAAGTGATAGATTTCACCAAAACGACATATATACGCCCTTTTTTCCTTTAGGCCCTCAAAAAATGGGCTGAGCCACAACCCACACCAGGCTAACCCAAATGGACCCGAAAAATGATTATAAAATTTGGCATCGAATAAAAAACAATGGTTTGGTGATGCCTTGCCCCATAGTATCTTATATAAACAAGGAAGGGGCAGCCCGCCGTGTTGCGGCGGGTTTATATCAGAATTCTAATTTGGCTTGTCAGTTGTATAGTATAAATTTATACTCGTGCAAATTGACTAAACTATAATAATATACCTTACATATCAGCAATGGCATAACACAACTATTAGCAACCAATATGTAACTGAACTTTTATTATCTAAACAAAAACTATAAGTACCTGCTTTCTATCTCTAAAAATTATCACCATATATACCCTGTTATTCCTTTCTTATCCGACAATGACCATTCTTCTGTTCGATTACTTGCTCCACATTTTTCTCCTCAACATTTTTTCCTACATGGTTGTAACACGAAATTAGTCCATAAGAATCGTCATTTACCTTATTGAAATCCAAAAATTCTGTGTGAAACCGAATGTACGTGTACCTGAAATCGGAATTAATCCATTCCAGGTAATAGAACCATTTTTTATGAAAGAAGATGATAACTTAGGCGGTTTTTGGAGTAGCCTTCGATTAGACTATATTATGTTCCTCGGAGCGATATTCCAGATATTTTTCCTGCTACGCAATTGCTGTGGAAACACATAAAATAAGTGAAAATGACCCAACTTGGTATCGAACAACATTATGATGGTGAAGCAAAAGGATAAAAAGAAAATGGAAGTCCGTATAAGGTAGAACAGATATGGCGAACATGATCACCTTGTTGCATCAAAACTTGGGACGTACCAAAACATAGACACTAATAGTACTCATGTCGGCCCGTCAGCTACAATGTACAACTAAGAAAAAAGAAAAGGCATTTGTAGCCATAACCTGAGAAAACCAACTTTAATGAAAATATAACGAAACCAAATCTAACTGAACCTTTTTCTACTGTACCCCTTTGAGATTTTTTGGAGCAAATTCTCCGAACTTCTGTACATCATTCAGACCCTCTGCCATGGCCCCAAGTTGTCCATAGGAAGCAGGTCTATTATTGCATGGCTACAAAAAGAAAACAAAAAAACGTCGTTAAAGTGTGTTCATAGCATAAGGCATAATAGATGCACATAGCTAAAATAGATAGTAGGTAATAAGAAAATATTTACTACTATATAATTTTTAGAAATCAGTAAAAATAAAAATCTAAACTTAGAATTTACTTATCTTCCAAAAAAACGAATATTGTTGCTAGTTCATAATAACATCAGCTGCTTGGGCTACTTAACTTCTTTTCTATAGACGAGCTTGACACATAAGTTGTGCTCATTAGGACCTATTTAAAATAACCACTTAGCACATGAGTGGGGCTCGGCTTATATATTTTACGAATCAGGTTGACAATGAATTGGATGGGAGTTCAAATAATCATGAGGTTATGAAAACCAACATTGAAAGTAAACAAGATTCTGATGTAGGCTCTCTCCGTGAGGGGAGTGGAGAGTCACACTCCATATTTACGAATTCTATTGCTAGACAAAAGATGTTACTAGATGGATTCTCAATGATTGACAAATTCAATGATGTTATTGAATTTGGTCAAGCAATGGGATTTGATATGAAACGCTGTAAAAAGGACATGAAACGTATTTTAACAAGGATGGGAGGACCAATTGATCACAAATGAATATTTTATTGTTAAATGAATAAATGTTACAAGGTATCGGGAGGAAGGTGTCAGTCCTTTGCTCCTTTATCCGGAGGAAAGAAAGAAGTCCTTCCTGCACAATGAGCAACACGCGTTAGCCTCGCCTCGGGTGTTTTCCCGAGACCAAGCTCCGGCGTGAGAATAAGCAGAGGGTAAAGAATAAATGCAGTAATAAATATGAGAGAGTAAGTATGTGAATCTTAAAGGCAAACATTAAATGTGTTGGGGTATTTATACTACCCAAACCCTTGAAACTTGAGTCTAGGCGCGGCAGGCCTATGGCCACCCTACTCAGTAGGTGTCAGGCCACGTGGTGGTGAAATCCCGTAAAATCTGGGAAGCGGCGCTGACATGGTTATAAGCTTTACCTGCTGGATAATAGCCAATCCGGTTAAAAGGACGTACCGGCCGGACGCTGGGTCCTCCAGTCAAACGAGCGTCCGGACACATACGTCAACATGCCCCCCCAAGTATTGTATTACCGGATGGAATTTGGTAATGCAATACTAGAAACATTCGTCTCATCAACACTGTTCAACTTCGTGCTCTGGCCATTGAGCCTGCAAAGCTTGGGTTGGCCCCGATGGGCTTGGGCATCTGTTGGGCTTTGTCAGTATTATCCTTTTGGTGATCTGAAGGACGTGGGCGGCTCAGATGATGCCACGTCACGTTTTTACTAACTGATGGGATGTTTTGACAGTCTGCTAGGGTTATCTTAATATATATATATTCACTTTTTACCTCATTTGCTTTTCACATTTTACACACACACGACTGCCTTTTCATAGTCAGACGTCTTTCCTTCACATTTTCCAAGGTTTGTTTCGTTCTCTTCTGTAATTATTTGTACATTTTCCTTCGACATCTTTTAGTAATGGCCGATAATAGAACCGGGGAAACAAACACCCCACTCACAGAAAATGCGACCGTCTGACAGACGGAGAACATGGCTGAGACCCAAGACCAACCTTCGGTAGTACCAAAGTTTGATAGGCATATTTACACTTCCAAGTTAAAACAATCTGAATTAGACAACATAATTACCGAATTCGGAATTCCGACCGATTTACGCCCTCAACTACCTCCAGATGACATGACCATGGATAAACTACCGGATGATAAGATAGGAATTTATCCTCAGCAGTTGGATACCGGTGGTGTTAGGATTCCTTTTCCTCTTTCATGCTAGCTGTTATAAAGCATTTTAGGGTCCATTTCTCTCAGCTGGTTCCGATGGGTTTAAATCGTGTGACCCTTTTTGAGATTAGGTGTTATAGTTTAGATATCCAACCTAGGGATTTCGAGCGTTCTACCGGTTGTGCAAACAGGGGTATTGGTTTTCCTTTGAAAATCGGACGGGTAGAAAAGCTCATAAGTGTTTTAAAGAAGTACTTTCAGGGTTAAAACATTGACCGAAGGGCGATTCCGCATGCTATGGAATGGAGTCATAAGGACTCAAAAATTTTAGACGAATTTCCACCCGCTTATCCGGAGGATCATGCTGTGAGACTAAGCCGAGTGGTTATCCCGTTGCGTAAGCCTACTGTGAGTTTATTATGGATGTGTCATCTTTCCTCGGTTTTCAAGAATCCGGGTTTCGAGCCTCTTCTAAAGGATGCCGAGGGTCATGGTAATTATCTGCCCGGTTCTAAGTTATATTATAGGCATGGTATATTTCTTTCTATATATATATATATATATATATATATATATATATATATATATATATATATATATATATATATATATATATATATATATATATATATATATATATATTTTCTTAGGAATTTGTTTCTTTCACTTGCAGTTGTTAATATGTTAGAGTATCTTGAGCTTCCCGACTGGGAAGGGACGGTCGTTAGCAAGGGTCCTCCCGTAGATCCTAATCAGGTCAAACCAAAGAGGACGACCGACCCGCTAGTTTTTGGAGAGCGTATTCCTTCCAAGGATGCATTAACCCGACGGGCTGAAGAAGCGGATCCGGAGGTTGTAGCGGCTCGAAAAAAGAAAGAGAGAGAAAATGTTGCCCGCCTTGCGGCCCGTAAGATGGGAGGGGAAGGGACCTCGGGCGTGCAAAATAGGAGGAAGAAAAGGCGGGGTACACACGTGGAAACTATTTCATCCGGTGAGCCAATCTTCGATGTCGATCCTTTGAACCAAGCTGGTCCTAGGAACAGCCAAGGAGGTGGTGCGGAGGTCAACCCGGAGCAGGAGAATATTGGTGCTGCTACTGGTGGTGGTGCTGGGGATATTCCCCCTGATGAAGGAATGAGTGAGAATGTGGAGAGGAGCATCCAACAAGCACCTACTTCTCACAACGATCAAGGCGGCCAGTCTCAGCCAAGGGATTCTCTCCCCTACAACTCCGATGGTAAATGCACAATACCGTCCTTTTTGCGTTGCCTTAGCTATTATTATTTACTCATTTTGACTTGCGCTTCTATGTTTTCAGGTCATTTTGCCCACCACTCCGATCGTTCCAGGCGTGTTGAGAATGTCAACTTAGAATCCGGTATGTTTTGTCTTCCTTGTCCTTCTTTATCTCTTTCTGTCCCTCTTTTGTTTTTATTTAACATACTTAGTCCTCCCATTTCTTCTTTTGTTTGCAGATGAAGCCGCGAACGTCTTTGTTCCTAGCTGGTCCTTACAAGACCATGTCCGTATCGATTCCTTCCGCTCCAGCAGAGAATTGCTTGACAATCTTGCCACCTTGGCCGAGCGAGAAGCACTCGATGAGCTGAGCAATCTCCAGCTCACCCTCCGGGCGTATGAGGAATTTGGTCTTAGTGTCGTGACACAAGGGGAATTGTTGAGGCGGTTTCGGGCTGTCAGTTCGGAATACAGACAGTTGTCTCAGGTTCATGAGGGTTGTCGAGGGATATCTGAAAGGCTGGAGGCCGTAGAAGAAGATCGGGCCAAGTTGCTGGAGAAGCTAAAAAAGCTAGAGGCTGATCATAAAGCAATATCGGCTATCATGTCTCGTTCAGTTTTACTCTTTATGACCATGTCATCCACATATGCTTCCAGATTTCTGCCTATCTGCGAGTGGAAGGCTGAATCCACTAGACGTTGGTACGTGGCTCCTGCTTTTTTCAGGCCAAAGGGCATCTTAGTATAGCAGTATTGTCCCTTGCTCCGTATAAAAGGCAGTCTTTTCCTCGTCTTCTATATTCATCTGGATCTGATGATAACCCTTATAGGCATCCAAAAAGCACTTGTACTTATATCCCATGACAGATTCAATCTTCCAATCAATTTCTGGTAAGGGGTAATAATCCTTAGGGCATGAAGAGTTCAGATTTTTGAAATCGATGCACATCTTCCAGCTTCCGTCACACTTCTTTACCAACACTGGATTTGATAACCACGTCGGATATCTTACTTGACGAACTATCCATGCTTTCACCCATTCTTCTACTTCCCTTGTCACCACTTGGTTCTTCTCTTGCGAGAATGTTCTTCTTTTTTGCACTACGGGAGTGTCTGAGACGTTTACGTGAAGGAAATGCTGAATCAAGTGTCTAGGCACTCCGGTCATATCCGCTGGCTCCCAGGAAAATACATCCTTGTTCTTCCTCAGTAGCTCGATGAGCTGCCTCGACATTCTCGGGGGAAACTGGTCCCTATAGTTACACGCTGCTATGGAAATGCCACGTTGACTAATATGTCTTCCGTTGGTTCCAATTCCTTCAACTTTTCTCGATTTCCTTCCTCCGTCGTTCCTCTCTGAGAGCTAGTTTCTCCAGTGTCTTGCCTTTCTTCTAACCTTCGACATTCCAAAATGATTGATCTCCTAGTGGTTAGGGTAGCTATTCCACCTGGTGTTGGGAACTTCATCATAGCATGGATGGTTGAGGGTATGGCTCTTAACTCCCTCAAACCGGACCTTCCTAGTATCACGTTATAAGGCGAAGGAGACCTTACGACTGTGAACTTCATAGTAGTCGTCCAGAATAGACCGTGATCCCAGAAGCGTACTTCCAATTCAATTTTTCCCAACGGCTGAATAACTTCACCTGCAAACCCAACCAATGGCGAGCTCGTCTCCTGTAGCCTGGAATTGATGGAGGGGCAAAGGTTGTTGAAACAATGTTCGTACATTACTTGCACGGAAGCCCCTTCGTCCATGAAGACCCTCCGGACTAGATAACCTTCTATTTATGCTTCTAGGATCGATGGTTCTTCGGACAAGTCATCAGCAGATATCCGGGGGGGGGGGGAAAGTTATGGGAGTGTTCATCCATTCTTCATCTTGAAACCTCGTCTTCCTCTTCTGGATTTCAACATAATGATTGACCATATTGATCACTTTACCCTTCCCGTTATTTTGCCCCCTCGGTTTGTCCCTTCCCTTTTGCTACATATTTTTCAGCAGGTGATCTATTTTTCTCGACTCGAGAGCAATCTCTAGTTGTTTCCTTAAATGGTAGCAGTCATTGGTAAGATGGCCTTTCTCTCCATGATATTCACAATACCTGTCTCTGTTTTATTTGCTAGGTTTTCCTTGTAAAGGTGGTGGAAGAGGCAAATTCAGGTGTTGTTCTGTAGCTAATATTTCCTTTGGCTTCTTAGATAAAACTGAGAGCATAGAACGATGATTATCTGGCTTGCCTGGTTCATTACGTCGATACTCGTTACGGGGACGAGTATCAACTCTAGGAGCGACTTAAGAAGAATACGCCTCTCTTTGTTTGAAGTCACTTCTATCCCACGGCCTTCGGTCACCTCTCCTTCTATCTCCAAATCCTCCTCTAGATGTCCGATCCCTTGCATCGGAAGGTTACCCCTCCGGTACGACTCTTGTACTTCTCCTTTCGGAAATTCAGTGCTTTTATACGCTTCTTCCGACCGAACGTAATCATCCACCTGGATCATCATCTATTTGATAGTTTTTGGGACTTGGTCAGAGAATTTCTTTGCCAATTCCGGACATCGATGGGCATTCATAAATGCTGATATCCTCATCAACTCTGGGACTTCCGGTATCCTGCTAGCTTCATCAGTCCATCGCTCCTTGAAATCCAACAGTGTTTCATTTTCCCTTCTGACTATCCTTGTGATTTGCATGAGATATTTTATACTTTTCTGCCGGAGTGCAAACCTGGTAGTGAACTGTTTTCTCAAGTCGTCCCAACTATCAATGCTTCCCGGTTCTAAGTTGCTAAACCACCCTTGCGCAGCTTCGTCTATAGTCTGTTGAAACACCCGACACCATACAGGCATCGGTCATTCTCCTTGGTTTGCTGCTCCTACAAAACGGTTGATGTGGTCGTCAGAAATCAGTAGACCCATCGTACATCTTCAAATTAGTTGGCATGGTATGTTTGGGACCAGAAAATTCCATAATCCTCCTGGTGAAAGGTGACCTAGCCACCTCCTTATGTGGTTTATTCAAATCATCATTGGGATTTTCCTCTGTCAGCTTCTCTCGCGTCTCCTCATCATCTCCAAATGACAAACGGATTGGTTTGATTGCACTAGCTCCCGTCGCGTTGTATTTCTTAATGAGGGCTTCTAGTGATGATACTTGGGCTTGTATTTTTTCCGAAAGTTCGGGTGGTGGATCATTGGTGACTCCACTTCCTCCTACCTGTTCCGAAGGTGGAACATGGGAACCGGGTGTTGGTGTTTCTAGCGGGTTAGTCATTCGGTTCTGTGGTAGAATGAATAACGTGTCCCACGGATGGCGCCAATTTGTTGAAGCAAAATCCTGCGCCCCGGCTCTTGTCCGGATGTCCAGTCCTTTGCTCCTTTATCCAGAGGAAAAAAAGAAGTCCTTCCTGCACAATGAGCAACACGCGTTAGCTCGCCTCGGGTGTTGTCCCGAGACCAAGCTCTGACGTGAGAATAAGCGGAGGGTAAAGAATAAATGCAGTAATAAATATGAGAGAGTAAGTATGTGAATCTTAAATGCAAACATTAAATGTGTTGGGGTATTTATACTACCCCAACCCTTGAAACCTGAGTCTTGGCGCGGCAGGCCTATGGCCACCCTACTTAGTATGTCAGGCCACGTGGTGGTGAAATCCCGTAAAATCTGGGAGGCGGCGCTGACATGGTTATAAGCTTTACCTGCTGGATAATAGCCAATCCGGGTAAAAGGATGTACCGTCCGGACGTTGGGTCCTCCGGTCAAACGAGCGTCCGAACACATACATCAACAGAAGGCGAAAAATAAGTGGATTAGGGGTCTTTGTATGAAACATAATGTTCACTTTTTAGCAATTCAAAAAACTAAGAAGACTTTGTTTACTGATGTTACGATTAGATCTATTTGGGGCAATTCTTCTTTTGATTTATGTGCGACGTTGGTAGTGAGTACATCGGGGGGGGGGGGGGGGGGGGAATTTATGTGTTTGGGATAAAGGAGTTTTTTCTTAGACTAAGGAATTGATATGTGACAGTTTTGTTGCCATGGAGGGAATATGAACGTCTTCTAATACGTCTATTATGATTGTGTCTATTTACGCTGCTCGAGATCTAGGTGATAAAAGAATTTTATTGGAGCTTCTTAGGACATGGAATGGCGAGGTGATTCTCATGGGGGATTTTAAGGAAGTTAGCTAGGAACATGAAAGATATGGACCGGTTTTCTCTCTAAATCAAGCAAATGTTTTTAATGACTTTATTGCAACAATAGAGCTAGTTGATGTCTCGTTAGGAGGATATATGTATACATGGTCAAATAAGGAGAATTTTAAAATGAGTAAAATTGATAGGTTTTTTATATCGGAGGGATTGTTGTCTACATATCCTAACATATCGGGGCTGATTCTAACTCGCCACTTGGCTGATCATCATCCATTATTGTCCTACTTCGTTTCGGATGTTTCCCTCATGGTTTGTAGAACCACATTTTGTTGAGGTGGTTGAGACATCTTGGACAATAGATGGGATAAACAATAGTAATGCTATCAATAAATTGCGATATTTGAAAAATAATTAAATATTTGGAGTAAAGAAAAAGTGGATGATCGTAATAAGATGAAGAAAGATATCAGTTTCAAGTTGTGTGAGATTGATAAGTGCATTGATAATGGGCAAGGATCTACATCAGATATGGAAAATAGAGTGCAACTCACCAAACTTCTATTGGATATCGACAAGAAGGAGTCGATAGACTTAGCTCAAAAAGCGAAAGTAAAGTAGGCCACTGAAGGGGATGAGAATTCGAAATATTTTCACAGGATTATATATAAAAAAGATGTCAGCTTACGGTTAGAGGAATCTTATTGACAGGGAATGGGTGGATTTGCTAGATAGGGTGAAACAAGAACTTTATAATCATTTTGCAACTCGGTTTCAAGCTCCTGATTGGCCTCATCCTTTTACTGTTGAGGAATTCCTTAGATGTCTAACAGCAGACCAGATACGTGAGCTTGAGGATAATATAACTCATGAAGTAGTTAAACAACCCGTGTGAGATTGCGAGTCAGATAAGGCTACGTGTCCCGATGAATTCACATTTAAATTTTTCAAGACATTTTGGCACTTGGTGGGCGATGATGTGTTTTGAGTAGTAACTCAATTTTTTTATTCGGGTCAGTTCCAAAAGGTTGTAATTCATTTTTTGTTACTTTAATTCCGAAAGTGCAAGATGCCAAATTTGGTTTATGAATTTCTTCCTATAAGTCTCATTGTTTGCTAATATAAAAAAATTGGGAAAATTCTTGCAAACCGGTTGTCCATGGTGATTAATGATCTTGTTAGTATGGAACAATCCGCATTTATCAAAGGTTGTCAAATTCTTGATGGACAGTTTATTCTTAATGAAATGTCATCGTGGAGTAAGAATCACAAACATAAAGCTATGGTTTTAAAGATTGATAGAATACCTATGATTCAGTGATATTTTGGATGATATTTTGGCTTGTTTTGGTTTTGGGGATCGTTGGAGGATGTGGATCAACGGTTGTTTCTCTTCTTGTATGGGGTCGGTATTGGTTAGTACAAAAACGACTAGAAGTGTGTGAGCCTATGAGGGCACACCCGTTAAACACGAGAGTACGTTTAACACGTTTACTACTTGAACTATTATTTGACCCGTCGTTGACCAATAAACTCGACCCGATTACATGTTGGATCAAAAGCCCATTGACCGGTCAATATTGTTAGGAATTGGAAATTCCATAAGTAAAGTGTCGGTCACCCCAAATATTATCTAGCATAAGTTAGCTCGTAGACATATCGTTTGTTACATTATTTAGTAGTTTATTAGTTAGTTTGTAGCGTAGTATAATTTAGAGTAACACCGTGGAGGAAGGACGGGTCTTTACCTACTGTATGCCTGATCCACAGTCCGATAGGAGGACGTTAGCTTTTTAACTATAAATACCCCTTCCATCCATGGAAGGGGTGGTGCTTCTCAATCTAACATTTGATAATTTACAAATCAAGTCTCTAAGTAGAACACCCTCTCATTCTTTCTCTCTCTAAACTATGGCAAACATGTATTTCCATCATCCAAGACCACCCGAATCATCAACACAATAAATATTATGATCCTTCAAATGGTATCAAGAGCCAAGGTTTTTGTGTTGTGTTGATTTGTGTGGTTTTGTACCATGGTTATTATGTGTTATTGATTTATGTCGGATTTGTATGTGTTGTTGAAACTGTTTTTTGTTCACTTTTATGGTCGGAATATTATCAAAAACAGTTTTTATACAAATTTTTATATCCTGCTTTGGTACAAAATCGTGAAGCTTTTGGTACAAAACAGTTTTTAAACAATCTGTATGTGTTGTTGAAATAAACAGTTTTTATCAAAAACAGATTTTATCATCTTTTAGACATGTTTTTTGAGTCATATCTGTGATATCTTTGTGGTCAAATGGTCATTTTTTCTTGGTCATAACTGGGTCTAAACTGTTTTTCTGGGTAACTATGAATATGAACGGTTTTTTGGTCGGAATAACTCGCCGGAAAATGTCAAAGATAAATTTATAGCGAGTTGAATATTTTGTCCAGATACTATGAATCTAAGTAGCGACTTGTGCCCGTTTTTAATGGTAGCGACTTGTTATTTAACAAGTAGCGAGTTGTTAATGGTAGCGACTTGGTGACGGTTTGACTTTTTAAGTCAAACTGAAATGTTAGTGACTTGTAATAAGGCTAGCGACTTGTCATAAGCCTAGCGACTTGTCCAAAACTTAACAGAAAGGAAGAAGAAGAAGATCGAAACTCATGCAACAAACCAACACATACAATCAACAAACATCATACTACAATAATTATCAACATCACATCCACAACATATCACATCCATATAAGAATCTAAAGCTATTTCAAATACATGTCTCGAATCTCATCATATTGCAACCATCTCAAGATCTCAGTTTCTCATTTTTCTATGCTCATACATACTTCAAATCATTGAAAGGTCAAGCACATGGGCAAGAAATCATCATGAATCTTGGGTGATAATATTCGAAGTCAAAGTAAGAGTGTAACAACAATGTTATCTCTTTTCTTTAGTTCGATTAATGACTTAATGGGAAAATTAATCATGAGTATTACAAGATCTCTGTTCTTCTTTGTTTGTTCACTCGATTCGAATCATTTCAAATCTCTAGTGTGAACAAGAACTCATCACATATCTTAGTAGATATCAATGGAATCGATAACCAATGTTTTCAATTTCACCTTTGTCAAAACATATAATCTCACGGAAATAATAAACGAAATCAATTCTTTAAATGAAATCAAAAGGTAAAATCATATAATCTCATATCGACTCGTGATTATCATACACCTTTGAAGGTCCTATCACGAAAGTAATCATCATTGATTCAAATTGAAGACTATGCTTCATGATAATGTTCGAATCAAAACAAGAAAAAGGTAATAACATTTATGTTAACCTTACTTTCTGTTGATTCGTTGGTTTTTTTTAAATATCTTTCAAGCTCAGAACATAGAAATACCTACCTCTTGTGATCCTGTATGAAGAATCATCACGATGGCAAGACTCTTGTAATGATCGATTGATGACAAGATGATGTTGAGATTAGTGCTGATTGAAGCAGTCGCGTTTTAAGAGTAAGAATTGGTGGGAGATTATCTGAGAAAGGGGGCGGTCGATTAATTGTGATTAGGGTTACAATATTTTAGGAGTAGGTGGTTATTTATACTCCGAAGAATTAGGGTATCTCACATATAACCGGTTCATTGTTGGTAATGGATTTGGGCCTCTCTAATTACCTATTGGGCCTCGGGTTTATATTTGTCCTCAAGTATCAATTGGATTCTAATATTGAACTTGGGCTGCGCCTCTTTAATAAATTGTTGGGCCGTGGTTGTTTGCTTGTTCATTCATTTTGAAGATTGTTAGTATTTGATCGAGTTTGTATGGGTATAATGCTCAGAGATGGTCTCTATTTTGATTTGGACTGAAAGTATGGTCGACAATTTATTGATTAGGCCATGCATATGTTTTGTAATGGATATTGGATTATTGGGCCTCTCAATACCGGATCATATTTATGAGCTTTGAGATAATGAGATGTGATAATGAGATTTGATTGTGAGATGTGCTGATATGATTTAATGTGTTATGGAGTTTGGGGTTTGATACTCTGGTTTATGCATTTTCTCGCATGATATTCATGTCACGGCTTGAATTGATAAGTGAAAAAGGTTGACTACGGGGTTGTTTAGACGATATTTCTTATTTGAATTTGAAGTGAGGTTTTTCTGGACGCATTTGATCAATTCGTATTTTCTGGACGCATTTGATCAATTCGTATTCTTTCTTTCTACCCTTCCGCGAAGATGACTTGTTTGGGCGTTTATTGAGTGTGATAAAGACTTGGCTATTTAGTTACGTTTGTGATTCTTTCTCGCTTAACCCACAATGTAGCTATCACTTCAGTGTCTCACTCAGTTGAGAATGTCAAGAGGTTTTGTACATTGGGTACACCATTTCTTTTTCATGAGGATTAGTACAAGTTTAAGTAACAAATCTGGGGAAATTTACTTCATTCTCAAGTTTAGCATACCGGATTTACATCACCATGCTGTCACTGCAATTCCCGACATAATGTGTGAATGATGTGTTTACCAGAGTATTTATTGGATGGTTGATGATGTTGGATAATGAACCGTTGATGAACCACTGCATATTCCCCTAAAACAAATATTCACCGAAACCAAAGTTGTAATTACACATTCAAGCTGACATTGTTTACGGTTTTGTCTTGATTTAGTAAAATCCCGCGAAATAAACTATTTCTCGGTTTAAATCATAGACTTGTAAAATCCCATGACAATGGAAACATCCGGGTAATAGTAAAGTGCATTTCCGGATCTTTCTTACGGTTTATTCTTGGTTCTGTAAAATCCCGTGAAAGAATCTATTTCTCGGTTTAAACCATAGAAATGTAAAATCCCGTAATGATGGAACCATCTTGGAGAAAGGAAAGTGTATTTCGGGATCTTATTTGATGTTGGTGCTACAATTTCTGCTTCGAAGAAGGGATAAAAGAGTGTATTTCATGAACTGGATGTGTGTTTGGATTTTCATCATGGCAGTTTGGTTATTACTTGGTTTTACGGGGTTATGTGCTTTTAACCATGGTCGGGATGAAACCATTATCAGAGTTCACTTAAAACGTCAAAGGAGGCTAGAGTTGAGCTTTTAACCAGAAGATGTCACAACGGCGTTAATTCACTATTATCTATTTGAGGTTGAAGTGAAATATCACGGGCAAGTGTACTTAGTATCTGAAGGTATCAGGGATGGTTGGATGAAGATTCTTCAAGATCCTTGTTCAAGCTTATTATCAAAAATGAAGACTTGGAAATCTAGTTATTGTTGGGTGACTTTTACTTTTTCTTTTACCACTTGGGGGAATTGGGCTCTTTTCACCACAAAATAACTATCACTTAAAGGAGTTACGTTGTAGTGCTCAGTGTCACATTCAATTGTGGATTTTCAAGAGGTGATATACGTCTAATACTCGATGGTTGATTGGTTGAAGAGTATAGAGTACTTAGAGATTCAAATGGGCATGAAGTCTCGGCACCGCTCTTTGTTACATATGTGCAAGTTTAAGTCACGAGTTCGGGTTAGTTTACTTCAGGGTCAAATCCATCATATTGGGTTTTCTCCATCAGTTGTCACTACAAAGAGCCTACTGAATGATAATGGGGTGGATTACAAGTTTTGCCAAGAGAGCTAAAAAGAGAGAGATTATGACGTTTGAACACTAAAGTTCAAGCCTCGTACTCTAAAGAAAATAAAAGTGTACGTGTCAGTGCGCTTTATCTTCGGAAGAAGAGAAATCTTCTCAGTAATGACCATTCTCATCAACATGCTTCATACTTTTTCCACGCGCTTTCAGTTATCAAGTGAACCGGGCTACTGTTGATTGTTTTCTTATTCCACTTGCTCAACTATAATGACGATGGCGACATCCTGTGCTAATTTTGCTAGGGAGAAGTGTGAATTAAATACATTTGGATGATGTTCACTTATTCAATCAATAATGGCAACTCCGTATTCAATTCTTGAGGGGGAGAAGAAGTGTGAAACTACTGCATGGTTGATTGATATCTGAGAATAAATGGTCAAACGGCTCCAAACTCATGTAAGAACCGAGCTTCTTTTATCAGGTCATCTTCACATGGAGTTTTTCTTCTAAGAGCCGTTGGTTGACATCTTCACACAGGCTGAGTTGATTATCGACAAAGTGCTTCCGGTTAATGCTTCACGTACACATCAACATGATGATTCCGAACAACCTTCTGTTCTTGTTTGATGTGATTGTTTGCTTGGTGTTACCATTTCGTGTGTTCGTTGAGGGCTGATTGCTGATTTCCTTGATGAACATCTTTCTGTTCTTGTTTGATTGGGAGGGATCTTAATTAAGGGGATTTGCAAGATGTAAGTTAATTGGGATGCTTTTTGGTGTGTTGAAGATGTTAACTATCTATTCCCCAACCGGACAATCTTGAAGAAGGTCGAGTCTACAGTCTGTTCTACATTTTCTGCTACATGTTAGAAGACTAAAGACGAGTTGCATTTAACGATCTAAAGACTTCTTCTTAATTCGGGCATTTATCAAACAGATTGTCGGTTTAGGGGAGAGCACTAATTGGGGAAGAGTGATATGTCAGATTTAATCCCCAATTAGACTTGCTCATTCTGTTCTTCAGCAAGTTGATTCTCACAAGAGTTCAAGTGTTCTTCTCAACAGATTTCTAGTATACGGGCTTATATTAAGTTGCTGATTCTGAAGTATCAAAACCATCAAGGGGGAAGGAGACATACATATAAAAGCATAACGAGTACACATGATGAACTTAATACTTCTAAGTGATTAAAGTTATCCCGGGAAGACAAATGTCATGACCGCAGAGAAACTCAGTGTATCTAGTGGCTTCTAGTGTTATTATTCCAACTACGTGGGGGAAGTGATGAAAGAGAAAGTCTCTGAAGATAAAAGAGGTACACAAGTATGACATATTCAGGGGAGATAAATGTGTAACATGAGGGAGGTGTTATCAGTTATTCTCTCGTTGGGAATGTGTGTACTTCGGATTCTTGAGCTTCATACACAATCATCAGGGATGAAAGATGTGAACATTGGGGAGGTGTTTTTCATTACCCTCATGATGTGTATTCGGGAGAGTTCTTGGATATTGGTGTACTTCGGGTTCTTGAGCTTCATACACGATCATCAAGGACGAAAGATGTGAACATTGAGGAGGTGTTTTTCATTACCCTCATGATGTGTATTCGGGAGAGTTCTTGAGCATTATACAAAGAGACTGACTGCATCAATTCATCTACTTGGGGGAATTGTTCTCTCGACATCTTTTGGAATGGATCGCTTCAGACATCAGTGGAAAAGAAATGTGAGAAGATTATTTATGAGTGGGATGATACGTTGATGTTCTTGTTGATGATATAACCCCGAACGAAGAATCTCGATTATCGGTCTTAAAAGGAGCAGCGGGATTTATGATAATGGTGTGCTTCTCTGTGCACCTGGCTAAGGCAAGCTTGAAATAGAGCTTCGAATCTGCTCATCTAATGGATTTTCGGTTTGGGGGAAGCTACCAAAGTCTCACTTTCAGATGGTTCAATTTCTTTCAATTCAAGAGCCCTTGGAAGCTTTGGTGGTGAATGTTTAAGAGATGATGAATTCTATCTTCTTCAACGGGGCTGTTCGATATCCTTATCTCGGTACTCGTATCATCATCTTCTTATACTATATCATCATCTCTATCTTTGTACATATTTATTCAAAAAGCAAAATACAAAAATATAAAACCAACAAAAAGAAAATAGAAAAATATAAAACCAACAAAAAATCCATAAAAATCAGAAAATTTGAAAATTTCCAAAATATGTTTTTCAAGACATGTCTTCTGGTATCGATAACATTTGCGGTCTTAGAAATGTTATTCAATAATGGCACGGGACCATAGATGAAGTTCGAGCAGGAGGTGTAAATATTCTTTTTCCAAAACATGTCACAAATTATATGACTTGCAGTTACTTCAGACTGTAACCCGTGCTTAAACCATGGCTTGCTATTATTTCCGATAGCAACCCGCTTTTCAAGGAAGGAAAGTGTTGCGCTAAAACAATTTTCAAAAAAAAATTCCGTGCACTTATCCTAAAACAAATGAGGAAAGTATGTCGAAGGACTGCTGTTCCTACACAAATGTTTTTCCGTCTAAAATTTTTCAGAAAAATATTTGGTGTTTTCAAAAATTGGTGGTAAATGAGTTGCTTGAAAATCAATCAGTTTCAGAGTTTTCGAAAAAATTGAAAACTCAATCAATGACTTTAGCGCTTTTAAACTTTTCTGAACTGTAAGTCATTGATTGAGGGGGAGAATGTTTTCAAATTTATATCATCTAACGAGCTTTTCTAATTATTCTATATGCTTAATTGAAAATGTTGTTAACCTATGTTGAAGGACTATGTGCCTAGGATATGATTGTCAGGATTAGATGATTAGAGTTTGATGAACACATAATTCCCATACCTTATATGAACTGATTGTTATGTTGAATTGACTTTTATTAGTCGATTGCTGTTTGGGTGATGTCGACCACCATATATCTGTATGTGTGTCCACTAACGTATGCAGGTATATTGGTATATAAGAATGTTCCCGATCTGGATCCCACATAATATGATTATTGGATGCCGAAAGGAAAGGGTAACTATATCTTGGGTTGACAAATGAAGAAACGAAGCTTAATTGGACTTCTATGGAGAGTTGGCATGGAAAAATAATACGTAAGAGGTCTCACTGCATCAGCAGATGGTTTTCTTCATCAAGCAAATGAAGAAACGGAGCTTAATTTGACCTCAGTTGGCATTAAAATGCAACGTATGAAGTCTCACTGCATCAGCAAACGGTTTTTCTTCCAAGCCCTACAGCAACAACATAAGCTCCTCAACCACCTAACGTATCTTTGTGCAGGATGCCATTTTTAAACAATTTTGAAAAATATTGTTTTGAAAATGGAAAAATATTGTTTTGAAAATAAATCGGATTCAAAGTTTTGAAATCAACCGGACTTTATTCTGTCAAATCTTAAGTGATTTCAAATTAAATATTTTTAAACGATATTTCATCTATCAAGTCCGTTTGTACGTTAAAATGTGGTGATCTAAAGATGTAATGTTATGTCATGGTATGATTTTCTTTAAAACTCAAAGATCTTACAAAATGAAATTTTTTCTGTTCTTGTTTGATTATGAAATTGTTTTATTTTACTTAAAGATCCCTTAAAAACTATCATACCTGACACTAACAATCTTTAATGTCTTAAATTGATCTTTATCAGTCATTTTTCAATATTAAATGTTGCCACGTCTTTCCCCAAAATTTTCTAAATGATTTAAATCAATCGGGATCCAAAATATCAATTGGTTTGAAATTTTTGATCGGGGGAGAGATCATGATTTAAATCTCAAATCAGGTTTTAAAGGGTAATTATTTCAAAACACTCATGCCTCCATGTGCCAAACGATTTCAAATATACAATGCACATGTTGAGGAGGAGCATTTAACCATAAACCAGAAGAGTATTTAAACCAGGCGCATTTTCTCCAATGTTTTCTAAACCTTATTAAATCAATTGGGATCCAAAATCTCAAAGGGTTTGATATTTTTGATCGGGAGAGAATTTGTGATTTAATATGAAATTGGATAAAAGGTGATCATTTGATTCAATGTGCTGGCTCTCTCTAATATGTGCTAAAATCTTTCATATATTGATGCACATATTGAGGGGGAGCGAATGGTTTCTTAATGGCTTGTGTGATCGTAAATATGCTTCAAAGGAACTCTTTCCTCTATGTGATAAAATGATTTCAAATATCCTATGCACATATTGAGGGGGAGAATTTACCAAAGAAAATCAAAAGGCTTTTTCTAAGGAAATTGTGATCAAATAAATTATTTCTAAAGAACTCTTGCCTCCATGTGCTAAACAATTTCATAATCTTATGCACATGTTGAGGGGGAGCATTTCTAAATGATCAAAACAATTAAGGTACAAAATGCTTTGATATTATATCACAAGTACTTTGATTGATTTTCAAATGATTCTTCAATTGGTTTCACGGAAGAATGAACTGTACCAAAAGACCGACCATTTTACTTTATGCATGGTGTTATAATGATGGTTAGGTTAGGTATTCGTTCCCACGATCCCGCCAGAACCGGAGGGATCTACCCAGGGACAATCCACTAGATAGTGTAGAGTCCTTAGGTATATTGAAAAAAAGGAGAAAAAATGAGAACTTGGGAAGTGTGTCGACTAAGATAGAGCTAGAACTGGAATAAACCCAACAAGGTTCTAGTAATGAAGTCTCGGTAAGCACTGAAGGGGTTGAAGAATGAAAAAGAAATGAATGAAAAAAGGGTGAAAAGAAATAGCTCTCCAATAATTCAACCTTAGGGCAGTAACCGGGTTCAATACTTATGCTACTGGTGGTTACTAAGGTAACGCCGGTATTGAAGACAAGACGTCATAGACCCAGTGACACAATGCACTACAACTTCCCAAGCTACTCAAGTTCCTCTTAAAAGGGCTTGTTTCATTCTCACGGGGAACCTACATAATCTATCGACTTTCTCTTAGAGATTGTTGATATTGAAGAAGGAGACCCTTTCCCTAGTCTCCGGCATAAGAACCAAATGTGCACTATTGAGTGTAGAGCCAAGAGATCATCCACAATATCTCATTATGACACTAAATTAATGAAGACTTGCTATTTCACACAATGTGGAAAGTAAGTATATATTGAGAGTCCTACGCATTATCCTTGTGGATTGCCAGAACATCCGAGTGATATGTAAAAATATTCACTATGAAGATGGAAATCCTTCTAGAGCCAACATCAAACAAGCTCTTGGTGGGTGACATGTGAGATCTTTTCTAAAGATCAAACTTGTGACAACTGGATAGAAACAATGGGGCGATTCACTCATGAATCAACCTTGGTCCAGGATTGGAATTGACGAATACTTTTGAAAAACCGTTCGATGTGCAAACCTTCTTTTCTCTAGCACGTCGAATGATTATTCACTTTCAAATACAAAAAGTATCTCTGGTTGAAAAATACTTTTGGAAAAACCGTTCGATGTGTAAATCTCTTCTTTTCTCTAGCACATCGAATGTGTACTCATTTTCTAATACAAAAGGTATTTTGATTGAAAATTGATCTTTCTCATAAAACCTTCGTCGTATTGCAAAACTCTTTCTTCAAGCAATACGCGATTGTTTTTCAAATCAATTTTTCATCAATCAATGAATCTCAATTCGCTGGTTCACTCACTCCGTGTTGTCTTCTTTGAGATGTTCCGGTTTGAGAACGACTAGAACAGCTGCGAAACCCTGTCAAGGAGATTCTTCGGAATTAAACCTGATCACAGGCAGTACTTGTACTGATCAACGGGGAACCGTGGGCCGTGTACCTCAATTCAACGAAAGTGATCAAAGACACTTTCGTGTGTTTTATTGCTAACTGTTGTTTGCAGGTACATTTGGACGGTTGCAGCTGATCAGAATTGAGGAGTCAATCCAAAGCCGCATGCTCACAACATCCACACTTAATTGAAGAAATCATGACTGGTGCATATCTACATAACCTGGTTATGATATTTTTATACTATGCTTCTGCTACGCTGCTGCAAATATCATGAACCAGTAAAGCTTCCGCTACTCTGATGGAAAGATGTCATGATTCAAAAGTGTGAGCATGTCGGTCCAAAAGTCACAACATCACATGATGGCAACACAATAAAGGGTGATCCAGAGATTTAATGTGGCTGATGATCTCAATGAATGCTCGAAGATCATCAAAGATGTGGATCAGTTAAAGGCCTCCACTTAAAGTACAAATCAGTGCGGACTTTGAAGAATCGCTACTAAAGCACAAAGATTGCAGAATTGAAGAATTGAAGTCTACGAGCTCAAGAACAAAGTCAAGAATAGAATGCTAAGATTCAAAATGTAAAACATGGGGTGACCTCCCTTAGGGGGAGATTGTTAGGAATTGGAAATTTCATAAGTAAAGTGTCGGTCACCCCAAATATTATCTAGCATAAGTTAGCTCGTAGACATATAGTTTGTTACGTTATTTAGTAGTTTATTAGTTAGTTTGTAGCGTAGTATAGTTTAGAGTAACACCGTGGAGGAAGGACGGGTCTTTACCCACTGTATGCCTGATCCACAGTCCGATAGGAGGACGTTAGCTTTGTAACTATAAATACCCCTTCCATCCATGGAAGGGGTGGTGCTTCTCAATCTAACATTTGATAATTTACAAAGCAAGTCTCTAAGTAGAACACCCTCTCATTTTTCTCTCTCTCTAAACTATGGCAAACATGTATTTCCATCATCCAAGACCACCCGAATCATCAACACAATAAATATTATGATCCTTCAAATATGGAGGTGTTTGGATCGTGTATAACATGACTAGAAGAGTTGTGTTTGGATTAGGAAAGTGGGTAACTTGGTGCTCAAGTTTGAGCCCAAGGTTCCTAGGTTTTGGAGGTTATAAAGACCCCAAACCTAGCTCTCAAAACTCACGATATACTATCCTTAACTCTCAGCCAATTCTCAATCGATCTATCTCCACAAAAGACTCAATACCTGATCGGTTTTATATATATCCGATTAGGGTTGTTTGGTTTTGTTCGAAACCCTAAACTTGCGTGTTCATTGATCCAAGATTGTTTAGTGTTTCGTTTGGTGTTTTCTTGCTAGTTCCTATTCGATCAAGTAAGCAAGAAGAGTTTCGTTTTCTGTTTTGGTTTGTTCTCGGACAAAGGGGCAGAAACATCTCGGGTATACTCTGTCCGATATCAGACAGAAGTGAGTTTGGTTCTCGGGTTATTGTAGCATATCTCGGATAGAAGAAATAAGGGTTTCTTGGTTTTCTTGGTTCGTGATTGTTCAAGGTTTACAAAGGTTGTTTGGGTAAACGTTCACGACTAGCTTTATCGGGCGTATTCGTGGTTAAGTGCTTGTGTGTGAACTCGTAGAGGTATTCATTTTAAATACTTGGTTTCTTTGTTTGTTAATACTTGCGGGTGGGGTTAGTTTTCTTGTTCCCTTTTATAACTTATTGTTTATTAAATATGTGTTAACCTAATTGCTTAAACTAGATCCAAATTCCGCTGCGTACTCGTAGTGTTACTTGGTTAACTAGATCTAAAATCCCAACAACCTGTTCTCTCAATTACAAGTTGGAAACACTAAAAAGGTGTCACTTTCTCATTTGTTTACGCGGATGATGCTATATTTATTGGTAAATGGTCGAAGGGGAATGCTGCTGTTAATTTTTGCTTGTTACAATGTTTTTATATGGCTTCCGGTTTGAGTGTCAACTTTCATAAGTCTCAGCTTATGGGTGTAAATGTCTCTATAAATGAGGATGATGATATGGCATATTTGATAGGTTGTAAGGCATCTAAGTTTCATGTTTCTTATCTCGGAGTGCAAGTAGGTGAAAATATGAATCGAATTGAGTCATGGAGAAAAGTAGTCAATAAGATAACCAATAAACTATCGTCATGGAAGGTAAAAACTCTTTCGGTGAGAAGTAGATTAACTTTATTGAAATCAGTTTTGGGTTCTTACCCTACGTATTACATGTCGATATATAAATCTCCCCGGGCCGTAATTTCATCTCTTGAAGCTTTACGTAACAAGTTTTTTATAGGAGCCGAGAATGATGATCGATAAATTACTTGGATTAGTTGGAAGAAAGATGTGGCTCACAAGCAAGACGGTAGTTTAAGGGTTAATAGTATTTATGCTTTTAATTATGCTTTGTTATTCAAATGGATATGGAGATTTCGAAATTGCCCAAATGCATTGTGGGTACAATTAGTTAAAGCAATTCATGGTGAAGATGGTAAGTTATCTTCCAACATTCAGTAGTCTTATCCAAACACGGTATGGATCCAAATTGTGATATTTATTTCTAATCTTAAAGATAAAGGTGTGGACTTGCTCTCTTTTTGTAAGAAAACTTGGAGATGGTTGTGATACTCAATTCCGGAACGAAATTTGGATAGGGGATCGACCGTTGAAATTTAGGTTTCCTAGATTATTCTCCTTGGAAACCAATAAGCTGATTACTGTAGCATACTAAAAGAGGCAAGGAAGTGGTTTAGCTTCCTTCCGTCGTCATCCTATAGGAGGAGTCGAAAGTACACAATGGGAAGAAATGCTAGAATTACTCGATTCGGTCCAATTGTTTTCAATGGTGGATAGATGGGCTTGGACGTTTCATGGCATGGTTTCATTTACAGTATCCTCCACCCGGGTTTTCATTGACAACAAAGTGTTGATCACAGATGGAGAGCCTACAAGGTGGTGTAATTTAATCCCCATAAAGGTTAATATTATGGCTTGGAGGCTTTCGTTAAACAAGCTTCCAACTCGTATGAATCTCGATACTCGCGATATAGATGTGCCTTCGGTGTTATGTCCTATTTGTGGGGAGCATTTAAAAACCGCCAATCATCTCTTCTTTTCTTGTTCTTTTGTTTCCTAGGTTTACGTCTTGCTTGCTCGAGGATGAGATCTTGATGTTCCGATATTAAATTCGTATAGTCAATGGTCGGATTGGTTATTCAATATCCGGATGAAGAGAATGCAAAAACAAAATTTTCAGGCTTTGTTCTTCTCCTTATGGTGGCATGTTTGGGCGCATAGAAACGATTGCGTTTTTTGAGTGGCGAGCCTATAAAAAGTGTGTTTTTTGATAACTTTGTAACGAAATCTTTTACTTGGATTAATAGTAGGTATGGATCTACAAACTTTTAGTTGCGTAGGTTGACTTCAAAACCCAACTCTTCTTACTTCTATGTTTTAATTTTGTTTTGTTCTAGCTTCTTGCTAGCTTAATGAATCATAGCCGTCCAAGAAAAAAAAAAAAAAAATGAAATCTTGGTACAATAACTGTTTATATTTTCAGTTACTTGGACAGTTTGAATAGCGCAAATTATGATATCCTCAAGAGACGAATTATTACTAAGATCACTACTTTCGATACTTTAAAGGTTTGAATAGTGCAAAAATGTTACTATACTCCGTATTTGATTTTTGTATTCGTAATATCACTAACATGGTTAATTTATATTTCTATGTGAATCAGGGTGTTGTGTCTATGGTTTTTGACAAAGCTGTTCTTCATAATCTGCGTTGTTATGTGTACGCTCGTCTATGTTCTTATCTTAAGCGATTGCTTATGTTAAAAATTCACGACACCTTTTATTGTTTTGACCAGCCCAGAAGTGCCAGTGACCAATATGCGGCTAGAACAACGGAGTGGCAAGTTATGGGAAACATTTGCTTTCTCCACGCGCTTCATCATCAGGAAATTGTTTCATATAGTTTGCTGTGTATCAGTTTTCAGGTTTTGATTGTTTTACACCACTAATCGTTTGTTACGCAGTGTAACTTGTTTTTACATATAATATGATATGATACTTACCCATGGAGTAACTTGTGGACTTTCGGCAGAAGCTCGATATGTGGACTTCAGTGTATCCTTGGACAGACTTCAAGTGCAATCCCCGCGAATACGTGGCGTGGATAGAGGCCAACCAGTTATGAAAGCTTTTGTTCGTTTATGGTTTTGAGGTTTTCGTTGAACATTTATCAAGTTGCTGTAGTTTCAGTATATTTCCGGCTTTGCTGTTTTCATGCTTTGCAAGTTTTGTTATCATTGTAATGCATTGTTACAGCTTTTTTAATTCGAGCCCTAAGAGTTGTAGTTTACAAATAATTTTTAAGGTCATGGTAATTTTCTAACAAAACTAAAAATAATTACATAATGATGGCTCGGCTATCCATGCACATTCTCCAACCTTTATCATTCTTTGGTGTTAGAAGTGCCGCAACGCGCGAGCACGTTCCCATTCATATTAATGTGCATTATGACAGTTATTTGGCGATACCGAATAACCGCAACATTTATTGAAACTCTACACTATTTTGTAAAGCGGATTGTATCAATATTATTTATTTTATATAATGTTGAAAAATAATACCGTATCACTAATGGTCTTTTTAGCTAACATTTTTTAGGCTTCTGTTGTTTGGTCTGGTAACGTTGAATATAACAATATCAATGGATTTTAAAAAAACGGTGCAACTTCTAGCAATAAAAAAACTTAACAATAAAAATCTTCTAAGAATTTAAAAAAACAAATGCATAATAAACTAGCATAAAAATTACAAAACAAAAAAGCTACAATTAAAAAATAATAATAAGACATAAAAAAGCATGCATCGGCTATAACCGCAACGCGCAAGTAGCTTCTTACTCGCCAGACTTATAACCCAACTTAAAAAGCAAAATACATAAACAAAGAAACATGTAGAAAATATTTCAGCAAAAAAAAAATAAATGCACACAAATTTGTCACATAATAATAACACAAATCAAAACCAAAAAGCCTCGCCACAACGCTCAAAAGATGTACAATTAAAAACTATATAGAGATCAAATATGTGCAAAAACGGAGAATGATTTTACACAAAAATAATGCAAAACAAATTTCGTCACACAAAAATAACACAAACATAATAAGTTGGAAACATTACCCGCCACTAAACTTATAACACAAATATGTAAAAATATATAGACAACAAATATAGAGAATAAATATATTACACAACAAATATATTAAAAAGGATTATATAGATACACATGAGGCACTTTATTTTACATATCTTTAAATTGATGCATACCAAGGAACAGATCTGCACCGTTGGATCAAAATGGCAAAATTTAATGAAGAAAAACACGGAGGGACTACTATTGTAAATTTGTCATTCTACCCCCAACCCACACACCAAACACGTCATTTCTCACACAAAAAAACTCACAGATAGCATTTTCTCTCTCTAAATGAAGACTTCAAAATAAAACAAAAACATCACAGATCATCCAATCTTAACCGTCAAAATCAAAGAAAACACATAAAAGTGAACGAATCAAGGCAATCAAAACCAGATCCAGAAAAAAAAATAGGTATGGCACTTCCAATTCATTATTTTGTTATTTATTAACAATTTGTTTTGATTTTATTCTTATATTTATGTTTTTGATAGTGTTTATGAAGATTTTTTTTGCTTTTTTGTTGATTTTAGTTGTTTATTAATATATATACATGTGATATAAAAAAATAAATTTGTTTTGGTGTGATTTTTATTGTGATTGTGACATGCTTTTGGTTGTGTTTTTTAGTGTTTACATTTGGTTGAGTTTTTGAGTAAAACACTTTGTATACATGGATGCACACCAAGTGTTTGATGAAATGTGTGAGTGAAAGTATCATGCGTGCAGTATCACCAGTGATATTTGAAGTTGAACTCTATATATGTATTATCACTAGCGATTATTTTATTATCACTTGTGAAATTTTTGTTTATTTGATAGGTTTTTTTGTTTACTTGTTAAGATTTATTATATGTAATGTATAATCTCACTTTTGATATTTTATTGTTATTGTTTTGTATCATAGTTAAACTTTTTTTTTGCTAAAAGTTTTGATGATATACTATTTACTGTGAGTAAATGTAGTTCTGTCGTCAATCAAATTTTTGACTCAATCTCCAGATTCATAAAAGTAAAGGTATATTGTAACGTATAAGCATGTTTCCTTTAGAAGAATTAACTGTGATAAAAGCCTGAATGTATGCGGCATACTTGATTTAACATTTAGCTTATGTGTTGTATCACCAGTGATACATACACATTCAGTAGAATGTTATAATCGTATCCCTAAAAACACGGATATTTATTCTATAGTATGAACACTTTGCTGTTTTGTAGATTTTAGTAGTTTATTGAGGGATTGTTGTGAAGGTTAGATGATTATTGTGATAATATGAGAGACTTAACAGGCTAAAATAAATACTGTGACTGTAACATGCTTTTGTTAGATTTGTGGCAGATATATGTGCATAATGGATAGATTGGGCATGCTTCGATATGTTTAAAAGCGGTATTTGACTCTAGTATTAGTTGGTAGTATATCACCTACGATACAACAGTTTCAATGATTGCTTATTGTTAGTATATTACCTGTGATACAACAGTTGCAACGATTGCTTAGTTGTAGTATATCACCTGTGATACAACAGTTGTAATGATTGTTTGTTGGTAGTATATTACCTATGATATTTGATGACATATACTTATTCAATTTATATATCACGTATGATATTAAAAAACAATGAACTATTTATACACTAACATGGTATATATTTTATGCAGATTTGAATATCAAGAATAAAAGAAGCAAAAAAGCAGGGGTTGAAGGTGAAAGGAAAAAGACCTTTGCTAAAAAATAACAAACTCAAACTGAAGAAGTGAACAAATGAACAACATCATCACCAACAACACTAATAATACCAAGCAAATTAACAAAATCCGCTGCTAGACATTTAAGCTTATAAAACACAACAAGAACAAAAACAGAAACAGTTACACCACCAACAACTACTGAAAGAAACATATGTGATATCACATGTGATATAACATGATCTACAACCACCAACACCCCCAACAGTAATTGTTGAACTGAAAACAGAGACTGCATGTAAGAAAGCAAAGACAGTTGCAGAAAAAGAAGAAGAGGAAATGAAGAAGAAGATGCTGCAAACTAAAAAGAATGAAGTGGGAAAGAAGACAAAAGGAGGGGATGCTCATAAAGCTAGCAAGAAGAAAGTTGTAGAAAATAAAAAGACAAAAGCATCAATTAGTAATTTTCTTTTGCTGCTTAAATTGTAATTTTCTCTTGCTACTTAAATTGTAAACAATGGTAATTTATATTCAGTTGTAAACAATGCTTTTGGTTTATCTGAATATAACCTTCTTTCGGTAATTTTATTAGATTATCACAAGTGATATTAATGAAAAGTCACTTAAAAATAGCGTTGACTTCATGAAGAAAACTATGAAAATAAAAACATGACATATTCTCAAAATCAAATAAGAATAGGATTAATTAAGCAATGCTTTTGAGTAACATAACGATTCGTATTCTCAAAATCAGTCATGATTAACAACAACAACACCACATCCAGCACATCAACAGTCACCACATCATCTTCTTCATCTAGAACTAACAATAATAACAGCAACGGTAATTCTAACGCACAAACACAAGGAGTAGGAAAACTGAATTTAAACACATAAATAATGTAAACATTTCATCATTTTCATGCTTTATCACAAAGTGTTTAAAATGACAAAATATTCCATAAACTCACAAAGACCTCATAAAAATTAATTCCAGTTATTTATCACAAGAGATACATAACTTCTAATTTATGACAAAAGACGGGGCTTGGAACCGGGAAGCTCAGTTGCAATTACTTTTCGCATAGCACCATCTTGACCAGTTACGATTATATTTGGATAATGCACAAAAGCTTTCTTGAATGCTTGGAGTAACCATACACAAGATTCAGCAGTTTCGTTCTTAAGCAGACCAGAACCAACAGTAACACATCTCCAGTGATTGTCAATTGCAGTAAAAGGCACAAAAACCATCATGTACATGGAAAGAGAAATATCTCAGGTGATAATATATACAAAATGTACAAAAAATAATGAAAGTTCACAGGAGATATTACAAATTAAAAAGCATACTTGTTTGTTTTGTATGTGTCATAAAAAGAGACGATATCATCAAACTATTTGTGATTGCAATTTGAAAAAAAAAACGGCTCCATCAAATGAAAGAATCAACAACAACTGCAGCTGTGGTTAAAAAAAGCACAACAGCTCCACAAAACAAATTGAAGAAGCTAAAACAACTTTGATATCGCTTGTGATATCATAACATCCTCCATTACCACAACTGATTCAACAAAATAAAAGAAAGTTGACACACCTATGATATCATAGGTGATATCACATTTGATATCACTTGTGATATCACTTGTGATACAACTGAGAAACCAACAATACATAAAATCAAAAAGGAGAAAAATGTAACCTCAAGTACAACACACTGGGTCTTCTTATCTTCTGCAATTAACTGAATTACATGATTTCAAACAAGGTTTAAGTTGTAATCAACAACCTTTCTTTTGAACCTTTCTTTTGAACTTTTCAAGTGGCCGAATATATGCAATCACATAAAGATTAGACTTTCCAATCATTTCCATGTTTTTCAAATTATTTGCCTTCACGATTGTTGATGTAAGCAGTTCTTGTGGCTTAAGCTCTAGGTTACTGCGCAATTATCGAACAGTACATCAAATTTGCATCACCTTAGATATAGAGTGATGGAGAAAGCAAAATACAAAACGCACTAAAAATAATTCAAAAAGAAGCCATTCAGAAAAATGAAAATAAGCATCAACTAATGCAACATAGGATATGATTACTCATTTACAATAACTACAATGCAATTCCCCAAAGCTTGTTTATTCAAATAAATATTTTTGATTTGGTTACATATATGAAATGTTGGACAAACAGGAACATGTGATTGCTTCTCAACTTGTGCATCCCTCTTTTAGGAATTTTGTCAAACACCTTCCATGCATCAAATTTCCATCAATTCACCCATCCCAAAATGATATCATACTAAAACCTAATGCTACTCACAATCTAAAACATAAACTTAAAGTATCAAATAAACAAAATTTCATAAGTGATAATACAAATATCACTCGTGATAATACATGTATACAGTTCAACTTCAAATATCACTGGTGATACTATACGTACGATACATAGCAGATTCGAAACAACAATCAGGCATAAAAACAACATTCAAATGCAGTTAAAAACAAAAATTCAACTAACGACTTAATTAATAAGCAGAATTACATGAGCAGATAACAAAATTATCAAGCATTTTTCACTCACACATTTCATCAAACACTTGGTGTGCAACTTAATAAGAAGGAATGTTAACAACTTGATCCACATAATTAACAACCGATCAACAATATTATCAACCGCAACAATATCAATCAAATCAGCTTCTGAAACAAACGGTCCATTCAAATCAAAAAGAAGATATAAAAAAAGGATGATATGATCGTGAGGTGATGATGAGATGATTATCGAAATGGTGATGGTGATTGGAATGGTGATGGTGATGGTGATTGGAATGGTGATGGTGATAGTGATCCAACTCGTGATGATCAACTGGTGATGATCAAAAGTGAGAGCAGGTTTGGAGGAAAACACAGAGTAAGTGTGTGAAAAAAATGAAGCGAATGAAAAAAGAAGAAGAATAAAAAGCTTTATATAGTTGGGAGAATTAAGGTTAAGCATAATAAAATTTAGGTTAATCTTTACCATTAGATCAAAATAGATGGATGGTGGGGATTTGTCCATTAGTAAGCATCAAAATAAAGGTAACCAAATGAAAATTCCTCAGATAGACATACACAATCCCATCTTTTACAACTCAGAAATCCCGAAGACATGCATAAATCGTATAAAGATATTATAAATACTTCATCCTTAATATTAGTACATTTTGACTTTTTAAATTCAACTTTAACTTTAAATATTTTTATTTAATTTGTATTATATTATACTTCATCCTTTATATATTTTGAATTAAATATTATATAATACAAACAAAAATATATAAGATAAAAATTGGATAAAGAAAGTCAAAATAGACTTGTATTTTGGGAGTTAAAAATTACACAAATATAACTCGAACCAAAAAGCAAAAATGGTCCGCCGCGCGGGTGCAATCCGTTCTATTTAATTACATACGCTATTAAGAACTCAAGTAACGTAAATTTAAAACACCAAAAATGCACATCTAAGAAAAAAGAGTGTAATATTTAAAAAAGGGTTAATTCCATATATACCCACTTTAAACACTATAATGTCATATTTACCCAACCAAAATTAATAATGTCATATATACCCAACATACACTTCATATTTGTCAAATTTACCCATTAGATTATAAAACTAATAAAAAATTAATTCACATTATTAAATTCTCATTATGCCCTTCTTAATAAGTGATAAACATTCCTGCCCTTTTTCTTCTTATAATTTAGGTGTTTTGAGATGGGTAAATGACTTATACAAGTAAGTGTCGAATTGTAGAACTCAAATATATGTTTGTAATTTAACTCTTAATCAGTAGATAATAAGAATCAGTAGTGTTAACAACTTCTTTTACACATGGTAGCATCAATATATGTTGACCCCTATGGTTCATAAGTTGCTTCATCAAACAACAAGATGATGCGCCTTGGCCCTAGCCCATGGCTTATTTAGGTCTTAGGGTTTTACCCTACTTTGTCTTATAAATACTCTTGTAATCATTTATTATAATTCAATCAAAGTTTAATATCAATAATTCTCTAGTTCTTCTCTTCAATTTCTTAAGGAGCTCGCACACGCTTGAAGTGGTGCCTTATCCCGATACAACCCCTAATAGGGTCGTATCAATTGGTCCTTTCATTGAGAGCTCTCATTGAGAGGGCTAACGATTAGGGTTCCAATTAAAAAAAAAAAAAAAAAAAAAAAAAAAAAAATTGTTCACGGGTACTGTTCATCGCACTGTTCACGGTAATGTTCATCGACTGTACATATGTACTGTTCATCGGAGTACTGTTCATCGGGGTACTATTCCAAAAAAAATTGAGTTATTAATCGCTTGAGTATTATTCATGGCATCAGGAGGCAGCGATCAGGACGCGGAATATGCACTCTCTAAACTCTTGCAAATGGGTACGGTGACCCAATATGAGAGTGAGTTTGTAGTACTAGCAAATCGAGTAACACGGATCTCTGAATAGTTACTTAAATCGATGTATATCTAGGGACTTAAACCGCTTCTACAATGTGCACTCTTAAGGTTAGTGCCTAAAACTTTAGGAGAAGCCTGTTCCATAGCCCGTATAATGGAGGCTCGTTTTGAGATAATTGCAGGGAAAAAGCTGAACATTGAAGAGAAAGTAGATATCGTTCTATCATGGCCAAGTGAAGAAGCTCCATATGTGATTAAAGAGTCCTTAGATGCTAATGAAGATATTGGTGTTGTTGAGGTTAGTAGCGCGATAAACGATGTTTTTAATATTGGTGAGAGTTTGGTTGTTTGTTTGAAGTGGGTATATCGCGAGAAGAGCCGTGGGGCATCAAAAGATGTAAGAATGGTGTTGTGTTATGTCCAAGGAAAAGGAATACGGAAGAAGAAAAAGGCGAAGGCTGCAATTCAAAGAAGATTATGGGATCCCGGATTACGTCAATGTTGCAGGAGGACGGACCGCCCAAATGACTCAAGAAGTCCAAACGTATGGCATAAAGATTATGTCATATAATCTATCTTTATTTACGTGTCTTTGTTTAGGACTGTTTTCATGTTTATTTAGGAAAGTCAATTAAGAATGTTTTAAGACAACACCTTGAGGACAAGGTGGTTTTGAAGGAGTGAAGAATGATGCGCCTTGGCCCTAGCCCATGGCTTATTTGGTCCCGAAAAAAGTTAACATAGCAAGCTGGAGAGTTATAAACCAAAGCCTCCCGACTAAATCAAACTTGTCCAATAGGGATGTTGATTTGCACTCAGTTCTTTGCCCGATGTGCAATGAGGAAATTGAGACGGAAGAGCACATATTTGTTAAGTGTGAGATTGCAAAAAAGACGTGGACCGAGGTGCTCAAGTGGTGGAACATCTGTAATGTTCGTCGTGAGAACATCAATGATATATTCTCCCTTAAGAACCAGGTAAACTTCTCTTCGTCGACCACTAAAATATTTGATGCGGTTATACACTCAACCATTTGGATCCTTTGGCGATTTAGAAACGATACCACTTTCGCGGTGAAAAGGCCAAGCAAAGACCTCATCCTCAACGATGTGAAGCAATTTACGTTCAGTTGGATTTCTAATAGAATCAAGAAAGCCAAATGTAATTGGTTGGAGTGGCTTTGTAATCCTTGTAACGCTATATCATTCACTTGTACTTAATTCTCTAGCTTCTTGCTAGTATTTCCTTCTTATTTTTATATATATATTGCCGTTCAAAAAAAAAAAAAAGCCCATGGCTTATTTAGGTCTTAGGGTTTTACCCTACTTTGTTTTATAAATACTCTTGTAATCATTTATTATAATTCAATCAAAGTTTAATATCAATAATTCTCTAGTTCTTCTCTTCAATTTCTTAAGGAGCTCGCACACGCTTGAAGTGGTGCCTTATCCCGATACAACCCCTAATAGGGTCGTATCACAAGAATAATTAACTTGGCTTATATTATGAGAATGACGTATTCGAAATTTTCCGAATATTACATGAATAGTTACTACGTCAAAAATGATCATAGAACTATATAAGAATAACCTGGGTTATTGTTTAGTGAAATAATTTGTAGCTCAGTTTACTCATTTCGACTTTAGGTAGAAGTTTGTTCTTTGGTTTAGTACATATACAAATCTAATTACTGTCGTTTTATAAAATCATACAAATGAATCAAAAGTGGTGATGAGGTTTACTAACATACACGCAAGAAAACAATATAATAGTTTAGGAAAAAAGGTTATAGTAGATTTTACAACTTGTTTTATAGGTCACGTAAAGATGATGATTTGCTTGAAGGTAACTATCACTTTTTTAGTTATATATAAGTAGGGTATAATGGTAAATTAATAAATACAACTCAATTTTTAACTAGGTTTAAAATGAAATGGGTAAATATGACAAACATAATGTTTGGATTGGGTATATATGTCATTATGATTTTTTGTCGGGTAAATATGACATTTAGTGGTTTATTTTGGGTATATATGGAATTAACCCTTTAAAAAAAAAGTGTAAAAGGAAAGACCTAAGTCAGCCATCAATCACAGCCTTACATTAGTTTCCACCTAAATTATCACTTTGTTCTTCACATACAGAAAAAAGAGATCAAAATGACATATACAGGCATGGAATTGTTCATGGAAAACTTGAAGCAGCTAATTTACTCCAATGATAATCCACTCATTAACGACCACCCATCAATTCTATCAGAAAGGCCTCAGTTGCAGCTTCTCTATGAAGAGCTTTACTCCACGATCCAGATCCTTTTTCACGGCGAACATACAGAACTGCATGAGCTCAAACACATCAAATATCTGAAGAAAAGACTCAAAAACACAGCAGAAGAAGCTCAAGATATCATTGATCTATTTGTATCTGGTGTTCATTTCAGGAAAAAAGGATACTCTCCTAGACCTGATGTCTATAAAACTTCCCTGATGCTCGATCATGTTATGAGATCCATCAAGTCCATCAAGGAAGAACTCATTAAAATAAGCATGGATAACATGGAGATGGATTCGTCTCAAAGGACTAAAGGCCAGCAAATGCAGTGTGGAACTTCCAACAGCAGAAGTTCGCTAGGATCGAAGAAATTATTCGATGAAATTGTTGTGGGGCTTGATCATCATGTTGAAGTCATACGTGATAAACTTGTGGAAGATCAAAAGCAGCTAGATGTCGTCTCCATCGTTGGCATGGGCGGGATTGGTAAGACTACCCTGGCTACCAAAGTATTCAATGATCGTTTTATTATGTATCATTTTGATATCCGTGCATGGGTTACTGTCTCTCAAACATACAACAGGCGTGATGTGTTTATTCAAATCCTGGTATCCTTGGGTGTTAAATTAGATATAGAAAAAACTGGTGACTCTAAACTTCGTGAAATGTTGCACAAGAGTCTAAAGGGTCGGAGATATTTGATTGTCATTGATGATATCTGGAGCAAAGAGGCATGGGATAACCTGAAAGTACTTTTCCCCGATGATAACACCAGCAGTCGAATTCTGCTCACGAGTCGCCTCAATGAAGTTGGATTACATGCCAATCCAAAACCAAATGGGCTTGTCCATTTCTTGAGTTATTTAACAGAAGAACAAAGCTGGGAGTTATTGTGCACGAAATTGTTCCATGGCAAAGAATGCCCACAATGGTTCTTTATACTGTACGGAAGACAAATTGCAGAAAAATGTAAGGGACTGCCACTTGCGGTGGTTGTCATAGCAGGACTTCTAGCAAAAGACCCGATGAACAAAGCTTTGTGGGAAAAAATTACTCACAGTGTTGGTTCATACATTGCTAATGACGAGAGGGGACACATGGAAACACTAGCTTTAAGTTACAATCATCTACCTCTTCACTTGAGAGAGTGCTTTCTGTATTTAGGAGGATTCCCGGAAGACTTTAAGTTCCCAGCACGACAGTTGATGGGGTTATGGGTGGCTGAAGGATTTATACACGAAGCTGAAAACCAAAGCCTTGAGGATATTGCAGAGGCTTGCCTGATGGAATTAGTTGACAGAAATCTCTTAGTTGTTGCAGAAAGGAAGTCCAATAATGGAGTCAAAGCTTTTAAAGTCCATGATCTGGTAAGGGAGTTATGCCTGATAAAAGCAGAAGAAGAAAGATTCGGCATAGAAATAAACTCGACATGGAAGTATGAGGTTATTACATCATATAAAATGCGGCATTTCTTCACAAATGAAAGTATCCAGATTGCAAACAGGGCTCATCCGCATACCCCAAGCATCCACTCCCTTTTGTGCTTTAAACAGCCCGCCACATCTGTGATTTATGACATTGTGGAGTATTTTCGTTCCTTTGCGCTCCTTAGGGTGTTGGATCTACGAAACTGTAAGTTGGATATTTTTCCTGACGGGATAGCATTACTAATTCACTTAAGGTACTTAGCAATTTGGCTTTTATCTGGTTTTCCATCCTCAGTGTGCAATTTAAGGAGCATACAAACCCTCATTGTTAAAACAAGTCATGGCTTTTTGGTTTTACCGAGTAACATATCAGATTTGGTAAACCTGAGGCACTTGTCGAGCAACACGGAAATATATCTTTCTTCTATTAAGAAACCAATGAATTTGCAAACCATTTCCAGAGTGCAGTTGGGAGATTTGATAGGAAACTTTCAAAAATGTTTTCCGGTCGTAAAAAAGCTTGCGTTAAATTTCTACTCAGATAAGGAAAATGACTTGGGATCCCTTCCATACCTTGAAACCTTGAAGTTAACCGGATTTGAAAAAAGAAAGCCAGAACTTCCAAAAGGGGAGCCAAATCGTGTTAGGTTCCCTGCCTCATTAAAAAAACTCACATTAGTAAATTGCCTTCTACCTTGGAGTGATATGTCAATCATTCAATCGTTACCTAACCTTGAGATTCTCAAACTCTGTGACCATGCCTTCGACGGAGCAGAGTGGAACATGGATGAAGAGCAGTTTCGACAACTAAAATTCTTAAAACTTGAGAAGCTAGATATAGAAAAGTGGGAAGGTAATATGATCAACTTCCCATGTCTGAAAAAATTACAGTTGGTAAATTGCGTTTTACTTAAGGAGATACCACTTGAAATAGGCGACATTCCAACTCTTGAGCTTATCAAAATTGACGGCTGGAGCCGCTCTATTGTTGAATCCCTGGAAATAATTCAAGATGAACAACATGATCTAGGAAATTATGACTTGCAGATCAGTGTTGATGGAATGGCATTATCCTTTTTTTTATCCAATAACAAAGATTTTGCGTCAGGACGGGAACAATCTATGGTCCTACAGACATGGACGGACCCACATGTATGCCAAGTGTGGCACAGGCGACACCCGATTTTTGATCTCGAAGTGTAAAAAGATTTCAAAACTGCCGTTTTTGTGGTATGTGCAACCCGAAAACTTTTTTTTGCTACTTTCGTAGTTTCGTTTACTACGGTGTAACTTAAATTAGCCAAACATTTATTTTGTGCAACACCCTTTTAAAAATCCTGGGTCCGTCCCTGCCTACAGAGACCCGATCCAAGGGATTATAGCGGTGATTTACATGTAAAAGTGGGGTGGCTGCCACCATTTATGAGGGGCATCTGATTTAGCATATGTCCATTAATATTTATACATGTCTAAGTATATTTATACATGTCTAACTTGATTTTTTACACCTCTTTTTAAATATTATGTGAGGGGCCTACGATTTAGTATATGTCCATTAGTACATGTCTAAGTATATATTATGTTTTGAATTTTTCATAATAGTTAAGATTTTCGTGATTTACAGAGCCTCATTCGTAGTTTTGCACCAGGCCACCCAAATCAGTGAATGGCTCTGCTGAAAAGCCTTCCTCCCCAACCCAACAGAGTGCCCATATTTTAAGTTTAATGATTGAATTTAACGAGCCATTTGTTTAGATTGGAGTATAAACAGTATATTGGGTAGTGCAGGTCAAATAGGGTTAAGTCTTGTTAGGTTTCTGTAATTAAGAGTTATTTTCTTATCCAAGATGTCATATTTGTTAATCCTATTGCAATATTATTGATTATATATAATATACTGTATACTAGGGCTATAAACAAATAGGGTTAAGTCTTGTTAAGGTTTCCTAGTTAAGAGTTAAATTCTTATCCAACTTAAGATGTCATATTTGTTTGCCTTGTTAATCCTATTGCAATAATAGTGATTATATATAATATACTATATACTAGGGTCGTAAACGAACCGGAAGAACTCGAACGAAGTTTTGTTCATGTTCGTATGTTTAATATTAATCGGACTAATAAACATACACGAATGCTTAAGCCGAACCCCTGGCCGTATTGTGACAGACATCAGATAAGTTGTGGTTCAATTTTGGCCGTGGATGATAACGGAATTATTGTTCATTATACATAAATATTGGCCACAAAAGTGTTTTCAAGAGTTAGAACGTAAAATGATTAATGAAAGCTAAAGGTGTTTTAAATATGAGTATGAAGTTTTCGAGTATGCACTCGCGAATAACTTTGAAGAAATGAGACTGTGTAGCCCGTCAAATGAGTTGACTTGTCTCCAGGATCCTTTAACCGTCGAATGTAGGTGAACCTACGCGAGAAGAACGTAAAAGGATTAATAGAAGCTATATGTGTTGTCATTATCTTAGGTTTCGAATATGAGTATGAAGTTTTCGAGTATGTGCTCCTGAATAACTTTGATGAAATGAGACTGCATAATCCATCAAACGAGTTGACTTGTCTCTAGGTTCTTTTAACCGCCGAATACATGTGAACCTATGCAAAAAGAACGTAAAAGGATTAATGGAAGCCATGCATGTTGTCATTATCTTAGGTTTTAAAAATGAGTATGAAACAAGGAGACCCTTTATCCCTGTTTTTATTCATTCTAATCATGGAAAGCTTGCATATTTCTTTCCAAAGAGTTTTAAGCATAGGTTTATATAAGGGGATCATTATAGATCATTCTTTGATGATGTCTCATTTGTTTTAAGTTGATGATGCTGTTTTTGTAGGAGAATGGAAAGTTTCTGACATCAAAACTCTTGTTAATGTTTTGAAGTACTTTCACATGGCTTTAGGACTCTAGATAAACCTTCATAAAAGTAAGCTAATGGGGGCTGGTGTTCAATCTGAAGACGTTGGTTCGGCTGCTAATATTGTGGGTTGTTCGACTTTGGCTTCTCCTTTTAACTACCTTGGAGTTAAAGTGGGAGGTGTGAGGTCGAGAATCAACTTTTAAGACGATGTTACTTTTAAATTATCTTATCGATTTTCTAAATGGAAGCTTAAAACTCCCTCAATAGGTGGTCGACTTACTTTAATCAAATCAGTTCTTACTTCCATCCCATTGTATCATATGTGAGTCTTCAAAGTTTTCATGGGTATGCTTAATACTATGGAAGCTATTCGGAGAAACTTTTTCAACGGTGTGGAAAGTTCGGATAGGAAAAAAGCATGTATTAGTTAGAAAATTGTTTTTGGCTTCTAAGAAAAATTGAGGTCTTGGTGTGTCGAGCTTTTATGCTTTTAATCGTGCTCTGCTTTTTAAATGGATTTGGCGCTTTATAACTCAAGGTTCTTCTTTATGGTCAAGGTCCGTTAAGGCTATTGATGGTGATCGAGGTGCTCTTGACAACTTCCATTCTATAGCTAGGCGTTCTACATGGATTGGCATTGTTCGTGAGGTATCTACGCTTTCTATTAAAGGTACATATCTCTTGTCTTTTGTTAAAAAGAAAGTAGGTAACGGAGAAGACACTCTTTTTTGATATGATATTTGGCTGGATGAGAAGGCATTGAAATATCAATACCCTAGACTTTATGCTTTAGAGTTACACAAAGATATTAGTGTGGCAGGTAAAATGCACCACTCTTTTTTGGCTTTCTCTTTTCGCTGTAACCCCAAAGGAGGAGTCGAGGAAGAGCAGCATCATCTTCTTCTTACACGCATCACCGGTCTTCTTTTGCCTAATATGAAAGACTGATGGATTTGGTCGTTAGACGCTTCGAGGGAATTCTCAATGAAAACGGTTCGTATTCTTTTAGATAATTCGTTCTCGCCCAGAAGTTGACATTCCTACTAGATGGGTTAAAGCAACTCCCATCACGATTAATACTTTTTACTTGGAGAGTTTGATTGGGCAAACTTCCTACTCGGTTGAATCTCTCCCATAGAGGAGTAGAAACTATTTCTATTCTTTTTTCTTTACTTAGCGCATCAGTGGAGTCGACTTCTCATATTTTCCTTCTCGTGGCCCTTGGCTGTTCAAGTTAGGAGTAAATTAATGCGTTCATGGGAGCTTCATGATCATGTCATTCATTCTTATGAGGATTGGTTTTATTGGTTTAATAATCTTTGGATGTCTAAGGGTTTAAAGGATGCTTTGGAGGCGTTTGCTATGTTATGTGGTAGCTTTTGTAGCACTTCAAAAATATCTTCATTTATTGCGAAGAGCTTCCACGAAGGGACATTCTTTTTAATGACTTAGTTCAATTATCTTTTACTTGGTGTTTAATTGGATTAGATGCAACATCCAAGTAATATTACTTTGTAATTTCTTCTAGCTCCTTGCTAGATTTATAATAAAATCATTGCTAAAAAGATTATATGTAATTCACAAATATTAATAATATCAGCTAAGTATGATATCTTTGAGCAAACTGACTGCCAAAATTTAATTGAATACACTATATTGTATCGAAAATGCTTAGAAAGATATCGCTTTTAACGTAGATAGTAATTTATAAATGTTGACATTTTTTAGGGCCTCCAATTGTACGTTCGTCCAGGGTCTTAAAACCTCTCGAGGACAACCTGAAAAGACCATTTATGAAAAGATCCATTCGACTCTAATGTGTATTGTCACATAACGACTTTCTTTTGAACTGTTAACTTTCTTGTACGTGTTTATGCCTAATTACGTTGGCGTAAAATGTTTAAAAAAAATTCTAGTGTGGGTGTATATGTACGAGTACAGGATTCAAACTTAGGTTAACTTTGAAAAAGAAAATCAATTGCAATTTTCCGAGAACCAATTTCCAAAACTTTTTATCTTCCGGACTTTTCCTCTACCTCCTTCTTCTCCCTACAAAAGGCTTAGCAAACACCATCAGTTCTTCACGTCTCGAAAAACAATTCACACAAAAACTTGTTATTCGAATACTCATGGAAATGGAGTTGAATACAAAGTTAAATCAAATTTCTCGGTAACCGATTTTGCTATTACGAATATAACATACGATTATATTATTCTTGAAACTTATAATGCACCATAACTGTTTATATTTTCAGTATCCTGAACAGGTTGAGTAGTGAAAGTTACGATATCATCAAGAGACTAATTATTAACATTGGGATCACTACAGTTGACACTCTAAAGGTTTGTCTTTTTATATCACATTCAAAACTTGTTACGCGTACTTGTTTCTTTGAAAAAAAATAACATAGTTACATAAATTATGCCGGTTGCATGCTTTATATCTTGTAAATACTAACATGTACAGTATTTGTATATATGTGAATCAGGGTGTTGTGTCTTTGATTTTTGACAAAGCAGTTCTCGATAACCACAGTTGTAATGTGCATGCTCGTCTATGTTATGATCTTATAACGGAACTCCCCTCGTTTCCATCTAACGAGCCTGGTGTTAACGACATTACCTTTAAGCGTTTAATTCTTAAAAAAGTTGAAGACACTTTTGATTGTTCTGAAGGTGGGCCTATGGGAGAGTTCATCTTTCTCATCGCGCTTCATCATCAGAAAATCATTTCTGATAGTTTCTTGAGAAGGATATTTCAGGTTTTTTACTTTTATTTTTATCGACCTTATATTATACCACTAACTGCATGTTTGTTACACAGTGTAACTTGTTTTTACATATGATATGATATTTACTCATGATGTGACTTTTTGGACTTTTTGCAGAAGCTCAATATGCAGGCATGATCGCATCCATGGACATAGTTCAAGCTCAAACGCGAGTATGCGACGTGGCTGATGGTTCACCCGTTATGTGAATTTTTAATGGAAGTGTCGTCATTTATGGTTTTGTTAAGTATTTGTCAAGTTGTAGTTTCACTTTATGTTCCGGCTTTGTTGTTTTCTTGTTTTGAAAGTTTTTGTTATCGTTGTAATGGATCATATATTATTGTTACAACTTTATGTTAATCCGATGCTTTTAGGCTTATGTTTCGTAAGGTCGCTTTTTGTGGTTTACTGTATTTTGAAATTGTTCATCTTATATAAGCTTATCATGTTATAAGCTTATGTAAGCCAAATTTTTTAAAATAAGCCTATCGAAACATAAGTCATAAGCCCGCTATATAAGCCAAAACAAACACCCTTTATTTACTTTTTTTGACTAAAGCACGAGCTCTGTATTTTTGTCTTAATTCACATATTTGTCTTATTTATTTTCGATGAAATTGTATTTTGTTTTTGAACAAAATCAATGCATATACACAAAAATATAATTATAGTACGAGTAATTGTTAAAATTGTTTCATAACAAGCACTAAAAAAATGGCAATAGTGTCATTTTTTTTCACACTTGTGAAGATGTGAACAATTCTGACATATTGTTCACAGTTGTAAATATGTACAAATTATTAACACTTATAATATTTAAAAATTCACACTTTCAATAACAGAGAAAATTATACACTTAAAAATGTTATTAAATAATATTCACGGTTACAATTGTGGATAAATATTATGCTTTCTTAACACACAAATGTGTAAAATATATACATAATCTTGTAACACATTTAAGTGTACAAAATAGTAAAGGTAAATAGGTGATATCACAATTCAAAGTGTGGAAAATTATTAAATTTTTTAAAAATCAACCTGACATACAAAAGTATTTCTTTCTTAAATAAACACATGTCACAAATGTACTCATCTCCTCTTTCTCTTTGTCTCTGAATAATAAAAAAAAAAAAAAAAAAAAAAAAAAAAAAAAAAAAAAAAAAAAATTCCCGCCTCACAAATGTACCCTCTTTTCTTTGTCCCAATACGATTCACACACAGAAACCCCAAGACATAGTAACTGTGAATGCTTAATTAGGGTTTCACTCAAAAATCCCTAATTCGATTCACACACATAGGGTTTCGATGCTTAATTAGGGTTTCGATGCTTAACATAGGGATGTTCGTTTGGGTTTCGATACTTAGGGTTTCGATGCTTAGGGTTTTAATGTTTAATTAGGGTTAAATCTCGTTATCTTCATTTACGGCTTGAATCTGGTACGATTTTTGTTACTTTATTAATTTTCTATAATTTTTCATGATTAAATTTGGTATTGTATGTTACAGTATGATATGTAAAACGCTAGTTTCTGTTTACGTTAGTTACAATATAATACATGATATTGTCCGTTTGAAGCTGAAATCAAGTATGGTATAGTGTGTTACAGTATGATATGTAAAACGCTAGTTTCTGTTTACGTTAGTTACAGTATGATATCTAAATTGCGATTTTTTGTTTATGTTAGTTACAATATGATATGTATGATATGTGATATTGTTGGTTTGAAGATGAAATCAAGTTATATATTGATGTTTACGTGTTTAAAACTGAAAATGTAGTTGTATACTTGTATGCGAAACTAGGATCATCTATTTGTGTATTTTTTATTTTATTTATTTTATTATTTTTATTTTTGTTTTAAATTGTATAGACATGTTTAGGTAAGCTACATAAATGGATAAAAGTTAGATTAAAGCTCATATAACAAACAATACTTTTAAAGAAGGAGTCAAGTCTTTTATTGAATTTGCTCGTGCTAGAAGTATAAGAGGAGTAATTGCATGTCCATGCCTTAGATGTTGTAACGTTGATCATTGGGACGTAAAAACTTGTCATTGCCACATATTGCGTTATGGATTTTTACCGGGGTATACAAATTAGTCGGTTCATGGGGAGACTTCTGAACCTTTACAACCATCTCGACCTAGTTTGTTCAGAATACTACTTTTGGTGAAGATGAGATAAGAAGTTTGGATTGTGATGCTTTAGGTCATTTACCTTCAAATAGCCCACTAGTGGTTCATGGGGAGAATTATGTACCTTCACAACCATCTCGACCTAATTTGTTCATAAAACTCCTTTTTGTGAAGATGAGATAAGAAGTTTGGTCCATGATGCTTTAGGTCATTTACCTTCAAATAGACCACTAGCACAGGATTCAATGTTTGAAGACAATGTTGGTGAATCTTCTCAAAGTTCTCATCGTAGGGTTGAGGATGAGAATGTTAGTGAATCTTCTCAAAGTTCTCATTGTAGGGTTAAGGATGAGAATGTCCGCGAATCTTCTCGAAGTTCAGATCATAGTGTTGCGGATGCTACATATAAGAATTGTTAGAAGAATGTGACAAAGAACTCTACCCCTGTTGCAAGTATTCCAACTTGTCCTTCACGTTACACTTGTATCTAGGGGTGAGCAAAACCGACCGAATTCCGAATCCCGTCCCGATCCCGAGTCCCGAATCATGTTAGTCGGGCTTGTCGGGGTCGGGAGTCGGTTTGTGTTTTCCGGTTAGTTGGGTTTCGGGCTTGTCGGGATCGGGTCGGGACGGGCCGAAAACCAAAAAACAACAAACAAAACCGATCAAATCCCGAATCCCCTCCCGATCCCAAGTCCCGAATCATGTTAGTCACGCTTGTCGGGGTCGGGAGTATGTTTGTGTTTGCCGGCTTGTCCGGATTCGGGCTTGTCGGGATCGGCCCGATGCTCAGCCCTACTTGTATCATGTCAAGTGTATCGGTGGTGTATCTAACAAGACTTTTGGCATGTTTCTAGAGCTTAAAAGGGATGCTTTTCCTCATCTTACATCATTACCATCCTCGGTTAGTGAAGCAAAAAACTAACTAAATATCTGGGGCTTGGTTACGAGAAAATCGATGCTTATCGTAATGATTGCATGATTTATTGGGGTGCAAGGAAAGGTAAAAAATCTTGTCATATTTGTAAAGCTTCGCGATATAAAAGTGATACGGGTGATGACATAGGTGAAAGTTCAAAGTCAAAAAAGTAAAATAAGCCGACAAAAGTTTTGCGATATTTCCCCTTAATCCCAAGACTAAAAAGGCTATACATGTCTGAGAAAACAGCAAAGGATATGAGGTGGCATAACATTGGTCGAACAATGGATGGAAAGTTAAGGCACCCGGCATATGGTCTTGCTTGGAAGAATTTTGATGCCCAATATTCATAATTTGCCTTGGATCCGCGCAGTGTGAGGCTTGGCCTTGCTAGTGACGGGGTTAATCATTTTCGAACAATGAGTACAACACATAGCACTTGGCCAATGTTGTTGATTCCTTATAATTTACCTCCATGGATATGTATGAAACGATAATCTTTTATTCTTTCATCAGTTATTCCAGGAGAGAAAGCTCCCGACAACGATATAGACGTTTATCTACAACCTTTAATACATGAGCTGCAATTATTATGGAAGGGTGTGGACGCTTATGTTGTTTTTTCAAAGCAACAATTCAAATTAGAGCTTCACTAATGTGGACCGTGAATGATTTTCCTGCCTATGCTAACTTATTTGGGTGGAGAACAAAGGGCCGTGTGGCATGCCCAGTTTGCGCGGATTCTACTCGTTCAAGGTGGTTAAAATATGGAAGAAAATTTTGCTACATGGGACATCGTAGATGGTTAGAGCAAAATCATAAATGTCGTTTTAAAAATGACCAATTTGACTGTACATTTGAGAAAGAGGGCCCGCCTACCCTATTGACAGGATGTGATATTTTGAAACAGCTGAGCGGTGCAAGTTTTATGTATGGGAAGTCCGATAAATCCAATAATAAGAGTACAAGGGACGATGTTGGTTGTTCAACAAATGATCATGATGAAGCGAACAACGAATCAAGTGCATATGAGGATATAGAGAATTTTTTGGAAGAAGAAACCACTGAGCATCAGTTATGGAAGAAAAAGAGTGTTTTTTTGGATTTGTCGTATTGGAAGTATAATTTGTTTAGGCATAATATGGATTTAATGCATATTGAGAAGAATGTCTGTGATAATTTTCTCGGAACCCTATTAAATTTAGACGGGAAGACTAAAGATAACGAGAACTCTCGCAAGGATCTTATGGAAATGGGAATAAGGCATGACCTCCACTTGTGGCGCTGTTAGTATTCCCCGAAAAAGGATGCATATGTAGGTCTTCTTTTAGGATAAATTAAACCCATTTTTTATTTTTATAATTATCTACTTTTTGATGGTTATATGTTAATCTACAGATTATGGAACAAAAACGAGAACCTGGTGACATCGAAGTATTTGATATGAAGCATGTAACAAAGAAAGAGTCATACGTTGATGATAGGTCAAGAGTCTTCGTGGTACATAAATAATTTTACTACTTTTAGTTATGTTATAAATAGATTTAAATGTAAAATTAGATGAACTTGAATGCTTGTTTAATGTTCTTGTAGGATCGTGTTAATAGGTTGATTATGTGATTCGGGAGGTCGGGGTTGATGAAAGTAAAACATATCTATGGTTAGAGAGAGAGATAAAGGAAACTATGTGTTTTATTGATGATAATGAAAGGGTAGATTACACACTAAGTCTCACCCTCCTAGTGAAGTCTAAGAGGGCTTATATAGCCTAAAATACAAACCACTTTACAATAATCTCATAAATATCGTTCCATATGTGTTAGGAGCGATCCTAACAATCTTCCCCCAATGGGACGATATAAGGGATTACTTACAACATTTCCTACAAGTATAAGTATAAGTAAAATAAAGTCTTCATAAGCTCTTCAAATACTAAGGATGACCGCAGTTGATGCTCTTTGTCTTCATCTTATACCTCGGCTTGAGAACTTTTCTTCACTTGTAGGTAAATGATGTAATATACATGAACTGGATTAACTTCCCCTCAATTCATGCTACATGTCTTTAGCAGCTTCTTCGTATACTTCTTTTTGGGGAAGTTTCTGAATTAGCCTCCCCCCAAACTAACAACCGTCTTCAGCAAATTCGAAACTTTGATATAGTAGACATGTCTTCTAACTTTTGAAGTTTTAAGTGCGTAGCGAAATTTGTAGATGAGCAGTAAACCACACCAAGCAAATCTGTCTAGTCACGTAATCACAGTTGTACACAATGCGAAAAATCCATTCGGGGGTAACATGCAAGAAATTAACAAGATCTTCTCACGTATGTAGATGCTTCACACAAAAAAACCATGAAAGATGAAATAATACTACTTCCCCCTGATTGTTGCGGTCTATTGGAATAATAATCACCTATGTATATGCGAATAATCAATAAAATGATCGTATGTGAGACATCATAATGCGGTTAAAACATCATATATAGGTAACTTCACACAAAATAACCCGTGAAAGTTGAGACGATAACACCGAAGTAAGACCTTTGAACCACTGATCATCTCATTTCTTACCCCTGATTGCAGAAACTCATGAAGGGAAAGGGTTTTCGCAAAGAAGTCAAAGAAAGCAAAGCACACTTACTCTCTTCCCCCCACTGTTTTCGATGAATCAGAAACATACACCATGTATGTTGATGATGAAATTAGAGACAGCGTAACCGTGTATGTCCAATTAATCGAACAAGTGTGAAGTACCATAAATATCCCGTGAGAATCAACTGCTGATAAAACTTCTCTACTCATTTATACTCCTCTCAGCTAAATCTTTCTCGACCCCATTATCATTCTGACGACTCTTTGTAGTGACCACTGATGGAGAAAACCCAATATGACAAACTTGATACTGAAGTAAAAAAACACGAACTTGTGACTTAAACTTGCACTATTGTTTGACTAAGAACCAATACTAAGAATTTCAATAAATGTAGAATCATACACCCATCCATCCATCCGTAATTGTAGATGAACTTCTCTCGAGTTATTCGCAGCTTTTTGTGACACTTGAGCACTACAACGTAACTCCTTAAAAGTGATAGCTATACATTATTAGCACAACAATGTAACCCCTTATAGTAGGTATAACTAGACAAATCAAGTCTCTGTCATTCGTAACGGTTAAAAGCTCGAACAAGGATCTCGAAGAATCATGCATCCAACCAACCCCGATATCTTCAGACACTAAGTACACGCACCCGTGAAATTCCACTTCAACCTCAAATAAATAATAATGAATTAACGCCGTAGTCACATATTGCGGTTGAATACCCAAATCTAGCTTTTTGACGGTTTAAGTGAACTTTGATAATGGTTTTATCCCGATCTTGTCAAAAATGTATCCCCGTAAAAAATTTGTAATAACCAAAATCCACTCCTTTTCGCCAAATATTATATCAAAAATTATACAATGTATTAAAAAATACAGTCGATATTAATAACACTTTTAGCCCAAAATTTTGATGTAACCCAATCCATTAGTTGTATTATCCATTTAGTCCAAAAAATATTGATAATATTGACCAACCCAATAAACGGATAACAAATAAGCAGCCCATAACCAATGTCGTCTAACACAGCCCAAAATAAATTGAAGGTTTAACCCATGCGCAAATTACATGAGTGGTAAGGCATGACCCATGCTACAACAACCCTAATCTTTTGCCTTTTAAAGCTATTATCACCAACCATTTCAACCCTAATGAAACCTTATCAATCTCACATATAACATCACCCATCTCTCTCTTTTTGCAGACAACCACACGAATACAACTTCTTAACATAAAAAACATCCAGTTAAGTTTTTACTTCTTGAATCCGACTATCAAACAAGAATTAGACAACACTCTCTCAATACCCACTTTCCTGCTTGTTCTTACATCTCGTCTAATAGCAACGTGAGCACAACACGAACCGAAGCAATAAAACGAACCCTTTAAATCTATTTGTTTCGACTTCAGGTAGGTTTATTGTTTTTTATTTTTGCATTTAAACCGAATAAAAATAAAGATTAAATAAAGTTGTTTTTGTCTTTTCTTTATATGATTCAAATATTAAATTGAAGCTTTGCTTGAAAAAACAACCGATGATGTATTCTCTTTTGTTGCACTTGTCTTTGGACGTGTCATTGATCACACAAAGAGAAAACTGAGATCTAAAAACATATATAATTTTTCCTTGCAGTTTGTAGGCGTTATTTTGTTTAGATATATATGAGTGATCGATGATGGAAAAACTCATGTGGTTATATATATGAACGAATCTTGGTTCACACACAAATAGTTTTATAAGATCTTAGCATCCTCTTACTTTCATTTATTTGCGTATTAAAGTTCTTTGAGAGATGGGGAGTGATAGTAAGATTGTTTTTTACAGTGGGTGAAGTTTGTGGTTATGTTGAATGGATATGGGATTGAAGTTATGTATGGTTATAGTACATCTCTGTTTAGCTTCTCATTCCTCATTTTAAATTTCGTTTTAAATGTTGTGAACCAATGAGGATGAAGAACATAGATATGAGGTTGTTGTTAGACCGATGATGATCTGATATGAGGTTATGAGAAACCGTTCCTTAGTCGTAAACCTTATTCGTAAAGTTTTACTCGTAAACCTTAGTTGTAAGACCTTACTTCTAAAAGCTTACTCGTAAAAGTAGGGTCTTACTCGTAAACTTGCTTATTCATAACACCTTACAAATTTCTTTCCAAGAAATTCGTAAACAGATCTGAAGAGTTATTCGTAAGGTTTAGGTCTTATTTGTAAGATTAGGGTCTTACGAATTTCTTTCCAAGAAATTCGTAACCATATTCGTAAGATAGCTGCAAATTCGTAAAAAGAGGGTTTTAACTTTTTGACCTTTTTTCCGATCATCTTCCAACGATATTTTCGACCATCTTTTCCGACTACTTTTACGGACCATGTTTCCGACCACGTTATGACCACAAACTATCATAAGATGGTACCAATAGACATGAAAATATGATATACATAAACTGATAACATGTATATGAGACACATGAACCAATTATGTAATATAAGAAATGAAAGATTACAACTTTGGACCATTATAAACTGTTATAACCAGAAAATAAAAAACAATTGTTGAAACAGTTTCATATTGACATTTTTGACAAGACAAAAGACCACAAAAATCAACCGATACTTAAAACCTGGCTCTGATACCACTTGTAGGATCGTGTTAATAGGTTGATTATATGATTATGGAGGTCGAGGATGATGAAAGTAAAACATATCCATGGTTAGAGAGAGAGTAGAGAGAGAAAGGAAACTATGTTTTTTATTGATGATAATGAAAGGGTAAATTACACACTAAGTCTCACTCTCCTAGTGAAGTCTAGGAGGGCTTATATAGCCTAACATACACACCACTTTACAATAATAATGCTTATAGTACATGTATATTAGGCTTACATGATAACTAATGTGATCCCATAAATATCGTTCCATTTACGTGTTAGGAGCGATCCCAACAATTCTAGAGTAAATCGAAAGCATATTTGCAAACAAGTTATTTGAGGTCAAAAATTAAAAACCTGTTGATTATGAGAAAAGGTCGAAATTGCAAGGGAAGTTATGCAAGAACTTAGGCATAATAAGAAGGGAAGACCTTGTGGTCACGGGGTTGGAGTGACCAAATCCTAAGTAACAAAATTTAGTTACTAATTGAGAAGAATGAGACGTCAAAGTGTATCAAGTGAAAATAGATTTCTATTGAACAAAGTTGTTGCTCAAAGCAAAAAAATAGAGAAACCAAGTAGACAAATGAAGACGATGGAAGAAAACATGAACAAGTTTTTTGACAGCTCAAAATCGCGCTTCCAGCTTTTTTTTGCTATTGGTACATCAAACGCATAGGTTTGTGATGCAACTCTCATGATTCTTAATTTCATTTTTATTCATACTCTTAACTTGGTAAATCTTTTGGATCTAGTCTTTTCAAATACAACTGAAATATGAATCACACAATCCACTAGCGTTATACGAGCTAATGGGAAAGCACTTAGACTAGGAAGTAGGATGGACATATCAAATACTGTCATCATTAATCTTGTTTCTTCATGTAGGAACACTAACTGTTTGTACACCTACTCTTCTTGTTGAACAAGCTCTGCACACAGAAATGTATTATTCTGCCTGTTGCAGATTCTATAGTTTCGCTTCTTGGTTACCGTAGTTTGTGCATTTGTGTTTAGGTGGAAACTCCTAATTTTCTAGAGAGTAGAGCAATAAGCATATTCCTATATGCTTAAATTACTGAAAGTACTATCTGGATACTAAAAGATGCTAAAGGCTAAACACAATAAGCAGATACAACTAAACGAGCAATTACAAACACTCTTCAATTTAGTGCAACTTGTGTTTTTTGAAATAAGCAAAGTTATCTATTATGTTGTAACAATATGATGTCAGTGCCGAAGATACTATTTAGGTTTGATTATATTTTAACAAAACACACTAATCAGATTTAAAGTTGTTTGTGATTCTGTTTGTATAAGAGGTAAAATAATGTTAATCAGATGAACATTCTATAATGACTTTACACCTCGCTTAACTATGAATGTGTCTTATGAATGCTAATCTGCAATATATCTGAATGCGTCATTTTTTTTATGGAAGATATGAGCAAATTTTTGTAGCTAGAGTTTGATAATTTGTTATTAATTTGTTAGTTTTGGTGATTCTAATTGAATATTATATAGCTTTATTTCAATGAGATAAGATTTTAAATTAGAACTTATAGTGTATCCGTGTTTCAGGGACGTTGGGGTTAGGATTGGGATTGGGATCGTTTACTTAAGTGATTATGTGCTTATTTTTTAAGTAGAGAGGTAACTTATCTTGTAAGTGTTTGGATGAACTGCTTATCTACTTATTATAAGTGATGCAGGTTTTACTGACCATGTTTTAATATTTATAAGTCTCGTTATACCTATGGTCTACCCTAATGCACTAACGGGCAGTGTACCCGGTCGTGTGTAGTGTAGTATTCGGTAAAACCGAGGTCATCCCAAGAGCTATGTGTGTGGATTAATACTAAGTCTAGGTGTCACAAATTTTAATATGATTTTGATATAGAATTAACTACTAAAGCAAATAAAAGCAAAGGATGTGATCAATAAAGGAGAGTGGTGCTAACCTAGTTACTCATCTTAACTAGTAATGTTTACGTCTAATTACTTCCAATTACTTCAGGTGGGGTCAAAGTCGAGAGGACAACATTTGGTCAGTTTGCCCTAACCTATCAGCAAAGGCTACCACTGGAGAAGTCAGGTGTCCCCTCATAAGTCCATTTGTTCCTGGTTCTCTAAGCCAAGTCATTAAGTACCGCTACATGCTAGATTTATAATAGTGAGTGCCCGGGCGCTAGCAACTTAAACACTTACCCCTTACTTCTTAAGTTCATCCAAACGGTAGGTGATCAGTTGGTCAAATCGCACAAGTAAAAAGGGTCGTCAGTTGGTCATATCGTACCCTTCCCGTCTCAGTCTACTCACTTAGAGTCAGTTGGTCATATCTCCTAAGCAACTAGTCTCTACCGCCATTCAAAACTACCGAAACAATGGTAGCTACCAATAAACTATGCATGCATACTGTTGGGTTCAGTAAATACCCAAACCCCTTAATCTAGGATTTGAATAGAAAATAGCCCAAGCGTTTAATCCGTTAACACAAACAGGTCACTGAGTGCATAGTCTCTCAGTGAGTCGTCTCCAGGAAACTCAGTATGAGGCGAAGAAGAAGTCTCTCCACTCAGTAAGGAGGAACTTAAAGGGTGAAGACTAAGTCAAGAAGAAGATGATGGATTCAGTGAGTGATGACAATAATTCACTGAATCCCCAAGATTCCTCTCCAACTTCTTACACTGAAGACAAACTGAAGTAGAAGACTGAAGGATGTAAAGACTGAAGAAAGAGTGGGACAAGGCGGGAAAAGGTTGAATCAGATAAGACGAAGTCCTTATCAACCAAAGTCAGCTTTCCCTGAGATAGCTCAGTGAGCTCTAAGAGTTGTGCTCAGACTTAGCCTGAGCTTATAGAGGAGTCACCCAACTTTGTCATTTCAATCCCAAGTACTATTCCGCAAGTACTTGGGTAACGTATTCTTTGTTGATTTATTTCTAATGAGAATATTATGTTGAAAATTACTTAGTGTGTTTTCTTATGTTAATTTCAGTCATAGTTCACTATTAACTTATTTTATATATTTAAACTGTTTTAAACGATAGTGAACGGGGAACAACAAGTGGTATCAAAGCAAGGCTAATTATAAAACTCGTTTTTTAGGCCTCTCTAAAAGTTTTTAAATTAGGATCCTAAATGGCTGAAATTGATGTACCCCAACTAGTCGATAAAAAAGGTGGAGCTTATTCAGCTGTTGCCCCTAGACTTGAAGTTGGCAAATTCAACAAATGGAAAAAGTGAATGCTTTGCTATTTGATTGGGATGGAACCTTATTATATCAAGTGTATAAATGAAGGTCCATTTGTCCCAAAGACTGCTGAAGGGTTGCCCAAACTTGAAGCTCAGTGGACCCAGGATGAAAGGAGAGTGGTCAACCAGGACCAAAGACTCAAAAGTATCATAATATCTTGTCTTCCTGACGATATCATGGAGTCTGTTATAAGCTGTAGTACAACTAAGCAAACCTGGGATGACCTAGTTCATAGTCATGAAGGACCATCTGATACCAAGGAAAACAGGATAATGGACCTGAAACTTGAGTATAACACCTTCAGGGCTAAGGACTCAGAAACTCTCTCTCAAACTTACACCAGGTACAAAACTCTTTTAAATGAATTGTCAAACGATGGTGTTAAGTTGTCCAAACATGAAATCAATGTTGGTTTTGTCAACAGTCTCCCTGAGAAGTGGTTGAATTTCTCTCAGGGACTTAGGAATGCTAATCATATCCAAAATCTTGAGCTTCTTGAAATTTATGGGAAATTTGTCTATGAAGAAAATCTCATCAACAGACGATACCCTGACTTAAAGAAGTCTCAGGAAGTCAAGAAGTCCCTGACCACCACCTCATCACCAATATGAACTGCTTTCTATTCTAACAATGTTGTTCAAGATTTTCAAGAAAATTCAGATGATGAGCTTGATGATAGATCAAGTGAGGAGTACCTAAATGACCTGAACACTGAATTTCAGGAAAGGGCACTCCTTGCTAACTCTCGAAGGTTTATAAAAAGAAACAAAAGTTTTTCGAATGCCAAAGCAAATGAGGACACTGAATGCTTTAAGTGTCACAAAAGAGGTCATTTTGCAAAAGATTGTTTTTCAAAAACAATTTCTGAACCCTCTTATAAACCATCAGGGTCAAATCAGTCCTCAGGCTTTAGCAAATTTCAACCAAAAATATATCAGTCTCGTCAAAATTTTCAAAACAAATCTGATCAAAACAAAACTGTTGATTTTGAAGCTAAGTATAAGAAAGTCAAATCTAAGCTTGCATTGCTCGAGGCCAGTCCCTCAGAAACAACAAAAAGTGTTCAATCTGTGCAGGGTAAAAACAAAGGCCTTGTTGCTGAGACCTTCGACTGGGATGAAGAGCCAGTGTCATCAGATGATGAAATGGTGCATGTCAGTGCACTGATGGCCCTCTCAGAAGAGGACAAGCTAGCAGTTGGAAAGAATCATGCCAGAAACGGGGAATGGGTGAACATCACTATGAAGAAGGTAAACATCTTACTATCTATGGATGATGACTCTGATTGGCAGTCTTATATGAATTATCTTAATGTTGACCTTAAGTTCGTAGAAGAGCAAAGATTAAATCTCTTTTCAAAATACAACAAGCTAAGTTTTGAATTAAACAAGTGTAGAGATGAACTGCTTATTTTAAAACAAGCCAAGCTTGAGGCTGTCACCTTACAAATTTAAAACACTGAACTAGTTAAGAGAAATCAGGCTCTTCAAGACGAACTTAAAAAGGAACAAGATATTCTTGATAGTTGGACTGCTAAGAATCCCAGGGTCTTTGATGTTGTGGGTGCCCCCAGTAGCAAAAAGAGAGTCATAGGTGAAGATCGTCTCACTGACTCTCGCAACAAAGACCAAAGTTCAAAACCATTTGTGTCTGGTGGTATGATTACCAACATGTTGACAACTCCAAAATCCAGTGATTGGATTGAACGGGTTAATCCTGAGAGTAAGCTTCCAAACTTCGATTCTGGAAGGATTCTTGAGCCTGAGATCCAAGCTCTTAAGAGCATGCTAGAACTTCTTGAGATGACCAGTGGTACTGAACACATCTCTGAGTCTGAAGCAGAATCTAAAACACCGCTTCCACCCCTGAAACCTCTTCAGGGTGTTGATCCAAGCTCTGAGCTTACTCCTCTAAAATTCAATCCTCACTCACCAAAGGAAAGGTCTGGACTTGGTAGAACCATCCTTCAAAGACAAGCAAAACTAATCCAACAAGAGTCTACTCCTACTGAGACTTCAACATCCTCTGTCCCCACTGAAGCTGACCAAATTCAGCAACTGACTGAACTAGTGAGGAAGCTTACTGAAAAAATGGAATCCATTGAAAAGGTCCCTGAACCAATCAAGGAGACAAAGTCAGCTTCCTCCAGTTTCTCAAAGTCTAAGTCAACCTCCAAAAACAAACAAAAGTGTGAGATGTGTCATTATACCAGCCATACCACTGACAACTGCTATAGAATCCTTTTTTGCATGATCTGCAAAAAGGATGATCACAGGACTGCAGACCATCTACAGTATGTCAATCAAGCAAACTATACCAAAGTTGGTCATCAGTATGCTTCATCCTCCAAAGCTGCTCCAAAGAATAGAGCAAAACCTTTTCCTCTGTGTCCTCACTGTGGGTTTAATGATCATCATCAGGATGATTGTCTCATGAATACATGCTGTGATATATGCGGTAATCCAGCTCATGAGACATCCCAACATGACAGTGTCATTCATGCAAGGAGAAATTCCAAACAACCCAGAGTCACTGAGTCATCCTCAGCCTCTAAATGCAAAACCTGTGGTAGCACTGTGCACACAACTACTGACCATGAGTCAATTGCAAATTTCAAAGAGACCTTGAGATCCAAGCCCACTAGTAAGTGGGTCACGAAGAGAAACTAATTCAGTTTACTACTTGTGCAGAGACATGCCAGGGAGCCTATTTGGCATCTAGACAGTGGATGCTCAAGAAGCATGACTGGTGTGAAGGAATATCTACACAAGTATGTAAAGGAACCAGGACCCAAGGTAGTATTTGGTGATAACTCATCATGTCCCACTGAAGGTTATGGTTTAGTAAACTGCAATGGAATAGTTTTCTCTAGAATAGCCTATGTCAATGGTCTCAAATACAATCTCATCAGTGTCAGTCAACTATGTGATGCTAAATACATTGTACAATTCAATGATAAACAAGGTACCATTTTCTATGCCAACAAGGAAGTTGTGCTAATAGCTCCCAGGAGAGATGATGTTTATGTGCTAGACATGTCAACACTCTCCCAAGATGGAACGTGTCTCTTTGCTAAAGCCACTGAAACTATCAATTGGCTGTGGCATAAGAGACTCTCACACTTAAACTTCAAAAATCTCAACAACTTGGCAAAACAAAACAAGGTCCTTGGCTTACCATCACTGGTTTTTGCAAAAGACAAACCATGCTCTGCCTGTGAAAAGGGTAAACACCACAGAGCATCATTCAAACCCAAACAAAATTTCTCCATCAAAAGCTGCCTTCACCTCCTGCACATGGATCTCTTTGGACCTGTCAGTCCCAGATCAATCCAACATGAGAAGTATACACTTGTCATTGTTGATGAGTTTTCAAGATACACTTGGGTATACTTTCTTTCCAAAAAGAGTCAGGCAGCTGATACAATAATGTCATTCATCAGGAAGATAGAAAACCAGAATGACATTACAGTTAAACAAATCAGAACTGACAATGGCACTGAGTTCAGAAATCAAGAACTTGAGAGTTTCTGTGATGGAAAAGGAATTTCTCAAAATTTCTCATCTCCTTATACCCCTGAACAAAATGGGGTTGCTGAAAGGAAAAATAGAACTCTCATTGAGGCTGCTAGAACTATGTTAAATGGCTCAGCCCTCTCAAAGCATTTATGGACTGAAGCAGTCAAAACTGCCTGTTACACTCAAAACAGGTCAATCATTGTCAAAAGACATAATAAAACCCCATATGAGATCTTCAAAGGTAGACTTCCTGACATAAGCTATTTTCATGTATTTGGATGTCCTGTGTTCATTCATAATCACAAGGATCATCTAGGAAAGTTTGATGCAAAAGCTGATGATGGATTTTTCTTGGGCTACTCACTGATCTCCAAAGCCTTCAGGGTTTTTAACACAAGGAGACAACAAGTTGAGGAAACCTTTCATGTCACCTTTGATGAAAGTGCTGAGAGCATCAGGTTCACCAACACCTCAGTGGAGGAAATAGGAATTGATAACTCATCAAGATATCCTCCTGATGAGTACAACACTGAATTCAATTCCTCATATCAAGCTGATGCTGATATTTCATATTATGTCTTACCTCACAACCTACCCCAACCAACTATCAGTGAGTTCATTGATAATCATTCAGTCTCTGCTGGGTTAGGAAACACTGATTTAAATAATCAGGAACCTGTAACTCATGAATCTCAACCTGAACTAGACATCTCTACAGATGATCTAAATGATTTTGTGACTCTTGCACCTGAACTCACTTCTGAACACCCAGTGACATCATCAAGCTCAGATCCCAGACCACAAAGTAAGTGGACAAGAACTCAGGATATTGAGCTTGTAAACATCATTGGTGAACCCACTGAGGGCATGCTCACTAGAAGCATGGCTGCTAGTCTAACTGCAGCTTCAGCCAATGAATGTCTTTATGCTGATTACCTATCAGATATAGAACCCAAAAGTGTCACTGAGGCTCTAAAATACCCAAGCTGGGTTCAGGCTATGCAAGAAGAACTGCAACCGTTTGATAAAAACAAGGTCATGACCTTGATCAAATGTCCTCAGGATGTAGTAGTCATAGGAATGAAGTGGGTTTTCAGAAACAAAACTGATGAAAACGGCATTGTCATTAAAAATAAAGCCAGACTAGTAGCCAAAGGTTACAGTTAACAAGAAGGCATTGACTATGATGAGACATTTGCTCCTGTTGCAAGAATGGAAGCCATCAGGATCTTCCTTGCATATGCAACATACATGAACTTCAGGGTCTACCAAATGGATGTTAAAAGTGCATTCTTAAATGGTGATCTCAAGGAAGATGTGTATGTTCAGCAACCCCCAGGCTTTGAGAGTAGTGAATTTCCTGACTATGTTTGCAAGCTTGACAAAGCCCTTTATGGACTCAAACAAGCTCCCAGGGCATGGTATGAAACTCTCTCAGCTTTCCTGATTCAAAACAAGTTTGTCAGAGGAAAGATAGACAACACACTGTTTGTCTATAGAACCCAACAGGATGTGATACTAGTCCAAGTGTATGTTGATGATATCATCTTTGGCTCAACAAACTACAAACTTTACAAACAGTTTGAAAAACTAATGACAAAGAAGTTTGAAATGAGCATGATGGGGGAACTTACATACTTTCTTGGACTACAAATCAGGCAAACTGATAAAGGAATATCCATCAGTCAAGAGAAATACACCAGAAATCTCTTGAAGAAATATGAGATATTTGACTATGCCTCAGTGAAGACACCAATGGTCCCACCTAACAACCTTGGACCTGATCTCACTGGCAAATCAGTCAATCAAACTCATTTTAGAGGGATTGTTGGCTCACTGATGTATCTAGCCGCTACTAGACCAGACATACAATTTTCAGTCTGTTTAATAGCAAGATATCAGTCCAATCCCAAAGAATCTCACCTCACTGCAGCCAAAAGAATACTAATGTACCTGAAGGGAACCCCAAGCCTTGGACTCTATTAGCCAAAATGCGCAGGGTTTGATCTCAAGGGTTACTCGGATTCTGATTATGCTGGCTGCAACATGGACAGAAAAAGTACCTCAGGGTCCTGTCAATTTCTTGGAGGAAAACTGGTCTGTTGGAGTGCAAAGAAGCAACAATCAGTGGCTATGTCCTCAGCTGAAGCCGAATATGTAGCTGCTGCAGGATGTTGTGCCAATGTATTATGGATGAAAAGTCAACTCAGTGACTACGACATCCATTACAAAATGGTGCCCATCTTCTGTGATAACACTAGTGCAATTGCAATCTCCAACAACCCTGTCCTCCACCAAAGAACCAAACACATTGATATCAGATATCACTTCATCAGGGATCACATAATGAAAGGAGACATAGAACTTCATTTCATCCCTACTGAATATCAACTGGCTGATATCTTCACCAAACCCTTGGATGAACCTACCTTCACGAGACTGAAAGCTGAATTGGGAATGCTTGACATTGAAAGTCAAGTATCTGAAAACCAATCTCAGTAAGTTCTCTGAAATGGTTCATCCTCCCTGAATACCCTACAACCTGAACACCCAAAATAAACCTCTCACTGAATGAGTAAGACTCATTCAGGGTCCCTGACACTTGACAAAGAGCATTGAATGAGTAACTAAATGATCCAAGTATCAGTTACTTTAATGTCCTAGGTTGGTAACTATGCCAATTTAATAAAGGAATATATGTCTCTTTGTCTTACTGTCATCCCACTTGGCATTTAATGCCTCTCACAAAAATATCAAATTGATATTTTATCTCTGCAAAAGTGCACTTTTACTGTGCACTGCAACTGTTCCCTTGAAAAACGGGATTTTAATACGGGTAATGGAGTGGTAGCATTAAATGTGGAAATTCAAACGTCTTTCAAAAACCGACTCTTAATATTCCCATTTGTGCACAAAAAACCTCTCTTATCACTCTATAAATACCCTCTTCCAACACAAACAAACACACACAAATCTTTTCTGCATCAAAACTCTGTCAAAATCATTTCTAAAATTCAAAAAAAACATTTGTGTGTGCTCAAAAGCTCTTAAAACCTCTTTTGGAAAACCCTTCTTGTAAACATTTACAAAAGTTTTTCATCACAAACTTGAGAGATCAAAAACAACTTTGATTATTCTAGTCAAAATATTTTCAAAACCCTAAAATATTTCATATGGAAATGGCTAGAACACAATCTCTCCAGTTTGCTTCTCAGTGGGTAGGGGATCTTACTAATGTTGAATTTAAAACAAATAATGTCATAGGAAATTTTGAATATCCTGAAAACGTCCCAACCTATAAAGACATTATAAAAATTTTATTCAACTGCCCACTCAAAACTGCCTTTGTAAAATGTCCCTCAGTAGTGTACCCAAACTACCTCAGGGAGTTTTGGGCTACATCTAGAGCCTTTGACCCGACACCTTCTACTGATGAGAATAACCTTAGACCTCTCAGGGAGTATCTCATCAGGTTCAGTCTAAATGGGGGGAAACAATACACCCTGGATTACAAAACGTTTTGCACTACAACAGGGTTAGATTATAACAAAGGCACTTATGTCGCCCATCCTGAACCCTCCACAGTGAAGGATGGGTTAAAACAAATCGTTTTAGATCCAAATTTTTTGGACAAGACCCCAGTCACTAAAAGCTCGTTCCCCATGGCTTGGAGGATCCTCTTCACTTTTGTGATTCAGGTCCTCGGCGGGAACCACTCATCCACTGAACAAGTTAACTCTATTCAGTTGATGATGGAATACTGCTTGATGAATGGGGTCACTGTCGACATAGGAGAGATCATTTACAGTGATCTCGTAACGAAGCTACAGAGAAAAACTAGGACGAAGTACGTTTCGTATCCTAGGTTTGTCTCTTGTGCTCTGCAATCGTTACTGGGTTCAAATTACACTCAGGATGAAAAATTTGGAAATTTACCTGGCATCCTGAGCCCATCAAATTTTCAAAAGGACCCATCCCTCGTCACTCCCATTGAATTGACGGCCCACATGATTGTTGTAAACAATCAAAGTGGATCAGTGTCTCCAAACCCTGCTCCTAAAAAGAAAAAAGGGAAGTCTCAGACTGGGACTAAGACTAAACCAAAGTCTCAGGGCCCTAAGGCTTCAGGAGCACAGCCTAAGAGGCACAAAAAGTCCGAGACCAAAAAGACACCCACTGACCATGCAACAACCACCCCCGTGACAACGAAGGACACTGATACATCACAGTCAGTGCCCTTGGTCACACCTACTACTCCCCAAGATCCAGAGGGAAACATACAACCCGCTGGTAGGGGAGCGCCTTCCACAACGCCCAGTGATGACATTAGCAAATCCAAGCCTTTGTCTGAGGGCACACTGATCGATCCCAAAGACTCAGGGGGAAACAAACAACCCACTGATAGGGATACAACAATCACTGACTCCGCCAAAGGCACTGGGAAACACCCACCAGTGTTTTAGGGGTCACTGGGGGACAAAGACTCGGAGGGAAAGAAACAACCCGCCGATACGGAACCCAAAACCACTCCCGGAGAAGGCACTGGGAAACTCCCACCAGTGTCTGAGGGGTCAACGGGGGACAAAGACTCAGAGGGAAACATACCACCCGCTGATATGGAACCCATCACCAACCCCTGGTTAACTGTTGCTGATGTCATTGGGATATTATTTTCTGAAGATGAGCTTGCTGAGACTGATGATGAAATCTTATCAGCTGGAGAAGAAATGGACGCTGAGGTTCAAGCTGAACAAGAGCCTCAGCCTGATCCAAAGGAGCATACTGAGTCACCATTTCACCCTGAAGATAATGACTCAGACTCATCTTCATCCAGCTCTGGGGAATTCAACCGTTTTGACAATATTCTTCCAGTCACTGAAAGACAGTTGGTTCAGTGGATCACAAAAGCATCAAGGAAACTGTATACTGGGGTTACTGAACAATTTTGGGATCAACTCACTGAAGCCGCTGCCAGCTACGCTGATCTTCGATCTGATGTGCTCACCTTCAATGAAAATGTTCATGAGCACTGAGATCTTATGTACCAACACCTTATCAGACTTGATGAAAACCTGGTTAAGTTCCTCAAGCATCTTCAGACTTGTGGGGTTACAATTGATGAAATCAGGGACGCTGTTAAAGAAGACCCAGCACTCAATACCAAAGTGCTGGAGGCCACTGAGGTGTATGTGAAAAACTCATCTCAATTGACTGAACTGATTGAAATGCTCCAATCTGCCAATGTTCAGGGTCTCCAATCTTCAGTTCAGACTCTTCAGACCTCAGTGGACTCTTTGAACACTCAGGTAACTGCTATGGCTCAGGCCTCATCTTCTATGGCCTGGAATCTTGGTCCCTGGATGACTGCATTAGAGATCTCTCAAGCTAATCTGGATGCAAAGGTCACTGGCATTCAGGCAGATACTTCAGAGATTAAGGCCATGATCACCGAAATCTATCAGGCCTTCAAAGGTCAAGCAGCTCCTTCCCCCTCTGCACCAACTCCAACTCTTGCCCTCACTGAAGCTCCGGCAACAGTTGAGGGGGAGAATATCGCTGAAGAACCTCCTTCTCACACTGAGGGGGAGCCAACACTATCATCATCAGTGGCACACATCTCATCATCCCCACCAGTCTCAGCAACACCGATCTCATCAATCCCACCAACAACATCAACAACAACAACACTGACAGTAATCACTCCAATAACATCAACAACTCCACCCCTGGTAGCAACTTCATATTCCTCAGGCCAGGACAAAGGAAAAGGCAAGATGGCAACTTCTGTCCTGAGAAGATTCCCTATAAAATCGGCGACACTGAATACCTGCTCACACCACAACAGCTGAGTAAACACCTTGCTAAAGAAGAAAAAATGTTGAAACAAGCTGAAGAAGAGAAAAGAAACAGAAAAGCACTGGAAAAGGTTGTCGCCGAAGAAGCTGAGAACATGGGATTAGATCCAAGCAAACTTCAAAAGGGCCAGGCAGGGCAAAAGTTCAAGGAAGCTCAGGCGGCTCAGATGGCTGCAATGAAAAAACAGCTGGAAGAAAAGAAGAAGAAAACTGAAGCTCTCAGGCAAAGCAGAATTGAGGAGTACAACTGGACAATGACAAGCCGAAGGCTTCCTGAAAAAATCACAGATGTCAGAATCATCCCCAATACCAAACCACTGGCCATGAACGTCTATAGAGGGGTTGATAAAAGACACTTCGAGGTCCATGATCCCCTCAAATTCACTGACTTTGGGATCACTGAACTTGATGAGCTTGGTCCAATCATTGAAAAGAAGAAGAATGCGGTGGTTAAGGACCTGATGAAAATGCTCAGTAAAAGATATGAAAGACTGAGAGATTGTCCAGCCCAACTGGGAATTCAGGCCGCCTTAACTGCACCTCAAGGATCTCAACCACAATCATCCACTGGCAAAAGGAAGAGAGTTGAGTTCCAACCTGAGATTAAAGTGCCTGGACTGGAGTGTAACAGGGAGCTGCCTGAAGGGGTTAAATTTGTGAACTGTCTAGTGATAGAGAAGCCTGAAAGAGGGCTATTCCACATTGATGTCTATGGAAACCCTGCTTTTCAAAGATGGAGTGATATTGATCAGGCTGGTGTGGCTGCAATGCTGAGCTACATACCAGTGGCCTCTCAAATTCAAACCCCAGCAAACATCAAGTTCTGCCAAGACCTGAATGCCAAGATAAGAGACCAACCTGACAGAGAAACACTCATCACCAAAAAGGTCAAGCTTGAAGCATTGGGAATCCATCTGGATTGACATCATTTTGTTTTATCTTTTGTACTAGTGATAGGAACTATGTAATCTGATCCATAAACGATGTATGTTTTATTCATTTACTCAGTGTTCCTTATTGTATTCATTAGTACATTCAGTGTAAGAAGAAGCCTCTTGCTCACTTACACTGATTAACCACTTAGGCTATTTGTATATCCAAATAGGGGGAGACTGTTGGGTTCAGTAAATAACCAAACCCCTTAATCTAGGATTTGAATAGAAAATAGCCCAAGCGTTTAATCCGTTAACACAAACCGGTCACTGAGTGCATAGTCTCTCAGTGAGTCGTCTTCAGGAAACTCAGTATGAGGAGAAGAAGAAGTCTCTCCACTCAATAAGGCAGAACTTAAAGGGTGAAGACTGAGTCAAGAAGAAGATGATGGATTCAGTGAGTGATGACAATAACTCACTGAATCCCCAAGATTCCTCTCCAACTTCTTACACTGAAGACAAACTGAAGTAGAAGACTGAAGGATGTAAAGACTGAAGAAAGAGCGGGACAAGGCGGGAAAAGGTTGAATCAGATAAGACGAAGTCCTTATCAACCAAAGTCAACTTTCCTTGAATGGCAAAAGATCAGGCTCAATGTCATCACTGAACTTAGGAAAGTAGTCTTGTCTCTTACCTAGAATAGTCTTTGTAAACGGAGGCAAAATACATCAGTATTTTGTCTTCTGTATGATGTCAGTTTGTCACTTAGGAAAGAGTCAAAAATCATACATGTATAAATAGCATAAGAGATGGAGTGAAAAGATTAAGCTTGTGAATTGTAAAAAACACATCCACGCAAGCCATCTTTTCACTCCTCCAAATACAACTTAGTTCCTGAGATAGCTCAGTGAGCTCTAAGAGTTGTGCTCAGACTTAGCCTGAGCTTAGAGAGGAGTCACGCAACTTTGTCATTTTAATCCCAAGTACTATTCCGCAAGTACTTGGGTAACGTATTCTTTGTTGATTTATTTCTAATGAGAATATTATGTTGAAAATTACTTAGTGTGTTTTCTTATGTTAATTTCAGTCATAGTTCACTATTAACTTGTTTTATATATTTAAACTGTTTTAAACGATAGTGAACGGGGAACAACACATACACTTAGAAATAGTTATACGGAAGTAATGTAAACGCAAACAAAACAATTAAGGAATCATAACTAGGCCAGCACCAAGAGGTGCTTAGCCGCTCATATTAACCATACAAATCAATTCAATATTTAATGTTACGAAATACATGAATCGAAAGTAAAGAAAAGATAAAAAGTTAATGCTTATCGTAGGGGAGTGATTTCTCCCTAGGAGATAGCTCCGTATGCGCCACTAGATCTGCCTTCGACTTCTTCTCATGTTCTCTGATTGTTGTGTATGAAATGGGATGATTTGAAATGCTGGAAATCGTGGGGTATTTATAGGCCAGATCTGGTTACGGCGTAACTATTAGAAGAGTTACGCCGTAATATACAATTCTTCGTAAATTGAACTAATAATGCTGGTTACGGCGTAACCTCATGAAGGAGTTACGCCGTATCTTCAATAAATATTGGTTACGCCGTAGTTGATGCATGAGTTACGGCGTAATTAGTAGCGGCGCGGAACCTCATTTGACCTAATATGGTTACGTCGTAATCTTGGATAGATTTACGCCGTAATCTTCTGTTAAGTTGGTTTTCTGAGCCACGCATTAGTTACGGCGAAATGTGAGAGAGGAATTACGCTGTAACTTCTTCAAAGTGAGCATACTATGATAAATCTTCAATAAACTCTCCAAATCCGCGTCTCTTTTGCTCCAATGCTCGTAATTTACCTGAAAGTGAAATATAATGGAAATCAAGCGTAAATCCATATAGATGATATAAATTACAAGCATTATCGGGGGAAATTGATACTAAATATTCAGGATAATTTGATGTTATCAATAAGGTAAATAAAAGTTGAAATAAGCAAGTTGACACTTTCTTTATAATTAAGGGTGGATATTGTGTTTAGGTCTGTTACTACTCTTACGAGATGCAATAAGCAGTTGTCTAAGTGTTGGGTAGTCCTATTTGTTTAAGGAGCTGAGTAAAATAATCAAATAACAAGGTTGGATAAGCATCTCTCAAACTACTTATTCGAGATTGTTTAATTAATCTTTAATTAAACACATAATCATAACCATATTGAACTGATTTCGTTGGTAGTGACTCCCCTTTGCTTCTTGGTTACCGCAGTCTTTGGTGTCTACATTGACAACACCTGTATGGTGGACCGAATCCCAGTTCCATTAATGGCCTAATCCTAATACACTCTGATAGTCTTCAATAACATGGGTGCTTTAAAGTGAACTGCATAAACCTGCACATAGATCCATCCCATAAATAATCTATCCAAACAATAAAAAAGAAACAGCCACATGTAGTTTGCATAGCAACCACTCGATCTATATTTGCTTAGTTTAGCTGATATTTTGTTAATGTTGTGATATGTTATATTCCAGGTGGCTTTGGATATGAGTAGAATTGCAGAATTGAGTAAAAAGGAGGTAACTAGTATCTGAAGAATTGCAGAATTGTAGAATTGCAGAATTATAGAATTGTTAGAGAAACAAATGACCAAAGTAATTGAGTATGTATATGTGTTATAAAAGTAATCATATTAGAATGTTATGATTTTTAGTCTCAAGTTCAATCCGGTTTATACGATATAATCGAGTCCCGAGTTTGGAATTTGTAATTGCAGAATTGAGTTCATTGTCTAGATAAAAATTTGTTTATATAATCCCGGTGTAATCCGGTTTGTATCTGCTTGATGATTTAAGTATGGAATTTGTAAAAACCTGTCTGGATAAAAATCTAGATATTAAAATCTGGATATATAATTTGTTTTGACTTTTGAGCACTATATAATTTGTCACACTTTCAAGTATGAACTTTTCTAGTTGGCTTTGGTTGGTTTGTTCACACTTTCAAGTGTGAAGTTTATGTAAGTGTCTCCTTTTTGTTTGTTTACACTTTCAAGTGTGGACTTTTTATTTCTTGTCCTTCTTATTTGTTCATACTTTCAAATATGGCTTTTTCAATTCTTGTCCACGGTTTAAAATGTGAAGCTTCTTTGCTCATGTTCACAACTAACTATGTGACAAAAAAAGGTATTTCTCCACACAAGTTAGTGTGAATAGTCTATTTATATATTCACAAAAATAAGTGTGGCAATTCACAATAATCTTGTAACATCGAAAATCCCTACACAAGAGGAAAATGTGGAGAATAGAATTGTACACAATTTAATGTGTGAAGATCTATCAAATAAATTGTGTAAAATGACATGCTTTTTGTAGTGAAGGTTGATTGCCCGTGCGTTGTGGTGACTGGTGGATGCAAAAACACACATCTTTGGACGTGATGATGAAATTATGATATGCTCGGGTTTTACGTTATTGCATTGTTCTTTTAACGTAAGTTGATTTTTACATCTTAAGGTATAATCAATCATTAAGGTTAAGGGTCTTGTATTTCAAAACCCAATAACTGGTTAATTAATCCAACAAACTGAGTTGATCTATTTTTAATGATCCAACTATGATTGTGTTGAAATCTTCTCTAAATGTAGTACTATATTTAAAAGATGATTCCAGGTGTTGAAATAACAAAGTAAATTTCTAAACAATCCATGTAAGATTTAATCACTAATAATATATATCAGGAAAACCCGAAGGTAGGAATATTGACAGATCACACCCTTACCTCAAGAAAAACCCGAGATAATAACCATTTAATTGGATTCGGAGAATAAAAAAAGTGATGATATATGTGACAAGACTCAAGAGTATATAAACAACACTTTAGAACATCAACTGATGTAATCCCAATGTTGGATAAGCTGAGCCTTTACTTGATCAATTACTTCGAGACTCGACGTGTTCAAGATACTGAAAGTACAATGTAACACATTCTTGCTTAAGTTACACAATATTCATAGATCCTCCTAATGAACACATGTCAACTTACTTTTGTGAAAAACGTAAAGAGTGTTTACTTCATACGTAGTAGTTATTAAAAGGAAAAACCAACCGTTGCATTTATGTAATTTACGAAAAATCAATTTTCAATATTTTTTCTGTTTCCAACGATTCCTCTACCTCTCTCTTTTGCCTACAAAACTCAAAAGTTTCACCTTTAGTTTTTACTTATTATCTTTGTTTACTTTATTTGACCCCAAAATCTTGAAATTTACAATGAACATGGAGTTGAAGAGTAAGCTAGATGAAATTATATATTAAGCGGTATGTTATATTTAGTAACAAATGCACAATCAAATTTTGTACGTAGTATATACAATATACAATTAACTTTATAAATATCAGTCTCCTCAACACGCTGCGTGATGAAAATTTCGATACGGTGAAGAGCCAGATTGTCAACACAGGGATCACGACGCCTGAGTGTCTAAAGGTTTGCCTACTCTATCAAATCTTTTATATAATAAAGGAATTACATAATTTTGGAGTGATTTTATCAATCCATTCTTATTGAAACAATTGGGCCAATAGGAGAGCTCGATTTTGCCACGTAATCAAAATCGTGTGATGTGATTGGTTAATAAAAGTCAAAATTAAATTGATTTTTGTCAAACTTTAATAAATTTGGTAGAGAAATTTGCTTGATAAAAAAAACACATAAAAGTATAGGTGTCAAATTTGTGAAAAACAAAAACTTAAAAAAAGATGAGGTAATTAATAAAACTTTAGTAGTTGAATTTTTAAAAATTATATAGAGTTAACGCTCTGTTCTCGAGTTTATATTTGGAAGGAAAGGAAATAAATTGAAAGGAAATAGAAAAATTGGTGTGTTCTCGAGTTTTTGTCAAACAGAAAGGAAAGGAAAGTGGAAGGATTTGATAGGAAAATTAAGAAGTTTTTTCCTACCAAATTTTCCGGTCAAATATGGGCGGATTTGGAAGGAAACCAATTTACACATAAACTATTTGTTATAAACTAAGTTATATAACATTCATTATTTTATATATCTTTTGTTATAGATGTATTTCTATGTTTAAAAAGTCATAACTATAATTTTTTCTTTTTTTCTTTCTTTTCCTTCCAACTCGAGAACACGACTTTGTTTATTTTCCTTCCAATTCCGTTCATTTCCTTTCAACTCGAGAACATGAAATATAAATGCCACTTTCTTTTCTTTCCACTTCTTTTCTTTACTTTTCTTTACCTATCATTTCTATTCCCACAAAAGAAAACTCGAGAACAGAGCGTAAGTGTAATATTGTAATTCTACATGTTTTTTAATAACTTTGGATTATAAAAAAATACCACGTTATACTTCATACCTTTTGTACTTTATATCTTAAAAAATACAATGTATATGTTGTTTTAAAATAACAACATATAAATTTGCATAAGATTATAAGTATCAATTTTTACTCTATACGTTCAATAAAGACTAATTTATTTCTTTTTTAAAAGTTTAACTTCTGTGGATACGAGTTTACATTTTAAATACGGCTAAATTACTGAAAACGGGAATATAATTATCAAATTGTAATCACGGGTTACTTTAATATAAAAATAAATATACGCGATTATACTTATAACAATGACTAATGTAATTCTTATTTATTTATATAAGGATATTTAGAAAAACATTTTTAAAAAACTTTGAGGAGTATACTTTAACTTTATTAACGTTTGCTATTAAACTTGCATATTGTGTACAACATAATATTAGTAGTAAAATTTAAATAAAAACATCAACATTTTTATCAGCTAAATAAAATTAAATCTTAAGTTATCTAACAGAATTTTTTCAAATATTTTACCAAATTATAATGGATATTAATGCATAATGAAAAACTCGTGCATAAATATTAATTGTACTAATTTTGTTGGGTTCAGTAAATACCCAAACCCCTTAATCTAGGATTTGAATAGAAAATAGCCCAAGTATTTAATCCGTTAACACAAACAGGTCACTGAGTGCATAGTCTCTCAGTGAGTCGTCTTCAGGATACTCAGTAAGAGGCAAAGAAGAAGTCTCTCCACTCAGTAAGGCGGAACTTAAAGGGTGAAGACTGAGTCAAGAAGAAGATGATGGATTCAGTGAGTGATGACAATAACTCACTGAATCCCTAAGATTCCTCTCCAACTTCTTACACTGAAGACAAACTGAAGTAGAAGACTGAAGGATGTGAAGACTGAAGAAAGAGCGGGACAAAGCGGGAAAGGTTGAAATAGATAAGACGAAGTCCTTATCTACCAAAGTCAACTTTCCCTGAATGGCAAAAGATCAGGCTCAGTGTCATCACTGAACTTAGGAAAGTAGTCTTGTCTCTTACCTAGAATAGTCTTTGTAAACAGAGACAAAATACATCAGTATTTTGTCTTCTATATGATGTCAGTTTGTCACTTAGGATAGAGTCAAATATCATACATGTATAAATAGCATAAGAGATGGAGTGAAAAGGTTAAGCTTGTGAATTGTAAAAACACATACACGCAAGCCATCTTTTCACTCCTCCAAATACAACTTAGTTCCTGAGATAGCTCAGTGAGCTCTAAGAGTTGTGCTCAGACATAGCCTGAGCTTAGAGAGGAATCACCCAACTTTGTCATTTCAATCCCAAGTACTATTCCGCAAGTACTTGGGTAACGTATTCTTTGTTGATTTATTTCTAATAAGAATATGATGTTGAAAATTACTTAGTGTGTTTTCTTTATGTTAATTTCAGTCATAGTTCACTTTTAACTTGTTTTATAAACTTGAACTGTTTTAAACGATAGTGAACGGGGAACAACAAGTGGTATCAGAGCAAAGCTAATTATAAAACCCGTTTTTAGGCCGCTCTAAAAGTTTTTAAATTAGGATCCTAAATGGCTGAAATTGATGTACCCCAACTAGTCGATAAAAAGGGTGGAGCTTATTCAGCTATTGCCCCTAGACTTGAAGTTGGCAAATTCAACAAATGGAAAAAGCGAATGCTTTGCTATTTGATTGGGATGGAACCTTATTATGTCAAGTGCATAAATGAAGGTCCATTTGTCCCAAAGACTGCTGAAGGGTTGCCCAAACCTGAAGCTCAGTGGACCCAGGATGAAAGGAGAGTGGTCAACCAGGACCAAAGACTCAAAAGTATCATAATATCTTGTCTTCCTGACGATATTATGGAGTCTGTTATACGCTGTAGCACTGCTAAGCAAACCTGGGATGACCTAGTTCATAGTCATGAAGGACCATCTGATACCAAGGAAAACAGGATAATGGACCTGAAACTTGAGTATAACACCTTCAGGGCTAAGGACTCAGAAACTCTCTCTCAAACTTACACCAGATACAAAACTCTTTTAAATGAACTTTCAAATGATGGTGTAAATTTGTCTAAGCATGAAATCAATGTTGGTTTTGTAAACAGTCTCCCTGAGAAATGGTTGAATTTCTCTCAGGGACTCAGGAATGCTAATCATATCCAAAATCTTGAGCTTCCTGAAATTTATGGGAAATTTGTCTATGAGGAAAACCTCATAAACAGACGATACCCTGACTTAAAGAAGTCTCAGGAAGTCAAGAAGTCCCTGACCACTACCTCATCACCAATATCAACTGCTTTCTTTTCTAACAATGTAGTTCAAGATTTCCAAGAAAACTCAGATGATGAGCCTGATGAGAGATCAAGTGAGGAGTACCTAAGTGACCTGAATGCTGAATTTCAGGAAAGGGAACTCCTCGCTAACTCTCGAAGGTTTATAAAAAGAAACAAAGGTTTTTCAACTGCTAAAGCAACTGAAGACACTGAATGCTACAAGTGTCATAAAAGAGGCCATTTTGCAAAAGACTGTTTTTCAAAAACAATTTCTGAACCCTCTTACAAACCATCAGGATCTAATCAGTCTTCAGGCTTTAGCAAATTTCAACCTAAAATCTATCAGTCTCATCAAAATGTTCAAAACAAATCTGATCTTAACAAAACCATTGATTATGAAGCTAAGTATAAGAAAGCAAAAGCTAAGCTTGCATTGCTTGAGGCCAGTCCCTCAGAAACAACAAAAAATGTTCAATCTGTGCAGGGTAAGAACAAAGGCCTTGTTGCTGAAACCTTTGACTGGGATGAAGAGCCAATCTCATCGGATGATGAAATGGTACATGTCAGTGCTCTAATGGCTCTCTCAGAAGAAGACAAGCTAGCTGTTGGGAAGAATCATGCTAGGAACAGGGAATGGGTCAACATCACAATGAAGAAGGTAAACACTTTACTTTCTATGGATGATGACTCTGATTGGCAGTCTTATATGAATTATCTAAATGTTGACCTTAAGTTTGTAGAAGAGCAAAGACTGAATCTTTTTTCTAAGTACAACAAGTTAAGTTTTGAATTGAATAAGTGTAGGGATGAATTGCTTATTTTAAAACAAGCTAAGCTTGAGGCTGTCACTTTGCAAATTCAAAACACTGAACTAGCTAAAAGAAATCAGAATCTTCAAGATGAACTTAAAAAGGCAAATGATATTCTTAAGAGTTGGACTGATAAGAATCCCAGGGTCTTTGATGCTGTGGGAGCCCCCAGTAGCAGCAAAAAGAGAGTCATAGGTGAAGATCATCTCCCTGACTCTCTCAACAAAGACCAGTCTCCTAAGCCATTTGTGTCTGGTGGCATGATTACAAGTATGTTGGCTGATTCAAATTCCAGTGAATGGATTGAACGAGTTAATCCTGAGAGTAAGCTTCCAAACTTCGATTCTGGAAGGATTTTAGAGCCTGAAAGTCAAGCTCTAAAGAGCATGCTTGGACTCCCTGATGTGCCCAGTGGTACTGAACACATCTCTGAGTCTGAAGCAGAATCTCAAGCACCGCTTCCACCACTGAAATCTCTTCAGGGTGCTGCTCCAAGCTCTGAGCTTACTCCACTACAATTCAATCCTCATTCACCAAAAGAAAGGTCTGGACGTGGTAGAACCATCCTTCAAAGACAAGCAAAACTAATCCAACAAGAGTCTACTCCTGCTGAGACTTCATCATCCTCTGTCCCCACTGAAGCTGATCAAATCTAGCAACTGACTGAACTTGTGAGGAAGCTTACTGAAAAAATGGAATCCATTGAAAAGGTCCCTGAACCAATCAAGGAAACAAAGTCAGCTTCCTCCAGTTCCTCTAAGTCTAAGTCAACCTCCAAAAACAAACAAAAGTGTGAACTGTGTCATTACACCACCCATACCACTAACAACTGCTATAGAATCATTTTTTGCATGATCTGCAAAAAGGATGATCACAGGACTGCAGATCATATACAGTATGTCAGTCAAGCAAACTATACCAAAGTTGGTCATCAGTATGCTTCATCCTCCAAAACTGCTCCAAAGAATAGAGCAAAACCTTTTCCTCTCTGCCCTCACTGTGGGTTCAATGATCATCACCAGGATGATTGTCTCATGAATACATGCTGTGATATATGCGGTAATCCAGCTCATGAGACATCCCAACATGACAGTATCATTCATGCAAGGAGAAATTCCAAACAACCCAGAGTCACTGAGTCATCCTCAGCCTCTAAGTGCAAAACCTGTGGTAGCACCTTGCACACTACCACTGACCATGAGTCGATTTCAAATTTCAAAGAGACCTTGAGATCCAAGCCCACTAGTAAGTGGGTCACGAAGAGAAACTAATTCAGTTTACTGCTTGTGCAGAGACATGCCAGGGAGCCTATTTGGCATCTAGACAGTGGATGCTCAAGAAGCATGACTGGTGTGAAGGAATATCTACACAAGTATGTAAAGGAACCAGGACCCAAGGTAGTATTTGGTGATAACTCATCATGTCCCACTGAAGGTTATGGTTCAGTAAACTGCAATGGAATAGTTTTCTCTAGAATAGCCTATGTCAACGGTCTCAAATACAATCTCATCAGTGTCAGTCAACTATGTGATGCAAAATTCATTGTACAATTCAATGATAAACAAGGTACCATTTTTAATGCCAACAAGGAAGTTGTGTTGATAGCTCCTAGGAGAGATGATGTTTATGTGCTTGACATGTCTACTCTCTCCCAAGATGGAACGTGTCTCTTTGCTAAAGCCACTGAAACTATCAATTGGCTGTGGCATAAGAGACTCTCACATTTGAACTTCAAAAACCTCAACAACTTGGCAAAACAAAAAAAGGTCCTTGGCTTACCATCACTGGTCTTTGCAAAAGACAAACCATGCTCTGCCTGTGAAAAGGGTAAACACCACAGAGCATCATTCAAAACCAAACAAAATTTCTCCATCAAAAGCTGCCTTCACCTCCTGCACATGGATCTCTTTGGACTTGTCAGTCCCAGATCAATCCAGCATGAGAAGTATACACTTGTCATTGTTGATGAATTCTCAAGATACACTTGGGTATACTTTCTTTCAAAAAAGAGTCAGGCAGCTGATGCAATAATGTCATTCATCAGGAAGATTGAAAACCAGAATGACATTACTGTCAAACAAATCCGTACTGACAATGGCACTGAGTTCAGAAATCAAGAACTTGAGAGTTTCTGTGATGAAAAAGGAATTTCTCAAAATTTCTCATCTCCTTATACCCCTGAACAAAATGGGGTTGCTGAAAGGAAAAACAGAACTCTCATTGAGGCTGCTAGAACTATGTTAAATGGCTCAGCCCTCTCAAAACATTTCTGGACTGAAGCAGTCAAAACTGCCTGTTACACTCAAAACAGGTCAATCATTGTCAAAAGACATAATAAAACCCCATATGAGATCTTCAAAGGTAGACTTCCAGACATCAGTTATTTTCATGTGTTTGGATGTCCTGTGTTCATTCACAACCACAAGGATCATCTAGGCAAGTTTGATGCAAAAGCTGATGATGGATACTTTTTAGGCTACTCACTGATCTCCAAAGCCTTCAGGGTTTTTAACACAAGGAGACAACAAGTTGAGGAAACCTTTCATGTCACCTTTGATGAAAGTACTGAAAGCATCAGGTTCACCAACACCTCAGTGGAGGAAATTGGAATTGATAACTCATCAAGATATCCTCCTGATGAGTACAACACTGAACTCAATTCCTCATATCAAGCTGATGCTGACATCTCATATTATGTCTTGCCCCACAACCTACCCCAACCAACCATCAATGAATTCATTGATAATCTGTCTGTCCCTACTGGGATAAGTAACAATGATCCAAATAATCAGGAACCTGTTACTCATGATCCTCAACCTGATCTTGACATCTCAACAGATGTTCTAAATGATCCTGTGGCTCTTGCACCTGAACTCACATCTGAACTCCCAGTGACATCTTCAAGCTCAGATCCTAGACCACAAAGTAAGTGGACTAGATCTCAGGACATTGAGCTTGTAAACATCATTGGTGAACCCACTGAGGGCATGCTCACTAGAAGCATGGCTGCTAGTCTAACTGCAGCATCAGCCAATGAATGTCTATATGCTGATTACCTATCAGACATTGAACCCAAAAGTGTCACTGAAGCTCTAAAACACCCAAGCTGGGTTCAGGCTATGCAAGATGAATTGCAACAGTTTGATAAAAACAAGGTCATGACCTTGATCAAATGTCCTCAGGATGTAGTAGTCATAGGAATGAAGTGGGTTTTCAGAAACAAAACTGATGAAAACGGCACTGTCATTAAAAACAAAGCCAGACTTGTAGCCAAAGGATACAGTCAACAAGAAGGCATAGACTATGATGAGACATTTGCTCCTGTTGCAAGAATGGAAGCCATCAGGATCTTCCTTGCATATGCAACATACATGAACTTCAGGGTCTACCAAATGGATGTTAAAAGTGCATTCTTAAATGGTGATCTCAAGGAAGATGTGTATGTTCAGCAACCTCCAGGCTTTGAGAGTAGTGAATTCCCTGACTATGTCTGCAAGCTTGACAAAGCCCTTTATGGACTTAAACAAGCTCCCAGGGCATGGTATGAAACTCTCTCAGCCTTCCTGATACAAAACAAGTTTGTCAGAGGAAAGATAGACAACACACTGTTTGTCTATAGAACCCAACAGGATGTGATACTAGTCCAAGTGTATGTTGATGATATCATCTTTGGCTCAACAAACTACAAACTTTGCAAACAGTTTGAAAAACTAATGACAAAGAAGTTTGAAATGAGCATGATGGGAGAACTAACTTACTTTCTTGGACTTCAAATCAGGCAAACTGATAAAGGTATATCCATCAGTCAAGAGAAATACACCAGAAATCTCTTGAAGAAATATGAGATATTTGACTATGCCTCAGTGAAGACACCAATGGTTCCACCTAACAACCTTGGACCTGATCTCACTGGCAAATCAGTCAATCAAACTCATTTCAGAGGGATTGTTGGCTCACTGATGTATCTAACCGCTACTAGACCAGACATACAATTCTCAGTCTGTCTAATAGCAAGATATCAGTCCAATCCCAAAGAATCCCACCTCACTGCAGCCAAAAGAATACTCAGGTACCTGAAAGGAACCCCAAACCTTGGACTATATTATCCAATATGCTCAGGGTTTGATCTCAAGGGTTACTCTGATTCTGATTATGCTGGCTGCAACATGCACAGAAAAAGTACCTCAGGGTCCTGTCAATTTCTTGGAGGAAAACTGGTGTGTTGGAGTGCAAAGAAGCAACAATCAGTGGCTATGTCCTCAGCTGAAGCTGAATATGTAGCTGCAGCAGGATGCTGTGCCAATGTATTATGGATGAAAAGTCAACTCAGTGACTATGACATCCATTACAAAATGGTGCCCATCTTCTGTGATAACACAAGTGCAATTGCAATCTCCAACAACCCTGTCCTCCACCAAAGAACCAAACACATTGATATCAGATATCACTTCATCAGGGATCACATAATGAAAGGAGACATAGAACTTCATTTCATTCCTACTGAATATCAACTGGCTGATATCTTCACCAAACCCTTGGATGAACCTACCTTCAGGAGACTGAAAGCTGAATTGGGAATGCTTGACATTGAAAGTCAAGTATTTGAAAACCAATCTCAGTAAGTTCTCTGACATGGTTCATCCTCCCTGAAAATCCAAAATAAACCTCTCACTGAATGAGTAAGACTCATTCAGGGTCCCTGACACTTGACAAAGAGCATTGAATGAGTAACTAAATGGTCAAGTATCAGTTACTTTAATGTCCTAGGTTGGTAACTATGCCAATTTAATAAAGGAATATATGTCTCTTTGTCTTACTGTCATCCCACTTGGCATTTAATGCCTCTCACAAAAATATCAAATTGATATTTTATCTCTGCAAAAGTGCATTTTTACTGTGCACTCCAACTGTTCCCTTGAAAAACGGGATTTTTACTGCGGGTAATGGAGTGGTAGCATTAAATGGGAATTTCAAAAGTCTTTCAAAAACCTACTCTTAGTTTTTCCATTTGTGCACAAAACACCCCTCTTATCACTCTATAAATACCCTCTTCTCCAATACAATCAACACACACAAATTTTTTCTGCAACTAAACTCTGTCAAAATCATTTCAAAAATTTCAAAAATATTTGTGTGTGCTCTAAATCTCTTTTGGAAGACCTTCCTTGTAAACATTTACAAAAGTTTTCATCACAAACTAGAGAGATCTAAACATTTTGATTGTTCTTGCCAGACGTTTTTTTTTTAAACCCTAAAAACTTCTTTAACAGATATGGCTAGAACACAATCTCTTCAGTTTGCTTTTCAGTAGGTAGGGGATCTCACAAACGTTGAATTCAAAACAAACAATGTCATAGGTAATTTTGAATACCCTGAAAATGTCCCAACCTATAAAGACATTGTAAAATTTTTATTCAACTGCCCACTAAAAACGGCCTTTGTAAAATGTCCCTCAGTGGTGTACCCAAACTACCTCAGGGAGTTTTGGGCAACTGCTAAAGCCTTTGACCCGACACCTTCGACTGATGAGAATAACCTTAGACCTCTCAGGGAGTATCTCATCAGGTTCAGTCTTAATGGGGGGCAACAATATACCCTGGATTACAAAACTTTTTGCACTTCAACAGGGTTAGATTACAACAAAGGTGTTTATGTCGCCCATCCTGAACCTTCCACAGTGAAGGATGGGTTAAAACAAATCGTTTTGGATCCCACATTTTTGGACAAGACCCCAGTCACTAAAAGTTCATTCCCCGTGGCTTGGAGGATCCTTTTCACTTTTGTGATTCAGGTCCTCGGCGGGAACCACTCATCCACTGAACAGGTAAACTCTATTCAGTTGATGATGGCATACTGCCTGATGAATGGGGTCACTGTCGACATAGGGGAGATCATTTACAGTGATCTTGTAACGAAGCTACAGAGCAAAACTAGGACGAAGTATATTTCGTATCCTAGGTTTGTCTCTTGTGCCTTACAATCGTTACTGGGTGCCAATTATACTCAGGATGAAAAATTTGGAAATATACCTGGCATCCTGAGTCCTTCAAACTTTCAAAAGGACCCATCCCTTGTCACACCTATTGAATTGACGGCCCATATGGTTGTTGTAAACAACCAGGAGGGATCAGTGTCTCCAAACCCTGCTCTTAAAAAGAAAAAGGGGAAGTCTCAGACTGGGACTAAGACTAAACCAAAGTCTCAGGGCCCTGAGGCTTCAGGAGCACCGCCTAAGAGGCACAAAAGGCCTGAGACCAAAAAGACACCCACTGACCAGGCAACAACCACCCCCGTGACAACGAAGGACACTGATACATCACAGTCAGTGCCCTTGGTCACACCTACTACTCCCCAAGATCCAGAGGGAAACAAACAACCCGCTGGTAGGGGAGCGCCTTCCACTTTGCCCAGTGATGACATTAGCAAATCCAAGCCTTTGTCTGAGGGCACACTGATCGATCCCAAAGACTCAGGGGAAAACAAACAATCCACTGATAGGGATACAACATTCACTGACTCCGCTAAAGGCACTGGGAAATACCCATCAGTGTCTCAGGGGTCACTGGGGGACAAAGACTCGGAGGGAAAGAAACAACCCGCCGATACGGAACCCAAAACCAATCCTGACTCCCGAGAAGACGTTGGGAAACTCCCACCAGTGTCCGAGGGGTCCACGGGGGACAAAGACTCAGAGGGATCAATACCACCCGCTGATATGGAACCCATTCCCACTCCCTTGTTAACTGTTGCTGAGGTTACTGAATTGCTACAATCTGATGATGACCTTGCTGAAAGTGATGACGAAATCTTATCAGCAGGAGAAGAAGTGGACGCTGAGGTTCAAACTGAACAAGAGCCTCAGCCTGATCCACAGACGCAGACTGAGTCACCTTTTCAACCTGAAGACAATGACTCAGCCTCATCCTCCAGCTCTGACGAATTCAAAAGGTTTGACAATGTTCATCCACTCACTGAAAGACAACTGGTTAAGTGGATCAGTAGGGCTTCAAGGAGGCTGTTTTCTGGGGTTACTGAACAGTTTTGGGATCAACACACTGAAGCTGCTGCCAGTTACGCTGACCTTAGATCTGATGTGCTCACCTTCAACGAAAATGTTCATGAGCACAGAGATCTTATGTACCACCATCTTGTCAACCTGGATGAACACATGGTTAAGTTCCTCAAGCATCTTCAGACAGTTGGGGTTACGATTGATGAAATCAGGGACGCTGTCAAAGAAGACCTAGCGCTCAATGCCAAAGTACTGGAGGCCACTAAGGCATATGCGAAAAATTCATCCAGGCTCACTGACCTAATAGAGATGCTCAAGTCTGCAAATGTTCAGGGTCTTCAAACTTCAGTTCAGACTCTTCAGACCACCATGGACTCACTGAACACTCAGGTAGCTACCTTGACTCAGGCCTCGTCTTCTATGGCTTGGAATCTTGGTCCACGAATGACTGCCTTGGAGTTATCTCATGCGAACTTGGATGCAAAGGTCACTGGTATACAAGCAGATACTTCAGAAATAAAGGCCATGATGACTGAAATCTATCAGGCCTTCAAAGGTCAAGCTGGTCAGTCCCCCTCAGCACCTACTCCAACTCTTGCCCTCACTGACGCTACGACAACAGTTGAGGGGGAGAATACTGCTGAAGAAACTCCTCTTCACACTGAGGGGGAGCAAACACCACCAGTCTCAGCAGCTCAAACATCATCATCATCAGCACCAGTCTCTGCAGTACCAATCTCATCACTTCCACCTCAAGCAGCAACAACAACAACACTGACAGTCTTAACACCTATCATGACAACACCACCTCCTATAATTGCATCATCCTCCTCAGGACAGGACAAGGGCAAAGGCATACTGACAACTACTGAGCCTGAGAGGATTCCCTACAAAATCGGTGACACTGAATACCTTTTCACTCCTCAACAGCTAACCAAACACCTTGCGAAAGAAGAGAGGAAATTGAAACAAGCTGAGGATGAAAAGAAGACTAAGGAGGCATTGACCAAAGTGATCGCCGAAGAAGCTGAAAATGTGGGAATAGATGCAAGCAAGCTCAAAAAGGGTCAGGCAGGACAAAAGTTCATGGAGGCTCAGGCTGCTCAAATGGCTGCAATGAGAGCTCAGTATGAAGAAAAGAGAAAGAAAACTGAAGCTCTCAGGCAAAGCAGAATCAAAGAATACAACTGGACAATGACCAACCGAAGGCTTCCTGAAAAAATCACTGATGTCAAAATCATTCCCAACGCCAAACCATTGGCTATGAATGTTTTCAGAGGGGATGACAAAAGACACTTTGAGGTTCATGATCCCTTAAAATTCAATGACTTTGGGATCACTGAACTTGATGAACTTGGTCCGATCATTGGAAAGAAGCAAAATAAGGTGGTCAAGGATCTGATGAAAATGCTCAGTAAAAGATATGAAAGGCTGAGGGATGCACCAGCCCAACTGGGAATTTAGCCTGCCTTGACTGCACCTCAAGGATCTCAACCACAAGCTTCCACTGGCAAAAGGAAAAGAGTTGATTTCCAACCTGAGATCAAAGTGCCTGGCCTTGATTGCAACAGAGAACTACCTGAAGGTGTTAATTTTGTGAACTGTCTAGTAATTGAAGAGCCTGAAAGAGGGCTATTCCACATTGATGTCTATGGGAACCCTGCATTTCAAAGATGGAGTGACATTGATCAGGCTGGAGTGGCTGCAATGATCAGCTATATTCCTGTGGCCTCTCAGATCCAATCCCCAGCGAACATCAGGTTCTGTCAAGACCTGAATGCCAAGATCAGAGACTATCCTGACAGGGAAACACTCATCACCAAGAAAGTGAAGCTTGAAGCACTGGGTATCCATCTGGATTGACATCATTTTGTTTTATCTTTTGTACTAGTGATAGGAACTATGTAATCTAATCAATAAACGATGTATGTTTTATTCATTTACTCAGTGTTCCCTATTGTATTCATTAGTACATTCAGTGTAAGAAGAAGCCTCTTGCTCACTTACACTGATCAACCACTTAGGCTATTTGTATATCCAAATAGGGGGAGACTGTTGGGTTCAGTAAATACCCAAACCCCTTAATCTAGGATTTGAATAGAAAATAGCCCAAGTATTTAATCCGTTAACACAAACAGGTCACTGAGTGCATAGTCTCTCAGTGAGTCGTCTTCAGGATACTCAGTAAGAGGCAAAGAAGAAGTCTCTCCACTCAGTAAGGCGGAACTTAAAGGGTGAAGACTGAGTCAAGAAGAAGATGATGGATTCAGTGAGTGATGACAATAACTCACTGAATCCCTAAGATTCCTCTCCAACTTCTTACACTGAAGACAAACTGAAGTAGAAGACTGAAGGATGTGAAGACTGAAGAAAGAGCGGGACAAGGCGGGAAAGGTTGAAATAGATAAGACGAAGTCCTTATCTACCAAAGTCAACTTTCCCTGAATGGCAAAAGATCAGGCTCAGTGTCATCACTGAACTTAGGAAAGTAGTCTTGTCTCTTACCTAGAATAGTCTTTGTAAACAGAGACAAAATACATCAGTATTTTGTCTTCTGTATGATGTCAGTTTGTCACTTAGGATAGAGTCAAATATCATACATGTATAAATAGCATAAGAGATGGAGTGAAAAGGTTAAGCTTGTGAATTGTAAAAACACATACACGCAAGCCATCTTTTCACTCCTCCAAATACAACTTAGTTCCTGAGATAGCTCAGTGAGCTCTAAGAGTTGTGCTCAGACATAGCCTGAGCTTAGAGAGGAATCACCCAACTTTGTCATTTCAATCCCAAGTACTATTCCGCAAGTACTTGGGTAACGTATTCTTTGTTGATTTATTTCTAATAAGAATATGATGTTGAAAATTACTTAGTGTGTTTTCTTTATGTTAATTTCAGTCATAGTTCACTTTTAACTTGTTTTATAAACTTGAACTGTTTTAAACGATAGTGAACGGGGAACAACAAGATTTCATGGGCAAATTCTTGTATATGTATATACTGAACTAAAATGTTAAAATAAATTTGATTTATGTGCAAACTTCGTGCGTGCACGAAACTTATAACTATATAACTATATGCAATTACCTTTAAAGATACCATATTCAGTATTAATATAGAATAATTTTTTTTTGTCAAAACCCCGTGCATGCACGGGCATTATAACTAGTGTTTTTACTGTGGCATGTCTAGTTTATGCATCCTCAACATGTGTGCGCATGGCCGTTTCATGGATTTTGAAGGCTCTGTGTCATCACGACAAAAAGGCCCTTAAACTCACATACAAAATATACATGTATCAGTAGTGCGTGAACTTTTTAAACTCGAGTCTCATGCTGTGTGTATATATATATAATAGAAGTGCATAGAATTTTATGACCCTCATCAAGCGGTGGCCTCATGCAATGGCACCGCTCTCACCTTCCTAAAGACGGTTCTGTGTGTGCATGACATATGGACATGCTCAAAATAACTAGACTTGACCGATTAAACTATAGTACAGAGTTACTACTGTGTATCATTTTTTAATTGCATGTACTATCTCATTTTTGTTCTATATTTATTATACAAAAGCTTAAATTTGCATAAAATTGTATAGCAATTTCAGCGTGTACTGTTTTATTTAGTAGAGTGACGGTATTTCCATGTGAATCAGGGTGTTGTTTCTTTGATTTTTGACAAAGCTGTGGCTGATCATCATCTTATTTGCCAATTGTATGCTCGACTATGTTCTGCTCTTATTATGGAACTCCCCTCATTTTCATTTCATGGTGGTAATGATTTCACTTTCAAGGAATTACTTGTTAAAAAAGTTCAAGATGGTTTTAATTGCTCTGGACAAATTTTAAGCGCACTTGATCAAGGTACTGTTGGCAGGGGCGGTACCAGAAATTTTTTTGAAAGGGGGCAAAAGTTAAAAGTGGGTGTCAGGTCGGGTCATATCAGTAACTCGACATTTGTTGTTATAACGAAATCGATTTTTCTTTGAATAAAAGTGAGTTTTTGGGTATTTGTTTGCATGCGAGAACCAAAACTAAGAATCGATGATGGTATGTACAATATTTAGCACATACTTACTTTTTCATTAACACAAGTAGTTGAAGCAAAATAAAAAGTTGGCTAACAAAATTTTACAAAAATCGATAGAGTAGCAAAAATCGATAAAGTTCAAATGTGCTTAACTATTTGACTATGATGCAGCTATTGGATAAATTTTCACTATTATACTATTTACCCATTTATGGGGACAAATTGAAAATCACTTTTCATCTTCAAAAAATCGACATTACTCGAGTAAACTTTGTGGGGGCAGTTGCCCACACTGCCCCCATTGTGGTACCGCCCCTGACTGTTGGGATGATCGAACGTCGTGCTAGGGGAAACCTTTGCTTTGTTAGTGCGCTTTACCATCAGAACATCATTACAGAAAATTTTATTAATAAGACTTTTCGGGTATGTTTCGTGCACTATTATAATGGTTTATGTATGATATGATGTCCACTTGTTGAAGTAAAAGTCTGCAATTACTCCAAACAAGCGAATCCTTCGGCTAATCCTTCGGTAAATCTCCTCGGATTAAACTCGTCGGATCTGTGAACACAAAAACAGCACGCGTTAGCCTCGCCTAGGGTTTTATCCCTAGACCCAGCTCCGGCGTGAGAATGAGTATAATGATATGTCAGAGTAATGTGTGTAAAAAGTGGGTAAAAATAGTCTACCTTGAATGTTGTTGCTTGGCTCCTTTTATAGATGAGGAGCTTTTGTCTTCATCCGAAGGTCACGTGGGCGACAGTGACTCTTTCAGGCGGGAGTTGACTTTACCCTGTTTGGATTCCGTCTGGAACGGGTCAGTAGTCCTGACTAAGATTCCTTTCCTCTTATGCGTGGTGATGTCAGGTGTCCGTTAGGCCGAGGACTATGTTTGATCCCTCGGTATATGCTGGTCTAGGTTTGTTTCGTCTAAGTTGGTTTGCATGCTTTATTCGGAGGATTGTGTAATGTGCCGGGCAGTTTTATTGATCTGCCGGGGAGTTAGGCTATCCGGTGGTTTGCTGATCTGTCGGGGAGTTGTATGTTGGGACATACGCCAACATGTCCCCCCCCCAGTATCATGTTAATGGATGTTTTCATTTGCATGATATTGGAGTATGTGGCTACCTTCGGTGAGTATTGTCCCGGCCGTTTAACTTTCTTTTCTAATAACCTCCGCCGTTTTTTTTTTTTTTTTTTTTTTTTTTTGAATGATGACACGTCAGCAAGACACGTCAGCGATTTGTTGTGACGTCGTGAGGACACCTGGCAGTGGGTGGGCCTTGTGTGGTGACGATGGTGCCACGTCATCGTCTGACATGATGAGACGCTTCAGCTACCCTCTTTGATTGCCTATAAATACTGTGGTTTTTCTTCTTTTTACCACAGTAAAATTTTTCATTTACATAACTCGTGTGCGTTATTTGGCCGGACGATTTTATTTGCTCTTCGTCTACTACCCAGGTATTCTTCTAGTTTATCCTCTTTAGATTTTAAGGTTTAATCATTCCCCTTCGGCTAAAATGTCAGAACCGTCCGGTTCTTCACCTGTCCAAGGGTCCGGGCCAATTTCCGAAGGTCCGTCGCAACCAAAACCCAAATTTGATTTGGACAAGTATACTTCAGTCATGACTGATAAATCATTACAGTGGGCCGTGAAGGAATTTGGTATACCTTCCGATCTTCATCCGAGGCTCCCACCGGCTAATTTTACGATGGGGCAACTAGGAGATGATGCTATAGGATTGTATCTAGAATATTTCATCGAAGGTGGAATTTCCGTCCCTTTTTCTAGTTTTCTTTTAGACGTTCTACACTATTATAAAGTACATATTTCTCAGTTAGTGCCGATAGGTTTGCATAGGGTTACTCTTTTTGAAGTATATAGCCGTAGTCTTCACATTATTCCCACGACTTCTTTGTTCCGAGCTTTTTATAAATTGCATAAGCAAGGGCATTAGTTCACTTTTGCCAAGCGGGATGGTAAGCAACGCAAGGTTTGTTTTCAAGAGATTTTGTCTTCGTTGAAGGGTTGGAAAAGGCAGTTCTTTCTGATTGATCGTCGGGCAGTACCTTTTGCTATGCCGTGGAGGCATCCGGATTCTGATGTCTCCGATCCTTTTCCGACCGGGGAATTTTATATGCCTCATGCGGATTTGCTGTCGGCCAATGTTATAGATTTGCTAAAAATTCCGCCGGGTTTTCTTTATGCCGTGGGGTTATCTGCCAAGTGGAAGTATCCAGGTTACCGGGCGGCTCTGAAGGATGCCGAGGGGAATGGTACTCGGCCTGTACATTATTTAATTAGTTAGAGTTTTTATGTTTTCTTGTGACTTAGCATTTTTTATGTGTTTTGCAGCTATCGCCATGTCTGAGTATCTCATCAAGCCCAGCTATCGCAAGGGGACTGCTATGACCCGTGGAGATAAGTATCAGGAGGGTCAAGCTCACATGATGCATGTGACACTTCCGAGTCCGCCTGGCACTTCGGTTCCACCGAAGACTGATGCTATGAAAAAGGTTGAAGTGGCTGACCCAAAAGTCTTGGAGGCTAAGGAAAAAAAGAAAAAAGCTGCTGAGGCTAAAGCTGGGGGTTACAAGTCGCGTAAGCGTCAGGCTGGGGAAGGTGGTTCCGTGCAACCAAAACGAAGGAAGGAAAGCCCTATCTGTCACAATTCTCAAATTCCGGTCATTTCATAAATTAAATATGCATCATATTAATTCATTCACGACATTTCATTTCACCTTCAACGCGTAATTTTTATATTTAATAATCTTTATCGCGTGAGTTATTATTTTGAATATTTAACCCGTTACTTTCAAAAATGATCCCGATGCATTTTTAAACTTACATTTAGTTTATAAAAACTATATTTTTAGTTTTCCTAGTGTTTCAAATTTATTTGGTACATAAATCGTTAAAATTAAATTATTACGTCGTGTTTCTTAAAAACTATACGATAATTTTTATATCACTCAAATTTCACAAGGAATGTATTTTTACAATTTTTATAATATCATTATACTCTATTTTGATCTATTAAAAATTTACTTGTACCTAAAAACTACCATTTACCTTAACTTGAATCTATTTCACTTACACCTTTTCTTACAAATTACACAAATATTTATACATTATATACATTATAAAAGAAAAAAAAAAAAAATATATATATGTATTGAAAGTACATCCCCTTGGCGTGAATAAGGGGGAATGTATTAATGAGATTGCTAAATAGTCTTACATATATCTACACTCAATCTTGTATTCAATTATTTTCAATCACAAACAATAATAGAAGCTCTAGTCAAGAGATTTCTTTTCTCTTTTTCCTTCTTCCCCAACCGGTTACACATCAAGATCAAAGGGATCATCTTTTTTTTTATCAAGTTCAAGCAATACAATCTAGTGTATACTCTTTATAGGTTTTGAAATAAAAACCAAGAGTATTTAGGATTATCCTTGTTACTTTCACCTCATCACTATCACTTGTAAGCATGTTTTTATCATTTTCATGTTTCCTTGTCATTTTCATATGTTTCTTTTCATTTTTGAAGCTTATATGCATGTTATGTGATTTATACCATTTATTTCATGATTTATTGAGTTATATAAATATATTGGTCATCCTATAAATATTCCCATGGTATTCTTTGGTATTGATGGTGATTAGGAACCCATGACACCCTAAGAAGGTGTATGGTAGGATTAGATTAGTTTTGGAGTTGATTTGAAGGGATTAGAATAGGTTTTGTCCGAGAAAAACTATTTTCGATAACTATATATTTAGGTTCTGTCCTTAATTCGAATTTCTGGAAAAACCTACTGTTGGTACGACATTTTGGCCTTGATATTTAGAAAATATACTTTAAAACGAATCCGTGGCCTTTTGAACGGATAAAAACGGACTTATAACGAAGCCGTGGTGAATTTTTAAAGTTTGACGACGAAACGTAACTTTTTCAGAAAATTCAGCATGCAGTTTTTACATTGTTCGGGTCAAAAACGAGCCTTAAGCTTCACAAATTATTTCGACTTATCAAAAATATATTAGTTTACTTCGATACGAAGCTAAGGACATATTATACGTAGAAAACGGATTTGAAACGACAAATATATGCACGTTTTTATAAAGTTGCCGTAAATATTATTTTCTGAAAAACTATATTATTTTTACGTTACAAGTATTTCACTAGCTGTAACGTCCATGTTTGCGGCTGTTTTTAACAAGGTTGTGAAACTTTTTAGAACGAAATGTCTTCTAGTAAAATCAAGTTCATCGGCCATATTTTCCAAAACAAAAAGCCGTTTGTCAAGCGGAGTCATAGTAAATTATTTACGGATGTTCAAACATTGGCCGAAACTTATTTTCTGCACACAATTAGCAAAAATCACCAACTTTAACCATTAATATCTTTATGATCGAGACCTTTTGAACGAAAACTCCTGAACTGAAACTTTTAGATATCGATACAAACTTTCCAAAACCGTCGAGTTCGTTCTCTAACGATCGACGTACACCATTTTACGACCACTTTTCCGGAGCCATTTTTGTTGATTTCATGATTTTTCCGACGACATTGTTTTGCGACGAAAAATGGTAATTTCACCAAAAATCATTATAAAACCATTGTGGGATGACATTTTGACGTAAAAACATGTAAAGTCATTTTTGAAGGGTCAAGACGTCAAAAGAGTATTTTTCGACGACGAGTAATATTTTCAAAAACCCGTAAATGGTATAAATAACATACGAAGTGCATGCATAACATTACATCATGACTTATTTCATATCATATCATTCATCATAGGTCGGTTTCGAGATTCACGCTATATTTCGGTGTAACCACTTTTGTCGTCACATCTATTCATCAAGTGAGTAATCACATCCCCTTTTTACCGTTTTACTATATTTTGGGGCTGAATGCATGAACCATACTTGAATTAAATTGATCCTTAAAATTGTGAACTCTTTTGACTTGAATATTTGAACTCGAATCAATCCTTGAACTTATTTAGGAAATTATGACTTGTTGGAACTTATTGAACCGTACATGTTATGACCATCACTATAAATCTCGCCTAGGTGGTCGAGTGACAAGCGTTCTCAATAAATCTCGCTTAGGTGGTCGAGTGACAAACGTTCTCAATAAATCTCGCCTAGGTGGTCGAGTGACAAGCGTTCTCAATAAATCTCGCTTAGGTGGTCGAGTGACAAACGTTCTCAATAAATCTCGCCTAGGTGGTCGAGTGACAAGCGTTCTCAATAAATCTCGCTTAGGTGGTCGAGTGACAAACGTTCTCAATAAATCTCGCCTAGGTGGTCGAGTGACAAGCGTTCTCAATAAATCTCGCTTAGGTAGTCGAGTGACAAACGTTCTCAATAAATCTCGCCTAAGTGGTCGAGTGACAAGCGTTCTCAATAAATCTCGCCTAGGTGGTCGAGTGACAAACGTTCTCAATAAATCTCGCCTAGGTGGTCGAGTGACAAAGGAGTCTCCCTTGTTGGAGCAGTGCAAAGTCTCCCATGTTCGGAGCATCCCTACATTATTATATTCGTGGTACTATATTGTGAACTATTATGACCGTTTATACTTGATCTTTAGGCATACTACTTTTGGCAATGGGTTGTGTACACACAGGTTGCAAGTTTTGTATGGGCGGAATTTGGAACTGAGTGGATACACAATGCCTTTGCTTTGAGAACTATCTATTTTTTTTTTGGTTGACCGAGAGCTTTGGATATTTCTTACGATTTTTCTTATTTCGCTAAGCGTGTTTACTCACCAACTATTTTCATAGTTGACCCGTTTTTCTCTCATGCATTTCAGGTGATCGTAGTAAGCTTTTTCTACCAAGTCTTGCATAATGAAGTTTTCACTTGTCACTACAAAATCATTATGTAAAAGAACTCAATTTTTTTGGGAACTAAACTTTGTAATATATTTGCCGTTGACGGCTAAACTTGTATTGTAATGGTGTATTATTTCTTTTTAATATTAATGTTGGTATGTTCTATTATCTTTTGCTTATGTTCCCTTCCGTTACACCTCGTGTTTCCGCCTCCGGCGAGGGTGTGACAGATTGGTACCAGAGCCAAAGGTTATAGAGAATGCCGATTTTTCAAAAATAAAAATCACAGCTATAACCGAAATTTTTTTTTTAAAACATTGAACACCATTCGAGTCAACTAGTCCTATCGTTGCATTGTTACTCATAAATTATACATAGCCTGATCAACTATGTCTAATTTATGAAGAACCATGCAATGATAAGAGTGGTAGTTTTAAATCATGTTTAGTCGAGTCTTTAGAGTCTGGTCACCTGAAGTTGCATTGGTCGGGTGGGTATGCATGGCATGTTTTTACGTTCACATCTACATTACCGTACCTTGTTCATATCTTCTCTTTTCTATCTTTCGACTTGTTAGACATATCACGATTCTGATCCTGTCATATTTCGATCACTATAACACACATTACCACCGTTCTGCACCTCATCTGACTTCGTTCGAATGTCGTTTACTCAACCCGATGTTTTGGTCCTCTGCAAGATCATGGCTGCAAGAAACACACGCTCAGGAGGTAACAACAATGACAATCCAAACAACAACACTGCTGGAATAGCGGATCTACTCACCCAAATTATAATACATCTCGATGCTAGACGAACCAACAACGGAGAAGGTACTTCAAACAATGGACGAAAGCGACAGGAGGATCACCAGGGAAGCCGAGACCAGAATCAGCAAAACAAGAGGCAGCGAATAAATCAGAACTATGGGGCGACCACCCAGGAGCGCAAAGGATATGCAGGTCCACATCCTTTGTGCACTCGATGTAATTACCATCACTTAGGAGACTGCCCAAGGTGCGGCAAATGTGGACAGACGGGCCACTTCGCGAAAAATTGCTCAAACAGAACTGGAAATCAAGGACAGAGAAAAGCATGTTACGAGTGTGGAAGTCTAGATCACCTTCGCAATACCTGTCCAAAGCTGAAAAGAACTCCCAATCAAGGAGGTAATCGTCCAAACTTGGCATTAGCAATAGAAGGCCCACAAGATCAGAACATTGAAATTCCTCCCGCACGTGGTCGAGCATTCTATTTGGGTACCGAGGAAGCCCGCGACGCTTAACGGGTACATTCTTTTGAGCAACCACTTTATTTCTGTGCGACATGATTTTGAGTGCATAACTTCCTCCCAATTCTTACCACGTTCACGACCTTGCTTAATTTGAGACCTATTGATATCGACCTTAGTTGTTATATATTTTGTTGATTGGATTTGATTGTGTAAGCAAATCGAATATCGAGCGAATCTTTCAAAAGACTTCATTCAAGGATTTGGAATCCTACCTTTCTAACAACTTGTTTCCTAGCTTGATCTAGTGACAGTTCTTGTTTGATGAGTTGCGAAAATCAAGCTAAGAGACAAGTTTACTCAAGTCGGTTTAGTTTAATCTCATGACAGTTCTTGTTTGATGAGTTGTGAGATTAGATTATAATCGACAACCTAAAGGTCTTTTGAGAGCTACGTTCGATATTGGATAAGTTTACCCTATCAAATCTGATCACGGGCACGTACTTAGTTGAATGGGGAACCTGTACGCATGGGCATTGATATGATCATTTAGACTGTTCGTACGATCATGAACTTTTAGAACTCTTGTCGAGGTTCGGACCATAGTATCGTTAATCGAATCACGGGGACGTGATTCCGCTGACATGGGAAGAATGTCACAATTCTCAAATTCCGGTCATTTCATAAATTAAATATGCATCATATTAATTCATTCACGACATTTCATTTCACCTTCAACGCGTAATTTTTATATTTAATAATCTTTATCGCGTGAGTTATTATTTTGAATATTTAACCCGTTACTTTCAAAAATGATCCCGATGCATTTTTAAACTTACATTTAGTTTATAAAAACTATATTTTTAGTTTTCCTAGTGTTTCAAATTTATTTGGTACATAAATCGTTAAAATTAAATTATTACGTCGTGTTTCTTAAAAACTATACGATAATTTTTATATCACTCAAATTTCACAAGGAATGTATTTTTACAATTTTTATAATATCATTATACTCTATTTTGATCTATTAAAAATTTACTTGTACCTAAAAACTACCATTTACCTTAACTTGAATCTATTTCACTTACACCTTTTCTTACAAATTACACAAATATTTATACATTATATACATTATAAAAGAAAAAAAAAAAAAATATATATATGTATTGAAAGTACATCCCCTTGGCGTGAATAAGGGGGAATGTATTAATGAGATTGCTAAATAGTCTTACATATATCTACACTCAATCTTGTATTCAATTATTTTCAATCACAAACAATAATAGAAGCTCTAGTCAAGAGATTTCTTTTCTCTTTTTCCTTCTTCCCCAACCGGTTACACATCAAGATCAAAGGGATCATCTTTTTTTTTATCAAGTTCAAGCAATACAATCTAGTGTATACTCTTTATAGGTTTTGAAATAAAAACCAAGAGTATTTAGGATTATCCTTGTTACTTTCACCTCATCACTATCACTTGTAAGCATGTTTTTATCATTTTCATGTTTCCTTGTCATTTTCATATGTTTCTTTTCATTTTTGAAGCTTATATGCATGTTATGTGATTTATACCATTTATTTCATGATTTATTGAGTTATATAAATATATTGGTCATCCTATAAATATTCCCATGGTATTCTTTGGTATTGATGGTGATTAGGAACCCATGACACCCTAAGAAGGTGTATGGTAGGATTAGATTAGTTTTGGAGTTGATTTGAAGGGATTAGAATAGGTTTTGTCCGAGAAAAACTATTTTCGATAACTATATATTTAGGTTCTGTCCTTAATTCGAATTTCTGGAAAAACCTACTGTTGGTACGACATTTTGGCCTTGATATTTAGAAAATATACTTTAAAACGAATCCGTGGCCTTTTGAACGGATAAAAACGGACTTATAACGAAGCCGTGGTGAATTTTTAAAGTTTGACGACGAAACGTAACTTTTTCAGAAAATTCAGCATGCAGTTTTTACATTGTTCGGGTCAAAAACGAGCCTTAAGCTTCACAAATTATTTCGACTTATCAAAAATATATTAGTTTACTTCGATACGAAGCTAAGGACATATTATACGTAGAAAACGGATTTGAAACGACAAATATATGCACGTTTTTATAAAGTTGCCGTAAATATTATTTTCTGAAAAACTATATTATTTTTACGTTACAAGTATTTCACTAGCTGTAACGTCCATGTTTGCGGCTGTTTTTAACAAGGTTGTGAAACTTTTTAGAACGAAATGTCTTCTAGTAAAATCAAGTTCATCGGCCATATTTTCCAAAACAAAAAGCCGTTTGTCAAGCGGAGTCATAGTAAATTATTTACGGATGTTCAAACATTGGCCGAAACTTATTTTCTGCACACAATTAGCAAAAATCACCAACTTTAACCATTAATATCTTTATGATCGAGACCTTTTGAACGAAAACTCCTGAACTGAAACTTTTAGATATCGATACAAACTTTCCAAAACCGTCGAGTTCGTTCTCTAACGATCGACGTACACCATTTTACGACCACTTTTCCGGAGCCATTTTTGTTGATTTCATGATTTTTCCGACGACATTGTTTTGCGACGAAAAATGGTAATTTCACCAAAAATCATTATAAAACCATTGTGGGATGACATTTTGACGTAAAAACATGTAAAGTCATTTTTGAAGGGTCAAGACGTCAAAAGAGTATTTTTCGACGACGAGTAATATTTTCAAAAACCCGTAAATGGTATAAATAACATACGAAGTGCATGCATAACATTACATCATGACTTATTTCATATCATATCATTCATCATAGGTCGGTTTCGAGATTCACGCTATATTTCGGTGTAACCACTTTTGTCGTCACATCTATTCATCAAGTGAGTAATCACATCCCCTTTTTACCGTTTTACTATATTTTGGGGCTGAATGCATGAACCATACTTGAATTAAATTGATCCTTAAAATTGTGAACTCTTTTGACTTGAATATTTGAACTCGAATCAATCCTTGAACTTATTTAGGAAATTATGACTTGTTGGAACTTATTGAACCGTACATGTTATGACCATCACTATAAATCTCGCCTAGGTGGTCGAGTGACAAGCGTTCTCAATAAATCTCGCTTAGGTGGTCGAGTGACAAACGTTCTCAATAAATCTCGCCTAGGTGGTCGAGTGACAAGCGTTCTCAATAAATCTCGCTTAGGTGGTCGAGTGACAAACGTTCTCAATAAATCTCGCCTAGGTGGTCGAGTGACAAGCGTTCTCAATAAATCTCGCTTAGGTGGTCGAGTGACAAACGTTCTCAATAAATCTCGCCTAGGTGGTCGAGTGACAAGCGTTCTCAATAAATCTCGCTTAGGTAGTCGAGTGACAAACGTTCTCAATAAATCTCGCCTAAGTGGTCGAGTGACAAGCGTTCTCAATAAATCTCGCCTAGGTGGTCGAGTGACAAACGTTCTCAATAAATCTCGCCTAGGTGGTCGAGTGACAAAGGAGTCTCCCTTGTTGGAGCAGTGCAAAGTCTCCCATGTTCGGAGCATCCCTACATTATTATATTCGTGGTACTATATTGTGAACTATTATGACCGTTTATACTTGATCTTTAGGCATACTACTTTTGGCAATGGGTTGTGTACACACAGGTTGCAAGTTTTGTATGGGCGGAATTTGGAACTGAGTGGATACACAATGCCTTTGCTTTGAGAACTATCTATTTTTTTTTTGGTTGACCGAGAGCTTTGGATATTTCTTACGATTTTTCTTATTTCGCTAAGCGTGTTTACTCACCAACTATTTTCATAGTTGACCCGTTTTTCTCTCATGCATTTCAGGTGATCGTAGTAAGCTTTTTCTACCAAGTCTTGCATAATGAAGTTTTCACTTGTCACTACAAAATCATTATGTAAAAGAACTCAATTTTTTTGGGAACTAAACTTTGTAATATATTTGCCGTTGACGGCTAAACTTGTATTGTAATGGTGTATTATTTCTTTTTAATATTAATGTTGGTATGTTCTATTATCTTTTGCTTATGTTCCCTTCCGTTACACCTCGTGTTTCCGCCTCCGGCGAGGGTGTGACACTATCTCTGTGGTGAACTTGGATTCTACCGCTAATCCGACGCCTCCGGAGGGTCAACAGCTGAATGATCCTCCCGTCGTTGAGAAGGAGAATTTGGAGGGTCATTCCAGCAACCGGTTGGAGAATGCTGGTGCCGATGTTGATGTGAATGCCGGGGGGGATCCTCAAGAGCAAAATCCAGATCCGAAGGATCCTGGCGCCGGGGCCTCTCAATTTGTTGAACAACCTGCTCTTCAAGATGATGGTGAGTTGGTTTTTTATTTCTAATCGTTTTCCTCCCCGTTATTATTTATTTATGTATGTATGTGTCTTGCTTCATTTTGGTGTACTTAACATTTGCTTTGGATTGTCCCAACAACTTCTCCTCCTCCGCGCCGCCAAGGTAAGGGTACCGTTGAAGAGGAAGGCGCATCGTCCAGTGCTACTTATGTGCCAGGGTGGTCGATCAAAAAGGACGAAAGGGTCAAGGGATATGAAAACTATAGGGATATGATGGTTCATTTGCCCCCCCCCCCCACTGAAGAGGAATATATGCAGACTTTAACGGACGCTGAGGCTGCTCAGAGATCATGGGGTCTCCTGGACCGGAGTTCTCTTTCTTTCGTCGATTTGCTTGTCCGTTTTGAGAGTCTTGATCTGGAGCATAGGGAGTTGGCCGAAGAGCATAGTGGGTGTGAGGCCGCTGCCAAGGACAATTTCAAGTTTTTGGATAAGACTTTGGGAGAGCTGAAGGCTGCGAGGGATGAACTTGGTGAGACTTCCGCCCGGGAAGAAATTTTGAAAAAACAGGTGCGTACCTTAGAGGGCGAGAAACTGAGTGGTCTAAGTTATCTCATGCTCAGGGTGAAAAGATAGCCAGCTTGGAGAAAGAATTGATGGAGGCCAAGGGGGCTTTGAAGAACGAGGAGGAGGAGAATGCTGCCCTTCTGAAACAGCGCCAAGAGCTGGCCGTGGCGGCTGGGAATTTAGAGATTGATCGGTCGAACTTGGTGCGTGACTTTATTCCTACTTTCGTGGCTCGCCTCCTCGGCAGTCATGAGTACAAAGCTTCTCTGGCCGCTCCTTTTAGCTTGAGTGGAATGGCCGGATGGTTGGAGGGTGTGTCCATTGATCGCTCTGAAGAGGAGGTGAAGAAGATTTTGTCGGATACTGAGGACTTAGATTTGGATGCTCCTAACAAGTACTTGGCGATGTATAACGAGTTGTTTGTGAAGAAGTATCCTTATGTTGCCAAAGTCCGGAATTCTTGTCACCGCCCGATTGCTGATATTGTGGCTTTGGTGTGCACCGGAGCATGTCTTGGTGGAAGGATTAGATGGGGGTAAGGGCGGAGAAACCGGTGCTCCTAAGTGAAACTTAGTTATTATTATTTTTTTTTAATGATGTATTTGTAATGGATATCTTGTCAAACAATGTTATTAGTTTAAGCTTGTAATGCTTAAGGAAATTTGTTTTGGGAATCTATAATTGTTTCATGAGATCTTTAGTCGTTCTTCTTCATGTATCTCTCAGTGTACATCCATGTATTATGTATTTTTTCTTCCTTTTTTTTGTGTGTGTGCCATTTTACGTTTGCTTCGGCCATCTTGTTTAAGTGTAATTCGTTCGGTGTATCCGTTCGGTATATGGCAATTTCCTTTTGGATGTGAACCGTTTGAAGTTTTGCCCGGGCAACCCTTTTTGGGTATAAAACGTTCGGCACTTTCATGGCAATCCTGAACCATCTAGTATTTTTCCTGGGTAACCCTTTTTGGGTATAAACCGTTCGGCACTTTCATGGCAATCCTTTTTGGATATAAACCATCTTATATTTTGCCTGGGCAACCCTTTTTGGGTATAAACCGTTCGGCACTTTTATGGCAATCCTTTTTGGATATAAACCATTTAATATTTTGCCTGGGCAACCTTTTTTGGGTATAAACCGTTCGGCATTTTCATGGCAATCCTTTTTGGATATAAACCATCTTATTTTTTGCCTGGGCAACCCTTTTTGGGTATGAACCGTTCGGCATTTTCATGGCAATCCTTTTTGGATATAAACCATCTTATTTTTTGCCTGGGCAACCCTTTTTGGGTATGAACCGTTCGGCACTTTCATGGCAATCCTTTTTGGATATAAACCATCTTTGAACATTGATCACTTTTCCCCGGAGGTCGCGAGCCTATCGGGGAGATCACTTACTAATTATGTTCAGAAAATAAGACATGCGGAAAATTGCCTCTCCGATATCCGGGGGGCTAATCATTTCATTGGTAACATACGTTAACAATTGCCTCATGGGCTTTTACTATTACAAAGATTTTCCTACAAGAAACATTTCCTTAAGTTCACTGCGTTCCAAGTGCGGGGGACTTCTTTTCCTTCAGCTGTCTGTAGCTTGTATGAACCATTATCGTATGCCTCTATTACTTGATATGGGCCCTCCCAGTTGGGTCCCAACTTTCCTAAGTCCTCTTGTCTGCTGGCTTCATTCTTTCTGTAGACGAAGTCTCCTACTCTGTGTTTTTCGCCTTTAACCCTTCGATTGTAATACTGCTCCACCCTCTTCTTGTACCTGGCCTCTTCAACGGCCGCTGAGTCCCTTCTTTCTTCCAGCAGATCTAGGTTTAAACGCCTCTCCTCCTCACTTCCTTCTTCGGTCATCATCATTGTTCGGAATGTAGGCATGTCAATTTCCGCGGGGATCACAGCTTCGCTTCCGTACGTCAGACTGAACGGTGTTTCACCGTTACTTGTCTTTAAGGATGTCCGATGAGCCCATAAAACGTTTGGCAGCTCATCAACCCATCCGGACCTACTTTTGCCTAGCCTTGTCTTGAAGCCGTGCATTAGACTTTTGTTTGCACGTTCTACCAAACCATTAGCTTGAGGGTGTGCTACGGCAGTATTTATCTGTTTGATGTTTAGCTTTTCACACCACCGTTTGAAGGGATCATGGATGAAGTTGCTGCCGTTGTCAGTCACAATTATGTGTGGCAAGCCGAAGCGGCACACAATGTTATTCCACACAAATTTTATGACTTCTTTGCCTGTGGTCTTTGCTAGAGGTTTGGCTTCCATCCACTTTGTAAAGTAGTCGATGGCCACAATGACATACTTGACTTTCCCGGGTGCTTCGGGGAGAGGGCCCAATACATCCATTCCCCATTGGAAAAAAGGCCAAGGTGACATGATAGAAGTCATGAGGGTCTTCGGTAGTTTGGGAACCGGGGAGTGTATTTGGCAGGATTCGCATTTTTGAATGACCTCCCGGGTGTCTCTGTGCATTGTCGGCCAGTAGTATCCTTGTCTGATCAGCTTTGCTACCACAGATCTTGGTCCGGAGTGCATGCCACATGCCCCTTCGTGTACCTCCCTTACCACGTAATTGGCCTGCAGCGGACCTACACATCTCATCATTGGGCCTAGATACGACTTCTTGAATAGTACCCCGTCTTCCATGATGTAATGAGGTATCTTCATCCGCAAGGTTCTTGCTTCGTTTTCATCGCTAGGCCATTTTCCTTCAGTAATGCACCGGATGATGGGAGACATCCAGTTTTCTTCTTCTTCTTCCACTATCGCTCCAATTACCTTCTCTTCGGTGGATGGTGTTTCCAATACTTCGACGAGTATTTCTTTTGTCAAGTGATCGAATGCAACAGAGGCCAGTTTGCTCAGCACATCGGCCTTTTGATTCTGTGCTCTAGGAATATTTTGTATTCTGAACTGCCTGAAACATCCGATATATTCCTTTGCCTTAGCCAGATACTTGGTCATGCTTTCTTTGTAGGTGGTGAACTCTCCATTGATTTGACTTGACACTAGGTTGGAGTCTACTTTAGCACTTAACACCTGGATCTTCATGTCCTTTGCTATCCTCAATCCGGCCAGCAACGCCTCGTATTCCGCCTCGTTATTTGTGCTGGGGAAGTTAAGCCGAAGAGCATACGTGTATTCTGTTTGGTCAGGACTTATCAACACCAAACCTGCTCCGGACCCTTTTTTGTTAGATGCTCCGTCCGTGAACAGTGTCCATTCCTCCTTTGTTATGGAGACGTTGCATACTTCTTTGCTCTTCCCTTCTCTCCCTGTTTTGCTGACCGGTATCTCGTTTATAAAATCTGCCAGGACCTGGCCCTTGACGGCGTTTCTGGGGATGTAAGTGATCTTGTATGCTCCCAATTCTACCGCATATTTCATCAACTTCCCCGAAGATTCAGGTTTGTTTAATACATCCCGGATGGGTTGGTCTGTGATCACCTTGATGTGATGTGCTTCAAAATACCTCCGGAGTCTTCTAGAGCAGTGCCGTAGTGCTAAAGCTAATTTCTCCAGAGGAGCATAATTTCGCTCGGCGTCGTGGAGCGTTCTGCTAACATAGTGTACCGGCATTTGTTTTCCCTTCCTTTCTACCATTAGAACAGCACTTATGGCTTCTTCGGCTGCCGCTAGGTACACGAAGAGATCTTCTCCAGCCACCGGGGCCGTTAGATTGGGCAGCTCTAAAATCACACTTTTCATCTTTTGGAACGCCTCTTCGGCCTCCTTGCTCCACCGGTACTCCTTTTGGTTATCTTTCGTGACATTTTTAAAAGTGTTGAAGAAGGGTAACGCTTTCTCAGCCGATCGAGATAGGAACCTGTTCATAGCTGCCAGCTTCCCACTGAGGCTCTGCATCTCCTTGAGTGTTCTGGGTGATTGCATGTCGGCTATCGCCTTTGTCTTCTTTGGATTAGCTCTTATTCCTTCCGATGTTACGACGTAACCGAGGAATTTTCCTTCTTCCACTCCAAAAGAGCACTTTTTAGGGTTGAGCTTCATGTTTATCCTTCGGAGGTTGTCGAACGTTTCTGCCATGTCAGCCAGCAGCTCTACTTCACTTCTGCTTTTGATTACCATATCATCGACGTATACTTCCAAATTCCTGCCAATTTGCTCCTTAAAACTTGAATCCACCAGTCTTTGGTACGTCGCCCCGGCATTCCTTAGGCCGAACGGCATTTTGGTGTAGCAAAAGGTCCCGTGCTCTGTGTAGAAGGCAGTTTTCTCTTCGTCTTCCTTGGCCATCTGGACTTGGTGGTATCCCTTGTATGCATCGAGAAAACACTTGTACTTGTAACCCATTACAGATTCAATTTTCCAGTCGATTTCTGGGAGCGGATAGTAATCCTTTGGGCACGAAGCATTAATGCTTTTGAAATCCATGCACATTCTCCATGATCCGTCCGGTTTCTTTACCAACACAGGATTGGAAATCCATGTAGGGTATTTCACTGCCCGGACTATTCCTGCTTTCAGCCATTCCTCTACTTCGGTGTTGATCGCCTGATTCTTTTCAGCCGAGAAGGTTCTCTTCTTTTGAGCTATTGGTCTGTCATTCACATTGACATTTAGCTTGTGTTCTATGACTCGACGGGGGACCCCTGTCATGTCCGCCGGTTGCCAAGCGAATACATCTTTGTTGTTTTTCAGCAGTTCTACCAATCTCCTCTTGCATTCTTGGGAAAAATTGCTCCCGATAGTGATCATTTGTTCTGGGAATTGGGGGTTTACCATTACTTCTTCTGTTTTATCATTAGATCCTTCTTCGTTCGGAGGGTCTTCTCTCCCCTTACTTTCCGACTCCTTTGTTATGAAATGTCTTTCCAACCTCCTGCATTCGGAGATGACTATTGATCTGGTGACCAGGGTCGCCACCCCCCTTGGTGTTGGGAATTTTATCATGGAGTGGATGGTCGAGGGGATCGCCCTTAATTCCCTAATACCTGATCGTCCCAGGATAATGTTATACGGAGAGGGGGATCTTATTACTGCAAACGTCATTACGGCTCGGCGATAGAGGCCATCGTTTCCGAAACACACTTTTAGGTCTATTTTCCCGAGGGGTTTTATCGTCTCGTCTGAAAATCCCACTAAAGGTGTGTTCGTTTCTCTGAGTTTCCCTTTGATTTCCGGACATAGGTTTTGAAAACAGTGTTCGTACATCACTTCCACAGCTGCCCCTGGATCGACATAAACTCTCCTTACGGTGTATCCTTCAACATCTGCTTCGATTATTAGTGGCTCTTCGGAAACGTCCCCCGACAGAACGGGGGGGGGGGGGGGGAAAGCTATAGGCACGTTCATCCAGTCTTCCTCTCGGCAGTTGTTCTTTCGTTTTCTGTCTGTTCGTCCTCCGTATACCATGTTTATCACTCTTCCTCTGCCTGGCTGATTTTCTCTGGGTGGGTTTCTTCCCCTTTGCCTCACTTCTTTTAATAAATGATCTAACTTGCCTGTTTCCAAGGCTTTTCTGAGGTGTTCCTTGAGTTGGTAGCAGTCATTGGTGAGATGGCCTTTCTCTCCGTGATAGTCACAGAACTTGTCCAAGTTTTCCCTTCTTGGTGCTCCTCTCATAGGCGGAGGTGGTGGTAAGTTTAGTTGAAGTTCCGTAGCCAAAATTTCTTTAGGGGCTTTTGAGAGAAGGTTCAAATCTATGGGTCTGGCCTCGTTCCTGTACTGGTTCCTCCTGTAATCACTTCGGTGGTCGTACCTGTGGTTATCAGTCTTCGTCGGGTAGTAGGGATTGTACTGGTTTCGGGGTTTTTGCTCCGTCCTCCTGTCTCCTCTTCGTTTGTCGTGGAGGTTTGCGGCTCGGGGGGTTCGATCTGGCGGGCTTCCTGTGCATAACCTGCGGTTCCATTCCCCCTTAGGGAGTTCTGTAGTGTTGTAGGCTTCCTCCGAACGTACAAAATCTTCTACCCTCTTCATCATTTCCGTCACTGTTTTGGGGATTCTGTCTGAGAATCGTTTTACCAATTCCGGGCATTTGCTTCCGTTGGTGAATGAGGATATTTGCATTATTTCTGGCACCCCGGGGATGTAGCTAGCTTCGTCGGTCCACCTTTCCTTGAACTCTAGCAGGGTTTCATGAGCCTTCCGCACGATCTTCGTGAGCTCCATCGGGTCTTTTAAACACTTCCTCCTGAGTGCGAATCTCTCTAGGAAGTTATCTCTGAGCTCCTCCCAGCTGTCAATGCTGCCGTTGGGTAATCGCTCGAACCACCCGCTTGCTCGACCATCCAGAGTTTGCTGGAACATCCAGCACCATACCGGCATTGGCCAACCGCCGTGGTTAGCCGCCCCGGAGAAACGAGTTACATGGTCATCTGGGTCTGAAGATCCGTTGTAGAGTTTTATGTTCATGGGTAACTCATATCTTGGTCCGGCGAACTCTACTATCCGTCGCGTGAACGGGGACCTGGGGGCATCTCTGTATGGCTTGTGTAGATCTTCCATGACCTGCTTTCCTTTCGGATCTTTCTCCTTTTCTACTATGGTGGGTCCCTCGACTTCATCTCCAAAATCTATCCGTATGGGTTGTAACGGGCTTTTTCCTTGGGTGTTGTGTTGCTGTATCAATGCCTTCAGCGATGATATGTGGTTTAGTATCTGTTCTTCTAAGTTAGGTGGGTTGCTTCCGGACGGTGTTTCCGTGGAGGTACCCGGGGGTGTTTCGGTGGTAGGACCTGCCATTTTCTAGTGTTGGTAGTTAGAATAGCGTGTCCCACGGATGGCGCCAATTTGTTGAAGTAAAAGTCTGCAATTACTCCAAACAAGCGAATCCTTCGGCTAATCCTTCGGTAAATCTCCTCGGATTAAACTCGTCGGATCTGTGAACACAAAAACAGCACGCGTTAGCCTCGCCTAGGGTTTTATCCCTAGACCCAGCTCCGGCGTGAGAATGAGTATAATGATATGTCAGAGTAATGTGTGTAAAAAGTGGGTAAAAATAGTCTACCTTGAATGTTGTTGCTTGGCTCCTTTTATAGATGAGGAGCTTTTGTCTTCATCCGAAGGTCACGTGGGCGACAGTGACTCTTTCAGGCGGGAGTTGACTTTACCCTGTTTGGATTCCGTCTGGAACGGGTCAGTAGTCCTGACTAAGATTCCTTTCCTCTTATGCGTGGTGATGTCAGGTGTCCGTTAGGCCGAGGACTATGTTTGACCCCTCGGTATATGCTGGTCTAGGTTTGTTTCGTCTAAGTTGGTTTGCATGCTTTATTCGGAGGATTGTGTAATGTGCCGGGCAGTTTTATTGATCTGCCGGGAAGTTAGGCTATCCGGCGGTTTGCTGATCTGTCGGGGAGTTGTATGTTGGGACATACGCCAACACCACTCATGACATGAACTTGTGGACTTGTTTGCAGAAGATGTGTGGGCTTGATTGTATGCCGTTTGGACCAGGTGCAAGTTCAAGCTAAGTGCGAATATGTGATGTGGCTAATGGAGCATCAATTATATATCGATTTGAACCAAAGTGTTATCGTTTATCGGTTATTTAAACTTTAGTTGAATTCAAGCTTTATCTAATTGCTTAGCTTCTTATTGATTTTCATGTCTCGAACGTTTCTTTATCCTAGTAATAAGATCGCATTTCACTATTTGCTAAAAAATAGGTTTTGAATGCCCATATTTCAAGCATTACAACTTAGTGAATTACAACAATGTTGGATAAACTCTTATGAGTTATAAGCCCATCTATATAGTTAGGCCATTTCACAACTTTTTAAGTCCATATTTTTAGTAATACATTTAGGGGTGTTGATCGGTTTGTTTATCGGTTTGTTCGTTTCGGTTAATTTGGTTAAAAAAAAAATCCAGGTCAACCCGAGAACCGAACCGAACCAAATTCAAATTTGATTTTCGATTCGGTTTGGTTGAATTCTAATTCGGTTCGGTTTACGGTTTGACCCGAATAACCCGAATTTCACTATTTATTTAGAAAAAATTAATAATTACATAAATATTTAGCAAAAATATATATTTCAAGCATAAAAAGTGTTTTATTATATTATGATAACCTTTTAATAGCATTTATTAATATATAAATATACATAAATATATATATAAATATATAAAAAATATATCTATTTATATGAATTCGGTTTTCGGTTCAAACTGCCAAACCCATAACCAACCCGAGAACCGAATTAGTAGTTCGGTTCGGTTCGGTTATTTTCTGTTCGGTTCGGTTTCGGTTTTCGGTTTATTCGGTCTTTTTGGTTTTTTCGCTCACCCCTAAATACATTATCCCTTGATTGTTCTTGGATTCAACTAGATGAAAGGTTGCGTCAATGCGTTGATATGAACCTTAACACAGATTATTTGGAGGTTTCAAAATTGGGGTTGTTTGATCACAAACCCCCACGAAAAGATACACTTTGCGAAGAGATGACATGCTTTTCTCATTCATGGACCTGATTAGGAACTTCAACTCGAATTGGATGGACGGGATTAATTAATAGGGGAATTGCATATATGTCCCTGCAAAAGCTCAAAATTACGTATATATCCAACTTAAACTTTTAATTGCATATATATCTTTCCTAAAACAAAAAAATTGCATATATCTTTCCTAAACTTTTAATTGCATATATATATATAGTGTGAGGTTATTTAAAGAACCAAGAAATTTGCTAGAACTGCGAGAACCATTAAATATTTGATCAACGGATATAATGGATGGTGGCATTTAAGTAATTAATCAGAAGATTGGGTATAACGAGCGGGTGATCCCGCGCGTCGCGGCGGAAGTGTTGTGAAACTTACAAAGGACTTAGCTTGCGACGACACTTAAACCTCAGGGACTATTTTTGCCATTTTGCCAAACTTACAAAGGACTTAGCTTGCAACGACACGTAAACCTCAGGGACTATTTTTGCCATACTTAAACCTCAGGGACTATTTTTGCCATTTTGCCAAACTTACAAAGGACTTAGCTTGCAACGACACTTAAACCTCAGGGGCTATTTTCGCCATTTTGCTAAACATTGCAATTAATGCACTTACTTTGAGAGAATTGATGTACGCCTTTTAGTATATTATACAAATAGTATATGGTTTGGTGTTTATTATTTGCACGATGTGCACTTAAAATTCCACAAATTTAATGCCATTTGATCAATTAAAATTGTAAGAGTATTTATGATCAATCAGTATGTTATTAATCCGTAAGCTCAAAAGTCCATTTTACAAATCAATTTCAAGTGTGTTTACTCCTGATGTTGATTGAAGAAGGCTAAAGTTTTGAAATTGGACAACCCTAATAGTATTTCTAAGGGACACAAAGAAAACGTGTACAAATGATCTGTCTATAATCAATTTATTGAATATCTATTAAAGAAAAATGCTTCTTGCACGTAAAAGTTTATAAGGAACTAATTTTCAGCTGTAATTGATGGTTAAACCTGCTTTTAACAAATCATGTGTTAGATTGATGCTAATGGCAACCATAACCCCCTAACCGACTGAGTTGGTGACCGCGTCCTCCACTAGCCTAACCACAGGCGATCGAGTCCTTTGTGTTTTTTGTTGTGGTTGTGGTTGCTGTCGCCTTACTATATGTTTATGGTTTGTCTGTAGTCATGGAAAAGAAAAGCTGAGTTGACGCTGACATTGCTGGGTAACCCCATAAATTTTGGTCCCCGTTACCTCATATATATCACCTAACTCTTGCATTTGAATGAGGTTCATACAACGTCTCACAATGCTACACCAAACTCTCATATCACTTGTTAAATTTGCGACAACACAGAATTTTACCAGGCAAACATTTATACCATGTGGGCTAATATGCTCAATTATCTACTAATAGCTAAAAAGTAGTCCATCAAAAATTTATATATCTTCTTTTTTTCTAATAAGTTTGCACCTAATATGATGGTGTTCTCATACTTGTTGAAATTATTCAGTGAAATCAAATTTTTTTGCCTCACCAACAAATAAGGAGCCAAAGTTCACCAAAACGCCTTTTTGACTTTTATAAGCCAAACATATCTTTTATATAATAAAACAAAACTAATAGTGAGAATTTTTCATTTTAAAAAAATCAATTCATACCTTATTTAGTAATAATTGATTTTTATTATATTATTTTTAAAAAAATTTGAGTTACAAAAAGTCTAATTAATTCCTAATTTGACAAAAAAAAATCGTTTCTAAGCATGATATGTATAAAAAATCAAAAATACACATGTACTTCAAATTTAATAACTCATACTTTTGGATAAAGTTGTAAAATCAGAAAAGAAAATACGCTCCTCATCCTCTTCCTGCTCTAACGCTAGGAAAATTAAAAACAAAAGTCATAAAACACATAGGGCAAAATCATAAAATCTTCTACACTTGAAACCATAGCAACAACAACCAAAGCAGTCATAACCATTGATCCTGCGGCGTTAGATTTAGGAGCTTCAGCAGGAGGAGGAACAGTGTTCGTTGAAGACCCATTAGGAGATGAGGATGGTGTAGGTGCAGCACTTGAGCCGCCTACATGCTTGTGAAGGAACAAAAACTCTTTCAATGGCCTAAAGGTATGATTTTTAATGTCTAAATCGGTTTGTATTTTTTCTGTTTATTTTCTATCAATTTGGGGAAAAAATTAAGGTTTATTTGAAGTTAACTGTGTTATAAACTTTTTTGGATTCTTCATATTATCATCATTGAATTATAGTTTCTATTTGGATTAACATTAAAAAGTTTGAATTGATTCAACATAAATTACCAAATAGTTATTACTTTATAATTATTATGTTGCTTGGATTTTTATTTTAATTATTGCTTGGATTTGCATACGGTTTGAATGTTTTGTTTTTTTGTTTATGATGAATGGTAGAGTATATTGAGTTTTGAGCTTTTGGAGAAAGAAACAAGGCCAGGTACATGCTATTGTTGTCAGTTTTATAGTTTCACTATTTGTAATACTTTTGTGGACTCCATGAGTTCAATTCCAGTTTCAAGGTTTTGTATATTTGTTGGTTTTGACTATGAGGTTTTACATGTAGACCCTCATCGAGGTTCACGATTAACGGTGCAAATATGAAAAGAATCAAATTGAGGTATCAATTTTGATGTTTTCACTCTCAAATTATGTGTTTGATGTTATATGGTTTCATTTGTTGATCATTTGTCCTATTTGTTAAAGTTGTAGAGGGATGTGGAGACCGCATAATGAGGAAGGTTCCGATTGATGATTTTCTTCATTTGACATGCGAGACTCCAAACTTGAGTTTAGGAGAGAGAGGCTTCATAGCAAATAAACTCTTAACATGCAATCATGTCGTTCATGTCGTATGAAGGTAAAGTAATTCTTATTAGGCTCAAGTTAATGCTTATTAGGTAATATTGTGATGTGACATGGTCAATGTTTATTTTGCAAGGACCTTTCCAAATGTGGTTACTTTTTCAGTTTCCATCCAATTCTAAATCTCTGGTATGTATAATATCAACTCGCCATGATTTTTATCAAGACTAATTATATACTGATTGGATTTTGTTGGCTATGATGTCATATTGTATGACGTCTTTATAAAATACTCTAAATCATAATGTGCAATACATCATTCTATCTGGTGTTGTTTCTTTTGTTATCAGGCTATAAACGAGAGGAGTGACTTTTAAATATAAAGGCTACAACGACATAGTTTGCAAGACCGATGGTACTGATTATAATTTATTTAGCTTTCATGTACTTAAACCTCAAGGTTCCTACTCTTCCTGAATTGTTTGTTGTTCCTAGAAGTTGAACACTATTTTTGCATATTGCAGGTATGGTAGATTACTCTTTTCCATTTTGCTATCTGGCATGTGCAAGTTATAAGGTTTGTACAGTTCTTTTCGAACTATTTCAAATGACTCATAAGTGTCTTATGTATGATGTGATTTATCTTGATTCTTGATGTATTTTAGGGTCTGAAATGCCACTTGAAAGCGTCCCATGGTTTATTTGACTTTGACTTCCACGTTGGTTACTCTCATGAAATTTTAACTAACTATTGTTTCTGCATTTAGATGGAGTGAATAAACACCCTTATATTTTTTTCTTACTAATGTTCTGTAGGAAGATGAGAAATATCAAGTTTTTGTTAGAGCTTAATAAAAGAGTATTAGGATAGCAGCTAAGATAATTGATATTGGTCAAAATAGGATAGCATTTAAGATTATTAAGATCGGGCATGTCATTGCCTTTGGAATCATGTTGTTGATATTGTTTAAGTAAAAGTTAAGGTTTTCCCTTTCGACACCAATATTAAAATTACAGCAATGTATGTGTGCATGCAGAACATAGCATGTGTGGAACAATAGCTATAATTAGTATAGTATCGACATCTTTTGCCGTAAGGTTCGCAACAACCCAATTTAAATAATTTTGTGCGTGCGTGTGTGTGTGATATGTTTCCTATCCAGGTATACGTGAAGCATGATGTTTCTGTCGTGTATCCATAATGATTGTGATGCATGGTGTGTGTATATATGTGTGTGTGTGTTTTGTTTTTTTTATTTTTTTTTTATTTTTTTTTTAAAGGAAGTTGAAAAAGCATTGAAGAAAGATGTGTTTAGTACTGTCTTTCAACACTCTCATGTTCATGAGTTTCAATTTTTGTCATCCATCCATGAGCTATGTCAAAAAGTACCTTTTATTATTAATGGGAACTCTTTCTTAAAAAATTGTTCATGATTTTTTTCTTCATTCTAATTTGCAATATATCTTTGAAGGATATAGAATTTGAAACTACACACATGACAACTCAGTTTGAAAATAAAACCGAGAACCCATACGACAAGCACGGTTTGGCTAACATGGGGTGTTCGGTTTGCTGAAACCTGTTAAGGGCGAGAACACATACAAGGAACATGGGTTGGCTGCATTTTTTATTTTTTTATTTTTTTTTTTATTTTTTTGACGTTTTATAGTCTATCTCTATTTTGCAATGAACTTGGGTGGAATCATCATTGAAATGGATAAACATAAGTTTTTCCTACATGAGCTTACAAATAATGTTAATGATATGCTATGAAACACACAAATTGGTATTTATCATGCTTAGGTCCAAGTTTCTTTACCCGAATAAAATCTCCGCTGTAACAACATAGACTTCAGGTGCCACAATAACTACAACCGCCTAGGCTAAAACTACAACCACGTTTTTTAAAGTTTTTATATTGGCATTAAATTAATGTATGTCTTTTTGCTCACAGGTGGGATCATTCGGGACAGCATTGAAGGCGTTGTCACGAAAGGAAGTCCATTATGGATCCAACGCAACACTAGAACAACTATATTGCTTCGAATGATAGAAAACATTAATATCTCTTACGTTTGCTATATTGTGGGTTAGCTTAGTTTTTTTTATCGGAACTTACATTCCCATTTTCTTTAATTATGAAAAAAAAATGAAATGTTGAGATGTTAGAAGGCTTGATCAAATAGTCTATAAAGATGCTCTGTAAAACAAGCCTAAATAACTGATTCCTTTTTGGTATGTGTAAGGATTAGAGGCTGCAAAAAGGCGGGTTGAGAATGTTTGAAATGACCCGGATTAACTTGAACACATATTGTCCAAAATTAATTATTCTTCATAAATAATAAGCTAATTTTATGCACAAAGAAAATTAGGAGGTTGTGAGCATTACAAATACCATGTGGGCGGATTTTTGTATAGGGTTAATGGTCCAAAAAATACATGAACTTTCCACATTTTATTATTGTGACAATAAACTTTTTTTTCCTATTAAAACAAAAAACTTTCTTAATTACCCCTATTGTAACAAAATTTGCCACGTGGCACCCTTAATCTATCCTTTACCCGATTTAATCATATATACGCGTTTATAAATTGTGGGGACCTTTTTTGCCAACTTACAAAACTATTAAACCTAAATAAAACAATTACATTTCTGAAGCATTTTCTTTGAAAATGATCTGGCCTTCTCTACTTCATTTTCTCCCAAGAATATTAGATCTGTGGCTTTATAAACACAATATAATAAGCTTCTCAATTGTCCACAGTTGATCTCCAAATGATTCAAGATTTCATCATCATATAAGAACCAACAAAAGGTCCCTGAAACATATTAAAGAAAAAATCAATCAAGTTTTTGACCCACTTCGCTAACTTTCCGGCGACCCATAACCACCACCACCGTCACACCACAACCCTTAACAAAACCCCAACTCAAAACCCTAATCCTATCACAATACAACAACGGCAAGTTCTCCAACATCTTCCAAAATGTCATCACTAAACCCTCAGTCATCCTCACAGCCTGCCACAACCTCATCCACCAAAACCCACCGGAAAACCCCATTTCTACCCATTTCTTCAACTTTTATGAAATGGGTCAAGAACTTAGTGAAAAAAGGTCATCCGTTGCCTATCGACAACACTCAGAGATGTCAAAATTCATGGTAACACGAGTCCACCTTTTTGTTTTCAAACAACACATTACTATGTCTATTATAACCTCAAACAAAAACAAGATTATACAGTCACTGATTAACGCACCTCTTGTTCAGTGGGATTCTTCGCCTTCGCTGGTGCAGCGGCGACAGGAGCAACAGGGGATGGTGTTGGGACAGGTCTAGAGACGGGAACAGAGGCAGAGTTAGCAGCGGATGACTTTTTCTGAAATGGGTCAAAAACTTTTTATGAATTGGTTTTATTTAATTGTTTTATTTAGGTTTAATAGTTTTGTAAGTTGGCAAAAAAGGTCCCCCACAATTTATAAACGCGTATATATGATTAAATCGGGTAAAGGATAGATTAAGGGTGCCACGTGGCAAATTTTGTTACACTAGGGGTAATTAAGAAAGTTTTTTGTTTTAATAGGAAAAAAAAAGTTTATTGTCACAATAATAAAATGTGGAAAGTTCATGTATTTTTTGGACCATTAACCCTTTTGGATATAACTGTTTGTCTTGCTTGACCCGTTTCCTTTCTAGCTAATTTTTTTTTTTTTTTTTTTTTTTTTAACCCATTTGACCCTTTTAAATTTTAGTTACCATGTCATGCTATTGAAGGGAAGGAAGTATTTTAACTCTCGAAGAGACAAAGTGTCCCACTTTGCGGGAGACCAAGTCAATGAGCCTTTAATCGCGTATAACGAACTTATACACTTCTAAACTTAGACATTTTTAGTTGCTTTTTTTGCATCTTCCTTTTTCATTAAGAGTGGTAAAGATAAAGATGGGAGTCTCTGTTGTGCTTCTACGTCACAAGTACGATCAATTTCACCCTTGAAGAATTACAATTCTATGATAGACCGTTATAATAACATGAACCATGAAAATGTTGTATAAGTGAAACTAATTAACATTATAGTTTAGTATAAACTTAGTTCATTCAGATTGTGATGGAAATTTTAATGTACATGATAACTAAAGAGAACCCTCCTGTTACTTTCGCTATAGCTTCCTGTGATACAAAAAATGTAAATGTGACCATTTAACCAAGTTTTGGATTGTCTGATGGAAGATGTGTTATCGCAAAAGATATGTGTGGTAAAATGCCATTATCCTTTTCTAGCTTAAAAGAATCATATCATTATGATCTCATGTGTAACATAGATGATCATCATGCATGCATTTAGGACGGACATTTTGACCAAGAAAACTTCATGGAGCAACTTTTCCATTATAGGTCAATTGTGCACAATTTTCGCTTCCGGCTTTCCACGTGGGTATAACCTAAGTTTAAGATAATCAAGCTTCTTATAAACAATGATTATAGCAAAAAAACACTATTTGTTATTTAACAGATAAAAATACATTATCAAGAAATTTAGAAAAATCTCGTGCGTGCACGAGCATTATAACTAGTTATATTCTACAAAGTTGCTATCAATTGACTAGTAGCTATAATAAAGAGAACAATTGGCTAGCTTTTCCATTACACTAAGTACACTAAGCCCAATGAAAAGATTTTGTGGATAAAAGGTCGCAAGTTTGAGTTACGGTTTGTGCTTATTCCAGTTGATGTCTTACTAGGTCATGAGAGTTGTCGGAATTTCTTATGGGGTGAACAATGACGGGTGCTAAAAGACACATAATATCATAGTGTTTCCGCGAATTCACACATTACGTGGATGATATATATGAAGACCTACCAATTAAATTTCTGGCCAAATAATAATTGCGTGTGTGGACATAGATGTCCCCAAATTTATTGCCACCAAATTGTAGATAGATACATCAACTTACGATTATTAAAATTGAACACGAAGCGTGTATCATAGATTATCAGAAGTTCAAATATATTTCCAAGTTATAGTTTGTATGCACATTTTAAACTTTTGATAAGGTTTTAGTCATGAGATTTTATAACTTTGTGCAATTGCCTTCCGAAAATTTTCCTTATGTATCAATTGCAAACCAAATCAAATTATCATGAACACTCACACACGCACATGCAGATGAACCTCTTCAACGTGTGATTATTCGCGTACGTTGACGAGTGCAAACCAGGTTATGATTCATTTAATCCATTTGGACTTCTAAATGTAGAATTTGGAATCTATATAAGTGCCTTTTGTAAATGCAGCAACAACAACAACGATACCTAAATCGATACACACCAACAAAACAATATGTACACTTTCTATTATTTTTCGACGATCGTTATCATTAATAATCATAATGATTGTTGTAGGACAAAGCATGTAGCATGTGATATTTATTTTATTGGGTAAATATTAACCCACGTCTCCAAATCTGGATTCATACGTTTATCACGACACTCTAAAGATTGACATTCATTACCATGTCACCAAGTTGACATTTAATATTTCACGCAATGTTGCAAAAATCGCGAATCGGTAGTCGGGCGGTCGACCACTCTGCAGCGAGTAATCGGTAAAGGCGGGATTAATCGGTGATTAATCGGATTGGCATTTCCTGTAAGTTTTGGGTATTTATGGAGACCAAACTAAATATCTTAACTGATTACAAGCCTACTATGTTTCCAAACCTCAATAAAATGCTCCAATTTTGATTTTAAGGCCAATTGTACGTTATAAGTGAAATAAACGATCCTAATTGTACGTCATAAGTGAAATTATTATTTTTTTTTAAGTTGACCGATTCGGCCGATTTTTGACCGATTAGGCCGATTTTTTACCGATTCGGCCGATTTTTGGCCGATTTTTTTACCTGGCCGATTTTTTGACCGATTTTCAAAATTCTACAAGGTGTATGGCCGATTACCGGTTAATCGGCCTATTCGGCCGATTTTTGCAACACTAATTTGACGTCAAGTTGATCTTTTTAAATAAAAACTGGAGGAATTGACAAATATAAGCCAAATTTAAATTTGGTTGCATTAGTTTTCAATGTAGCCAATTTAAAAGGTTTATCATATCTTATTGTTTTACGTATACTTTTGTGGTTAGCATGATCAGATAGAAAACGTAATAAGAACAGCTTGCTTTTGAATCTAAAACTTAGGGCCCGTTTGGTTTGTTGCTAGGAATGACAATGGGTATCGGATTTGAAATGAGGTGGAATGATAATAGGTATGAAAAATTGTATCATTACGATTGTTTATGTTTGGTTGATAAAACATGGTATGAAAAAATGTATAGATATTTGAATTTTGTAGTGGAAAAAAAAGGGGCCCATGGGAATAGATTTCATAGACACCAAATTGGTGTGTAATGAATCTATGACTATGATATACCCATTTCATTACCGGGTCCACAAAACAAAACAAAACAAACACAGACTATGACTTTGAAATTCATAGTCTCATTCTCATTCAACCAAACCAAACAGACCCTTATGTTTTCTTATTCATATTCTCTACCAAACCTTTTTTAATTCAACCTTCTATATATCTTTTGACTGTCCAAGATAAAGCCAAATTTGATACTCATTATGTTTCTTTATAACCTTACTTTTAATGTCCGAAGGAAAAGAACATGTAACATTCCCGAGTCAAGTTCAATAAATAATAAAAAATGAAAACAAAACCAAATCATATACGAAAAGGAATTTAACTTAGACTTTTACACTTATTTGAAGATTTGCTTAACTTGTTTGGCTTGCAAGTTACAACAACCTTATTTGACTTTATTTTCAACATGCTAATCACACTGATTGAGTTTTATTAAATTTTTCAACAACAACAACAACAAATACCCAATCCCGCAGAAGCGAGGTATGGGGGAGGTAGGATGTAGACATATCCTACCCCTACCTCAAGATAAACATGGGAGTACATAGATTGCTTTTAGAGAGGCCTCCGACAAGTGCAAAAGTACAGGTGAGAGGGAAACAAAAAAAAGTGCAAGGAGCAAAAGAACAAAACAAGAAAAGCAATCCAAAGACAAAATACAAAAGGCAAGCAAAAAACGCATGAACAAACAAAGAACAAAAGAGAAAAGGCGAAAACATAATAATAATAATAATAATAATAATAATAATAATAATAATAATAATAATAATAATAATAATAATAATAATAATAAAAATGTCAGGAACATATTAGCAAACAAAAGAAAAAGACGAAACAAGCAAACAATCATACAAAGCAGAAAGGAAGGAAACCAACAAAAGGGAAGAAAAGAAGCAACAAATCCATATAAATGATATAAATTACAAGCATTATCGGGGGAAATTGATACTAAATATTCAGGATAATTTGATGTTATCAATAAGGTAAATAAAAGTTGAAATAAGCAAGTTGACACTTCTTTATAATTAAGGGTGGATATTGTGTTTAGGTCTGTTTCTACTCTTACGAGATGCAATAAGCAGTTGTCTAAGTGCTAGGCAGTCCTATTTGTTTAAGGAGCTGAGTAAAATAATCAAATAACAAGGTTGGATAAGCATCTCTCAAACTACTTATTCGAGATTGTTTAATTAATCTTTAAATAAACACATAATCATAAGCATATTGAACTGATTTCGTTGGTAGTGACTCCCCTTTGCTTATTGGTTACCGCAGTCTTTGGTGTCTACATTGACAACACCTGTATGGTGGACCGAATCCCAGTTCCATTAATGGCCTAATCCTAATACACTCTGATAGTCTTCAATAACATGGGTGCTTTGAAGTGAACTGCATAAACCTGCACATAGATCCATCCTATAAATAATCTATCCAAACAATAAAAAATAAACAGCCACATGTAGTTTGCGTAGCAACCACTCGATCTATATTTGCTTAGTTTAGCTGACATTTTGTTAATGTTGTGATATGTTATATTCCAGGTGGCTTTGGATATGAGTAGAATTGCGTAATTGAGTAAAAAGGAGGTGACTAGTATATGAAGAATTGTAGAATTGCAGATTTACAGAATTGTTAGAGAAACAAATGACCAAAGTAATTGAGTATGTATATGTGTTATAAAAGTAATCATATTAGAATGTTATGATTTTTAGTCTCAAGTTCAGTCCGGTTTATACGATATAATTGAGTCCCGAGTTTGGAATTTGTAATTGCAGAATTGAGTTCATTGTCCGGATAAAATTTGTTTATACAATCCCGGTGTAATCCGGTTTGTATCTGCTTGATGATTTAAGTATGGAATTTGTAAAAATCTGTCTGGATAAAAATCTAGATATTAAAATCTGGATATATAATTTGTTTTGACTTTTGAGCACTACATAATTTGTCACACTTTCAAGTATGAACTTTTCTAGTTGGCTTTGGTTGGTTTGTTCACACTTTCAAGTGTGAAGTTTATGTAAGTGTCTCCTTTTTGTTTGTTTACACTTTCAAGTGTGGACTTTTTATTTCTTGTCCTTTTTATTTGTTCATACTTTCAAATGTGGCCTTTTCAATTCTTGTCCACGGTTTAAAATGTGAAGCTTCTTTGCTCATGTTCACAACTAACTATGTGACAAAGAAAGGTATTTCTCCACACAAGTTAGTGTGAATAGTCTATTTATATATTCACAAAAATAAGTGTGGCAATTCACAATAAACTTGTAACAACGAAAATCCCTACACAAGAGGAAAATGTGGAGAATAGAATTGTACTCAATTTAATGTGTGAAGATCTATCAAATAAACTGTGTAAAATGACATGCTTTTTGTAGTGAAGGTTGATTGCCCGTGCGTTGCGGTGACTGGTGGATGCAAAAACACACATCTTTGGACGTGATGATGAAATTATGATATGCTCGGGTTTTACGTTATTGCATTGTTCTTTTAACGTAAGTTGATTTTTACATCTTAAGGTATAATCAATCATTAAGGTTAAGGGTCTTGTATTTCAAAACCCAATAACTGGTTAATTAACCCAACAAACTGAGTTGATCTATTTTTAATGATCCAACTATAATTGTGTTGAAATCTTCTCTAAATGTAGTACTATTTTCAAAAGATGATTCCAGATTTCCAGGTGTTGAAATAACACAGTAATTTCTAAACAATCCATGTAAGAATTAATCACTAAAATATTTATCAGGAAAACCTGAAGGTAGGAATATTGACAGATCACACCCTTACCTCAAAAAAAACCCGAAGGTAGGAATACTACTTCCTGCTGGGACCTCTGACAAGAAACGTAGATAATAACCATTTTAATGGATTCGGAGAATAAATAAAGTGATGATATATGTGACACAAGCCTTTAGAACATCAATTGATGTAATCCCAATGTTCATAAGCTGAGCCTTTACTTGATCAATTACTTCCGAGACTCTACGTGTTCAAGATACTCAAAGTACAATGTAATACATTCTTGCTTAAGTTACACAATATTCATAGATCCTCCTAATGAACACATGTCAACTTACTTTTCATAGTTATTAAAAGGAAAAACCAACCGTTGCATTTATGTAATTTACGAAAAATCAATTTTCAATATTTTTTCTGTTTCCAACGATTCCTCTACCTCACTCTTTTGCCTACAAAACTCAAAAGTTTTAACTTTAGTTTTTACTTATTATCTTTGTTTACTTTACTTGACCCCAAAATCTTGAAATTTACAATGAACATGTAGTTGAAGAGTAAGCTAGATGAAATTAAGCGGTATGTTATATTTAGTTACAAATGCACAATCAAATTTTGTAGTATATACAATATACAATTGACTCTATAAATTTCAGTCTCCTCAACACGCTGCGTGATGAAAATTTCGATATGGTGAAGAGCCAGATTGTCAACACAGGGATCACGACGCCTGATTGTCTAAAGGTCTGCCTACTTTATCAAATGTTTTAACCGACATGTCTAGTTTATGCATCCTCAACATGTCTGCACGACAAAGCTGTTGGGGGGGCCGAATCGAAAATTTGTTTGTAACCTCAACTAAATTACCTCTAAAACCTATAATATTTACACTAGGTGCCGCAAATTTGAGGGGGATCGGACCCTCCCCTGCCCCCAAAGAGTTCCGCCTCTGACTAGACATGCCTGGTTAAGCTATAGTACAATTTTATACGTAGTAATCTTTTGAATTGCATGTACTATCTCATTTTTGCTACATAATTATTACTGTATACAATATAGCTTAAATTTTCATAAAAATGTATAGCAATTTCAGCGTGTAAAGTTTATTTAGTAGATTGACGGTATTACCTTGTGAATCAGGGTGTTGTTTCTTTAATATTTGACGAAGCTGTTGCTGATGACCTTCATACAGTTCGTTGCCCATTGTATGCTTGGCTATGTTCTGCTCTTATTATGGAACTCCCCTCATTTCCATCTCATGGTGGTAATGATATTACTTTCAAGGAATTACTTGTCAAAAAAGTTCAAGATGGTTTTAATTGCTCTGGACAAATTTTAAGTGCACGTGATCAAGGTACTGTTAGGATGATTGAACGTTGTGGTAGGGGAAACCTTTGCTTTGTTAGTGCGCATTACCATCAGAACATCGTTACAGAAGATTTCATTAATAAGACTTTTCTGGTGTGTTTTGTGCACAATTAAAATTGATTTACGTATGCTACGATATGATGTTCACTCATGACATGAACTTTATGACTTGTTTGCAGAAGATGTGTGGGCTTGATCGTATGCTGTTTGGACCAGGTGCAAGTTCAAGCTAAGTGCAAAAATGTGATGTGGCTAATGGAGCATATTATATATCGATTTGAACCAAAGTGTTATCGTTTATCGGTTATTTAAACTTTTGTTGAATTCAAGCTTTATCTAATTGCTTCTTATTGATTTTCATGTCTCGAACGTTTCTTTATCCTAGTAATAAGATCGCATTTCACTATTTGCTAAAGACAAGGTTTTGAATGCCCATAATTCAAGTAAGGGTGAGCATCGGTCCGGGACCGGACCGGACCGACAAGACCGAAGACCGAATTAAGGTAAAAATCGAGACTGAGATCGAGACCGAATGTGGTCGGTTCGGTCCGGTCTGGTCCGGTCTCGGTCGGTCCGTCGATCGGACCGGACCGTTTGGAGTCTACTAAGTCCAAAATAGTCGGTTTGTGGTTTGGACCGGACCGGACCGAGAACCGAATTAGCCCAAATGCATAGACCGAGGACCGGACCGAATCCGGTCCGTCCTGTCCGGTCCAGTCTTGGTCGGTCTGTCGGCCGGTCCGATCCGTTCGGGTCGTTTGCTCACCCCTAAATTCAAGCATTACAATTACAACCTACAACAAAGTTGGATAAACCCTTATAAGTTATAAAGCCCATCTACATAGTTGGGCCATTTCACAACTTTTAAAATTTCAAGTAGGGGTGAGAAAAAAATCGTAAAGACCGAATAAACCGAAAACCGAAACAGAACCGAACCGAAAATAACTGAACCAAATTAATAACCGATCCGAATTTGCTAAAACCGAACCAAACCGAACTACTAATTCGGTTCTCGGTTCTGATATGGGTTTGGCAATTTAAACCGAAAACCGAATTTATATAAATATATATATTTTTTATATATTTATATATATATTTATATATTTTTATGGATATTTATATATAAATAAATACTATTAAAAGATTATATAATATAATAAAACACTTTTTATGTTTGAAATATTTTTTTTGCTAAATATCTATGTAATTATTAATTTTTTTTTTTTAAAATAGTGAAATTCGGGTTAACCTAAGAACCGAACCGAATTAGAATTCAACCGAACCAAACCGAAAACCGAATTTGAATTTGGTTCGGTTCGGTTCTCAGGTTGATCTAAATTTTTTTTAACCGAATTAATCGAGCCGAACTAACCGAACAACCCGATGACCGAACCGATCAACACCCCTGATTTCAAGTCTAAATTTTTAGTATATGGTTTAGTAATTATTTAATGCACAATGTGCACTTAAAATTCCCCAAATTTAATGCTATTTGATCAGTTAAAATTGTAGGAGTATTTATGATCAATCTGTATGTTATTAATCCGTAAGCTCAAAAGTCCATTTACAAAACAATTTCAAGTGTGTTTACTTCTGATGTTGATTGAAGAAGGCTAAACTTTTGATATTGGACCACCCTAATATTTCATAGGGCACAAAGAAAATGTGTATAAATGATCTGTCTATAATTAATTTATTGAATATCTATTAAAGAAAAATGCTTCTTGCAAGTAAAAGTTTATAAGGAACTAATTTTCAGTTGTAATTGATGGTTAAACCTGATTTTAACAAATCACGTGTTAGACAGATGCTAACGGCAACCGTAACCCCCTAACCGACTGAGTTGGTGACCGCGTCCTCCATTAGCCTAACCACAGGCGATCGAGTCCTTTGTGTTTTTTGTTGTGGTTGTGGTTGCGGTCGCCTTACTATATGTTTATGGTTCGTCTGTAGTCATGAAAAAGAAAAGTTAAACTGATGCTGGATGTTGCTGGGTTGCCTGGGTAACCACATAAATTTTGGTCCCCGTTACTATATCACCAAACTCTTGCGTTTGAATGAGGTTTATACAACGTCTTACTCATGCTATACCTAACTCTCATATCACTTGTTAAATTTGCGACAACACTGAATTTTACCAGGCTAACATTTATACCATGTGGGCTATATGCTCAATTATCTACTAATAGCTAAAAAGTAGTCCATCAAAAATTTATATATCTTCTTTTTTTCTAATAAGTTTGCACCTATCATGATGGTGTTCTCATACTTGTTGAAATTATTCAGTGAAATCAAATTGTTTTACCTCACCAACAAATAAGGAGCCAAAGTTCTAGAAGAAAAATACTTATTGACCGTACCAAAACGCCTTCTGACTTTTATAAGCCAAACATAATATTCTACAAAGTTGCTATCAATTGGCTAGTAGCTATAATAAAGAGAACAATTGGCTAGCTTTTCCATCATATAATAATAAAGAGATTTTGTGGATAAAATGTCGCAAGTTCGAGTCCCGGCTTGTATTCATTCCAGTTGGTGTCTTACTGAGTCAGTAGAGTTGCCGAAGTTATTTTTTATGGGGTGGACAATAACGGGTGCTAAAAGACACGTGAGGTTAAAGTGTTCCCGTTAATTCACATATTATATGGATGATATATATATATTTTTTAAAGGCAATATATATGGATGATATATATGAATACCTACCAATTAAATTTCTGGCCAAATAATTGCCTGTGTGGACATAGATGTTGTTGGTTTTATGGACAATAAATTAATAGACGTATGTTTGGATCGAATTCGAGACCACGGGATTGCACACTTTACGTATGAGAATTAAAGTTAAATAATTAAATATAAATGTTGTATTTATTTATTTATTAAACGAAATAACTAACGGACGTTAAGTAATTAATGTAATGAATTAACGGGTGTTAAATGTATTTGGAAAAGGACTAGAATGCAAAGTTTGGGAAGGTTCCGGATCCCCTTGGTGAGGCTTAGAACCGATCGGCCAAGGGTAACCCAAACCCAACCCATATCAAACTCTAACTTGTTCACCAAGTTTAGTTTAATATATATACAAGGCTAGGGGTCTTGTATTTTGCATCTCTTGTACTAATAAGCTAAAAACCTAAAACGTTTGTGTGTGTTTTTACTTAAACCGATCGGCCACCCTTCATAGGTGTCGATCACCACCTTTTTCCAATAACTAGTTATTTGGTTTGATAAAACTAGCATTACTTTAATTTGTTTTAGTACGTGTGTACAAGAACGTGGTACAATCACACTATTGATTGTATCTTGGATTGAATTACAAAAAGGTAAGGGGTAATTCACATAATCCTATAAACCCTAATTAGGGTTCATCCTAATTGCTAGTTTGTGGATTTGATTCTTGTTCGGCTAGAATTAAGAAAAGGTACGCATATTCTTTTATGTTAATTAATTGTTCATTAATAAATCATATACGCTTCCGCTTGAATACTTTGATGTTTTGTGGTTATTTATTTGAATGTCATGTTATATAATTCCAACAGTGGCATCACGAATCATTGGTTTTTAATGAGTAATTAATTACATAAACGCGTAATAAAACAAATAATTGTATGTTGTTTGATATGTTAATCTAGGGTTTATGTTTATTATTGTTTGGTCGATTTTTTTTATGAATTGGGGCGTACCCCTTTTTTTTATGTCGACACATACATAAATTTTTTAGGGTTTTGAAAATTGTTTGCCAACCTTATTAAAACCTAGAATTAATATATTAGTTAAGTGATTAATTCATGAATAATTTGTTATGTGTCATGGAATTTTTTTTATATGCGATCTTGTGACTATTTGTATAATTGTTATGATATATCCATGATTATACATGCATGTTAGTCATGGATAAGTTACTTTGATATTGTTTAATTGTTAAGAAATATTTATTTACGATAAATCTTGAATTGGGAAAACTCCAATTGTATATATTAATGAATCAATTATGTGCAATTTGGTATATTATTAATTATGGGTTTACGCAATCGATTCTTCGATATATGTGGCTCACTCTCAATTGAGAGATTGAAAGCCCTAATTAATATATACATTAATTTAACCTAGAAATTGATTATTAATAGGGTTTTATCGAATAAGTTGCATGTGGCTACTTGTTTACACATATAAAATTTTTTATTATGTGCGCATTGTTTTTTAGTAGTTTATTTTTTATTTGTTACTTGTTTCTTTATTATGTTAGACAGTTTTAAGCAAAGGGTAATTTTGAATAGAATAATAATACGGACTAAACAATGGCAAAATTTGATTTGTTTTGGAAGAGTTAAGTTTTCAAATAGTTTAATTGATTGGTGACTTTGGTACAAATGGTCTGAACGGCTCACCCACTAGAATGAACTATAAAGGGGTTAATAAAGAAGTGCGCACAGTCACACTGAATGGATGTTTTAGGTTATGCTTTGCGCTTACCTGGTCCTCTGCCCCCTGTAAGTTCGAATGGAGCTACTTAGTAAGCCATAAAATGTGCAAACTCATCTTAAGGGCGAATTAGTTTTAATTTCATGCGCCACTTCGGTGGTAATTACCCGAAACACTAAGTGTTTACACTTATGCAAAAGTACGGTATAATGGACGATAATTAACACTAAATTCCTTGATTGGTGAACCCAATACCTCAATCAAAACTTTGATAATTTGATCTTTATGAATTGGTAATAAAAAGTTTTTTATTAAATTTATGCTACAAGATGAATGCATGACATCTTTGTACATATTTGATTTGACCACATAAAATCAAAACTAGTACCCTTTTATATTAAGTTATATGCCATCTAATTAAAAGGAACACTTGAAGTTGCAATTTATGGCATGAGAGTACTTGGCTATATTGTGATGGAGAGGTGAATCTCTAGGTAAAGTGAGACCTTACCTGGACATATTTGCAGTTCTTTAAGTTAGACACTTAAGTTGAGTAGGAAGTGAGACTTGGACTCAATGGCATAAGATGGGATGAAACATGTTTATATTTGCAATAGCGTTGGAAAATATAAATCCCATAATGATCTAGGAGTTGGAAATTGTTTGCCAATTAATGTTCGACAGATTACCCTATTATGTGCTTTCGTTACTAGCAGATCAACTGATGTAATGGAACTACGATAATTTGGATCCTAGTTTTCGAGAAAATTCTATGGTTATATGAATATTACCTTGGGTATTTTATTTTCTTGAAAAGTTTAATTATCGAAGATACTAAAATTGAATTTTGAAAATTCTTTAAATGTATTAATGCAACATTAAACCGTAAACGTGGGTTATTCCTGTATTGGTAAATTGATCTACACCTGTAAGGGTTTTTGGTAGAGTCAACTTTGCTAAAAGAATAAATCTAGTCCTCTTTTCATAAGAAAGAGTGAGATTCAATCCTATTCCTTTTCATGAATGAAGAAAGGTATGATAGGACAATTAGAATTGTCTAAATTCTAAATTCATAACTCGTAAGCATTTTTAATAGTTAAGAAAATTGCATATTTTCTGAGTTATTAAATTAGAAGCTAGACTAATTACTGTATAATTGGTAAAAGACAAACTAGCATATTTTATCTAGTTGTTGTGCTTTGACCATTTAAAAGTACTACTTACAATTGTTGGAATAGTAGAACTATTAAGAAAGAAATTGCATGCCCAGTTTTTCAAGTTAATAGCATTGATGAATAATTCATCATCTACATAGTAGAATACACTCTTTTAGTACATAAGTAATTGTTATGTATGGACTTTCTCAAAGGTGTAGGGAAGTAAATAGAACACTATTTTCTTTTACTGGTTAATGAAACACTTTCAATGTTGTCAAATCCAGTGGGAGTGTTGTGTTCTTATTACTGAATAAGGAATCAATGTAATGATCTCTTATTCAGTGGGAGTTACAAGCTTTGTCATCTTGGTAGTAACCCAGATTATCTCTTACGATAATTACTTTCCACTTGTAGACACTTATGTTTTCAAGGATAGTCATGTACGTTTCCTTATTAGACAATGAAGTGGTTCTACATCTGCTAGTTATGCTAATATCAATGACACAATCATATTAGTCACATAAACAAACATATGTCGTGTTGTTTATCTGCTACATGATGTTGTTCCATGCACAAGTGGGAGAAATCTATATTGTGTGCAAGGTACAACATATAGGTATATGATTTAATGGATTCTCTTGACTGCAAGGTAAGAGACTAACATTCTAATATAACTTGTACATATCTAATTTAAGAAACACTTGGTGTTGCAATTTACGTCATGTGAGAACTTAGCAAGATTGCAACAACAAAGTAAATCTCTATGTGAAGTCAGACCTTGCATGGACATATTTGCAGTTTCTAAATTAGACAAGTATTTAGAATATGTGTCAAGATGATAGATATAAGACTACTTCAAAATTAAATATTTATGTATTATTAGAATGACATAAATAAATGAAGTAATCTAATAGACTAATACTACTTTAATTTGTATATTTATGAATTTGTGGAATGACATAAATAAATGAATAAATAATGTAGTCCTACATTATTGTGAAGTAAATAAATTAACTTGAAATTACTATTGAAACCAAGAGTTGTGTTCATAATTACTTTAGATATGTTTATGATTCATTGTAAAGACATAAACATAAAGTCTTTTAAGACTTATAATAAAGTAAGACGTTAACTTGTTATGATTTTTTAATTAAGACATATACAAGAAGTCATTGAGTTGATCAATGATTTATAACGTATAATGGGATTATAACTGTTTATGTTTTCTTGATGAGACATGGATGTGAAGTGACTTGGTTAAAAAGTACTTGTGTTATAAAGTATGTAATTGGCTTGAAAAGTCTATTATACCATTAAGTTGACTTAGTTGGTAGATATGTAAGCCAAAAGGAATATGTTTATCTTATATATTGTTAGATTGTCTTACAATATTAATTCTAATGAATACCACAAGTTGATGGTATGTTCAGTTAGGAGAATCAAACTCTATTTGATTTGTTTGATTCAAGATAACCATAACTTCTTTCTTAAAAAGTAACAAGGTTAGAAAATTGAGTATGGATTGAATATACCCAATGTGACTCCAACCTAGAAGATTGATAAAACACCATTTTATTATGGAATGTGATGAATCACATTAAGTTTTAAATTTGAAGATTCTGATTTTGTTAAACTACTTATGAATAGGTTATTAACAAACTGAAGTCAGGAATTATCAATGTGTATTTGTAATATCCCAAAAAGAGAACAATGTAGTTTTGCCCTAATTGTTAAGTATATATATATAGTCTATATATTACAAAAGGCAAGTGGGATTTTTTTTTTTATCTTGAAAGATAAAATTACAAGATACATAATCTTCTAAAACACACTAGTAAATATCATGATGAGGTTAGACATGTAAATGATAGACCTCAAGATGATGGAATTTTCATTCATAGATCTGCAAGGATATCTCAGATATTTGACTTATATGTTGAGAAATATGAGTTACAGGATTATAGTAAACCTGATAATCATTATGATGGATTACCAAATATTGAATTGGGTAAATTACTCATACTATGAATGTTAAAGATGCTGTCCATAAAGATAATCAATTTTGGAAATTTGGTTTATCTTAATAGTTAGACTAGAGAATGGAAATGAGTTTCTTCAAAGAAATGAAAAACCCCAGTGGTTTTAATTTCTATGTAGAAATCATATGGACAATATTGTACACATATTTAATGCATGTTTTATGACAAGATTATTAATCATACTTAAGCAATTAATTATGATTGAATATTCTTTTCTAAACATATTAAATATATAAAGATGATAATGGTCATACTTGTTTTCATTAATATGAAATATGACAATGGAATATCAAAACACTTTCTTGAAGAATTACTTGAGCGAGGACGGTAAGTAATTGAAAGGTTTTTTGAATTCATATAATCTTTGGTAGTGTACGAAGTGCAATAATTCATGAATGGATAAATGCATGCATCTATGAAATTATTCTTATGTTTAATTATTAAATCCTAGTTTTGATTTATAATTGAAATAAGATAAATTTTAAGTATTCCTGAAAGCTAGTGGGAGTAATATGTTAAGGTTTTTAAATCTTATATGTTGTATAACATATAGGAAGTAACATTCCTTGTAAGCTAAATGTTAAGTCTTAGACTGGAATGAAACTTCACTTGAAAGATTTAAGAATTAAAACATAGAACCTTGGAATATGTGTTTATTATCAATAAACATGTGCAGTAAAATAAATGATTCTAATAAAACATGATATATCATTTGGGAAATGGATAAATATTTTTTGACAAGATAGAACGTGAATGAAGTCTAAGTTTGACCTGTAGATTCATCATGTACATCATGTTGTGTATTAAAATTGTTGTATCATTCTTGAATAAGAAGTGATTTGACAACATTGATATCTAACTAAAAGTTATTAGATAACTTGTGTAATGAATATTCTAAAAGAATTACATCCTCAGCCTGGAATTGCTCTTAGATTCTATGGATGAACAATATGTCAAATGTTATGCAAATTGTCATCAGCTTTAAACTTGAAAGTTAGGAAAGCATCAAACATTACACAATAAGATATTAAAGTTTACGGAGTTTTAATGAGCACATAGTTGTTTGTATACAATGATGCTGGTTTAATTGAGATGACACTCAATACTAGTCATGGTAGGATTTCATCCTTGTTAATGACCATGTGACTAGTTTTGCTACTAAGAGCACAATTGCATTATATATTAAAAGAATAAGAATACTTTAAACTTTAAAATGTTTGAAAGTTTAAATTGTCATAAATTGGTGATAGAGGATGTCACACACTTTATGAATTATTATGTGGATTGGTGAATGCACACATACAAGGACTTCACTAATTGAATTCTTGAAATAAGTATTCTCAAAATTACGATAGATCAAGTTGGTTGAGTTATGCCTTGTCAACAAGTATGATTGTCATTACTTGAGGCATAATTCATCAACTGGAATTTTCATGCATTGATCTATTTAGTATTTGGATAAGGGATGTTAAACAATTGTTATAATAAATCAAGTACTTGGTATGTTTGATTTTATAATATATTGTATCATATATTTGCATGTTTAATCCGTGAATAAATTTATTTATTCTAAATCGTCCGTTGTCAATTAATGATATGGGAGTATCATTAAATTAAGACAAATCTGAGAGATATGGTAGAATATACTTGAAAGTATATTGATGAGAATGCATACCAATTTCAGATGATATTCAATGAATTGAATATAGGACTTATCCCAACTACATAATTTATTTTGTGGATATTGTTATAAGTAAATTATGAATAGTTATCCTCAGACTTGAGATACCAGATAAGTGTCATGAATGTAGTGCATTTCTGTGGAGCAACTTAACGCTATACGTAACTGGTAGTCATAAGGGTTGTTTTCAGAAATGTTACAAAGTTTGTGAGTTATTCTCGTAGTCATGATAGAATTTGTTCCTTCAAATTTATTTGGAGTTTAATACTGCTGGGCCTCTCGTAGGGTTGACAAGATGTTTGTGTGGCCACACCCAAAATCTCCCCTAAATATGTTTAGAAGATTTGGTAATCTTGTTCAATCACTAATAACGAGAAACAGAATGGTTGAATAAAGAATGACTTAATTCCATATCTTTATTTAACATGGTATTAGAAACAAAAGGATAATAATAATGAGAAATCATTAAAAGGTTTTTCCAGGAGACCTTACTCGAGTTGTACTAGAGGCATCGAAGTGTTGCTAGACGCTAACCGATGTGATCACTCTATTAAGATATGTCCAAGTGGGAGCTGTTGGTTTTATGGACAATAAATTAATAGACGTGTGTTAGGATCGAACTCGAGACCACGGGATTGCACACTTTACGTATGAGAATTAAAGTTAAATAATTAAATATAAATGTTGTATTTATTTATTTATTAAACGAAATAACTAACGGACGTTAAGTAATTAATGTAATGGATTAACGGGTGTTAAATGTATTTGGAAAAGGACTAGAATGCAAAGTTTGGGAAGGTACCGGATCCCCTTGGTGAGGCTTAGAACCGATCGGCCAAGGGTAACCCAAACCCAACCCATATCAAACTCTAACTTGTTCACCAAGTTTAGTTTAGTATATATACAAGGCTAGAGGTCTTGTATTTTTCATCTCTTGTACTCATAAGCTAAAAACCTAAAATGTTTGTGTGTGTTTTTACTTAAACCGATCGGCACCCTTCATAGGTGTCGATCACTACCTTTTTCCAATAACTAGTTATTTGGTTTGATAAAACTAGCAGTACTTTAATTTGTTTTAGTACGTGTGTACAAGAACGTGGTACAATCACACTATTGATTGTATCTTGGATTGAATTACAAAAAGGTAAGGGGTAATTCACATAATCCTATAAACCCTAATTAGGGTTCATCCTAATTGCTAGTTTGTGGATTTGATTCTTGTTCGGCTAGAATCAAGAAAAGGTACGCATATTCTTTTATGTTAATTAATTGTTCATTAATAAATCCTATACGCTTCCGCTTGAATACTTTGATGTTTTGTGGTTATTTATTTGAATGTCATGTTATATAATTCCAACAGATGTTCCCAAATTTATTCCCACCAAATTGTAGATAGATACATCAACTTACGATTCACGAAGTGTGTATCATAGATTATCAGAAGTACAAATATATTTCCATGTTATAGTTTGTATGCACATATTAAACTTTTGATAAGGTTTTAGTCATGAGATTTATAACTTTGTGCAATTTTCTTTCGAAAAATTTCGGTATGTATCAATTGCAAACCAAATCAACTTATCATGAACACACACGCGCACACACGCAAGTGAACCTCTTTAATATGTGATTCATTTAAATCTTCTGGAAACCAAATATTTGCGTAAGTTGAGGAGTGCAACCAAGTTATGATTCATTTCATCCATTTGGACTTCTAAATGTAGAATTTAGAATCTATAAAGGTGGTGTTTGTAAACGACTCAACATATAATTTGCTGTACATTAACCTAGCCACTATATAACACAGAAAGTGTACATACTGTTTTGTTAGTTGTCTAATAAACACCAACGAAACAGTATCTACACAATCTAGTTTGTAGCTACTCGTTAACAAAATGATATCCATTTTATTATTTTTCGACCATCTTTAACATTAACGAGGATTTGCACCCGCGCTTCGCAGCGGGGTGCTTGCACATTCACAGCCAAAGTCGCCATTCAGTACATAAAGATTTCTATAATCAAACATAGCATGATTCACATAACTTCTAACAAACAAATTTGAATATTTTATGAACTTTGATCCTTATTTGCTAAAGTTATGGTACTGGAAATTTACTAATAACTGTTGTATATACACATTCTGTCGACCTAAAGTTGTACACAAAAATAAAAAATCATAAAGTAGTCAACTAACACCATTAACATATATACACATGATAGGGTGCACTTTCTCCTTGATACCACAACCCTTTCATAGCACTTGTGTCTTCGCCGGCAGCACATGCACGCTGCTCTGCAATCAGTATCAAAGATGCATTAACCAAGTAAAAATGGAAAGTGCACATTCGTTTAACTGTTATCGGCGTTCAGTTTCACTTCTCAGTAACGCGCAAGGTACTTGCAAACATTGGAATACCTTTAAATCAGCTTTTGAAACAGTAGTTCGTGGGCATTTTTGGAAAGTGCTGCAAATTTTGTGACTAAATCAGTTATCTCGACCAAGTTTGGGATCAGTATCAAAGATCCATTAACTGATTAGAAGTGGAAATTGCACATTCATTTACCTGTTGTCAGTGGTCAGCTGCAATTCCAAGAATACTTATCAGGCGGAAAGGATAGTGAAAAAGATTAACATTAACTGTCAGTTCTTACCAGCAGCATCCGTTGTGTAAGCAAGGCAAAGGCGAGTCCTTTGAGTTTAGCAAACCCGAATAGTTCACTCTTTCGACCTTATTAGTTTCACCTTATTGGCATAAGCCAATAAACTAACGCTACTAAGGGTCTAAAGAGTGAGATCGAACGGTTCTCTCTAAAATGAAATAAGGCCAAAACTGGGCCAAATAAGCTACTAATCCAAACGCCCCCTAAGTAACCAACCTCTGGGCCTTTCATTTCACGCTCGTCACTGCTAAGAATGACATGGATCTTCGAACTCACCAAGTCAACATCTAGGCCTTCCATTTTGTTGCTTTCTCCTCGTTTCTAACCTGCAATTAGAATCGCGCACATTAAAAGAAGTTTGCCTTGTTTTCTTGACACACAAATCTGTTTCCCATTTTCCCATAATGTAGTTGAAGCCTAATTAATGAACAAATCTTTTACAAATGATATATCAATACAAAATTTTAATTCATGATATTTAGCCCAACTCAAATCAAGTCATAAGTTAAAAAATAATCGTAGACAAATAACACTTTAGATTTTAACAATTAGGCAAAATGCTTAGTCACACAAACTAACGTTTCCGCACAAACGACTGATGGCATTATATATTCACTTTATTTTGAAACACCTAAAGTATCAAAACCTGTAAGTACTTTTAACAAATCAGTAATCATAAGTTACTCAATAGCAGTGCAACTAAATAACAACACAAAGCGTTGCTACAATGATTTTCCCCCATAATTGTTGATTCCACAAACTAAATAGTTGGAATCCTCACTACCTGAACTATTTGGGCCAACTACTTGAAAAATCAGCCGCTTTCCTGATAGCTACACCCTATGTTCCAACTATCGATCGCGGGAGTATACTAAGATTATTCAAATATTCCAAGAATCAATAACCAAAGTTACTAACATGTTCATCTGCAGGCCCATCCGCCACATAAAAAATAGCTAAGACACACCGGAGACCATAAGTAGTTATTGGGTTGGATTGACACGTTTTCTTAAAACTATCTTCTCTCCTCTACTGAAAATTAAAGAAAGTGGTACAACCCGGGAACAAAAACAGTCATCTCGAAACCTGATTCTGTGTACAGTTGCATGAAATCTGCATACTTATGCTTGCTTGACATAATCGTAAAATCTTTACGATCGCATAAAAATTCTAGTCCAAATCAAGAAAAAGAACAGAAAACTAAAAACGTTTGTAAAAATTTGGTTTAGTGAAAATGAGAGCAATATTATTGTATGTTTCGTAAGTATATTATTAGATCAATTGGTTTATAAAATTGAAATAAATATTGGATTAAAACAATTTATTATAAGAAGCTCTAAGATTATCCATTTTATCCTAATTAAAATCGTATAAGGTTCAACTTGACCATTTGGACACCTATAGAAGCATGACTTCTGGGAATCTTGTAGCAAGTCCTCATGACTACACACTGAAGTTGATTTACCCAATATAACGGTAAATTCATTCAAACTGATAACACCATCACCATTAGCATAAGCTTCACACATAATTTTAGTTAGTTCTTTATAACTTAAAGGTTGTCCCATTTTAGCAATTTGTCAAGCTAGCTCAACAAATCTATAAAAAAAAAATAGTACCTGTAATCAAACTGGTAATCACCTTTCATCTATAACAATCTATTCTCCACAGCCATTTCAACCGCGATCATTACATACACTTTCTGATTTTGGAAGACCTCTTAAACGCACTTGATAACACTTATAAGCTTATCTTGTTGAGCTTAATGTGTTTTTAAAGTTCATAACCTTGACTTTATAAGCTTACAATTTCTTTCTATAATAAATAACCCCTTAAGACACATATAAATAAGCTATTCCAAATACTCCAAAAAAAACTTGATCATAAATTACCCCCTAATAAAACAACTAATTTCACAACAAAAAATAAATATATAATATATACAGATAAGTAAATAAATTATACCTTAAATAGTCTCTGTTGGAGTCTTGAAGCCTAAACCAATAGTCTTCCAGAAGCTGTTCCGACCAATCCGTGGCATCTTGAAATTACCTTCTCATCATCAAAGTTTGTGTGACCAAACTTCGACTTCCTTTGCAAGTTATTTTCAACCTTCTTCCACTTGGGAGCAAACTTCTTACTGCGTCCAAGCCAGAAGAAAAGACGGATATGGAAAATGTTAAAAAAAAACATTGGAAATAGTCGTGTATAAGGACATAAACTAAAGTACTAAACACATATATAGAAATTAAAACTGATAAGGCCGAATAATATGCTTAGAATCACATATGATTCACTTGCTTACATATGTGAGCAAAAAAAAAATAACAACTTATATTTGGAGCCTAAAATATGAACACGTCATAAGTTACCTATGTTTGTTATAGCATATTAATATTTGGTGTTTGCTTTGCAAAATGATTACGATCATTTAAGGGGTGTTTGGGTTGCTTATTGAAATTGCTTATTAATTTTAAACTTAGAAACTACTTATTATCCTAAAAACCGACATAACGTAGGATACAACATACATTGTTCCAGCACTACCAAATTTAACCCGCTAACATATGAAAACAACCTAAGCGTTACCATCCAAGGCGAAGCCGCATCCGTAACTTCCACATCACTAACAACCACCGGCATATCCGAAGCCCAAAATTCAATCACGTGCAAAATTGCACAACTAAAATTTTTAAATCTATTTCCTGAATAGTTAAGGGCTTATGCAACCCCTGAAATGAAACTGGTATTCGAAGCTTAATGAGATTTTTTTGTCAAAAACAGATTAATTTCTGGAAAAAAAATAATAATAATGTTTTATGTATACCTCTTCAATATCATGAAGCTCAACCTTCCCTTTCATAGTGTTTGATGACCTTGTTGACTCATCTGCATTAAGAATAATCATAGAAGGTGAATATATTAGAACCCAAAATCTAAAAACAAAAATTGCAAAATAAGATCCGAAAAATATATCATTACAACTGATTTTTGAGGCATACATTTGTTAAAACCAAACCACAATCTAATTAAAAATTAGAAAGAAACACTATGAGTTAAGAAAACATGACCTTGTGTTTCGAAAAGGTCGCCGGATGATTCGCAACTGCGCTGGTCACCGGAAAACCCAAAGGCACAACGGCGTCGGTAAAAGGCGCAGATTGAATACGTTTTTGTCTGAGTGATTCATCCTTTTCATCTTTATTTGTGGATATGATGAAGGCAGTGGAAACTCGAAGCAGGGAGGGGATATTTTTTTGGCAAGGGGATCTGGAAATTTCTAGGGGAAGTGAATGGGGTGGCGCCTTCTTAAGTTTGGTATAGTAAGAAGCAAGTGTGAGGCGGTGATGTTGGATTTCGGGTTTTGCTTACCCGAAACGACAAAGAAACACTTTCTTTAACGCTCGAAACGACAAAAAAAATAGTATAAACACTGTAGCGTCCACTCACATTCTGCCGGGTTGGAAACGGGTCGACACTGTAGCAAACGGCGTCGTTTGGCTCATCCAATAAAAAGATTTATAATAATTATACATACATATACTTGTTGTAGGACAAAGCATGTAGCATGTGATATTTATTTCAGGGAAAATTCTCTAATTGCCCCAGTTGCCCAACATTATTACCTCAAATGCTTCACTTTTTTTTCACTTCTCATAATGCCCCATGGGCAACTCTTCCAACTCCAAATGTAGGCAACCATCCCAAATAAGCATGTAGCATGTGATATTTATTTTAGGGAAAATTCTCTAATTGCCCCAGTTGCCCAACATTATTACCTCAAATGCCTCACTTTTTTTTCACTTCTCATAATGCCCTATGGGCAACTCTTCCAACTCCAAATGTAGGCAACCATCCCAAATAATTGACATGTGTCCCATGTTGTGGGACCATCATGTACTTTTTTAGTACAAGTGTACTATTTAATTGGTTGGGCAACTTTGACTTTCAATGTTGGGCAACTGACATTTTTTGTCTTTTAGTTAAAAAGTATGGTCTTATTTTATTAATAAAAAGTACAAAAATCTTGGGCAACCGGGTCCCACCCTTATGTATTTTTGGGCAACTTACTGTGTATATAGTATTAGGGAGCCCATAGTATTATAAAGTATTATTTGTATAAAAAAAATTAAAAAGGGTATAAATAATTTTTATAACCTGTATACATTTATACACTTTATATATACAAATACAATCTTCCTCAACACACTTCTTATTTCTTCCTCAACACAGTTCTTCCATAACCACCACACTTCTTCCACAACCACCATAACACACTTTCTTCCTCAACAAACTTTACCAGCTAATGTCTATAAGAAAAACAATTTGTGCTAGGGTAAGTAATTTTGTTTTTGATTAAGGGTTTCGCTATTTGGGCGTTTAATTTTACCTATTTCATCTATTTATTTATGGTTTTGTTAATTTAGGGTTTCGCTAATTTAGGGTGTCGGTTATTGATTGTGTATCGATTATTTAAGGTTTCGCTTATTTAGGGTTACCTTTTTAAGTTGGTATCGTATTGATCTAGGGTTTCGCTTATTTAGTAGTTAACGTATTGGGTGATTAATTGTTTTTGTTAAATTTTGTGAAACAAATTGTGGATGTGAATAAAGCAGTGTAAGAAAACTGGTAACTTATTGGGTGATTAATTGTTCTTGTGGTTTTAGTGATTTGTTGCTACTTATTAAGTTTGAGAAACAAAATGATGGATGTTGTTGTAGACTAAGTGACTAAACCACTGTAAGATAAGTGGTAGTAAGTGAATAAAGCACTCTAATCATGGTGCAAACTGCTTGGGTTAACGAAACAAAATACACTGAAAATTAAACTGCGACACAACTAAATATAATCCGGGTGATCACAAGTTTGAGAGTTGTTAGAGTCGTAACCATCGTCGTAAAGATACTCACAGCAACCTTCAAATCTGCGCTCATCCCACTCTGCATACAATGCATTGAATTCTCTGTCCCGAGCAGCTTCCTCCATCTCTAACAGCACTTCTTCATCTTGGAGCATAAGTCGCTCCCTTTCGGCTTCCTCCTTAAGAGCAACTACTCTTTCTGCTATCTCCCATTCTTCTTCCTCCTTAATAGCAGCCTCCTCCATTTCTATTAAAAGTTGTTCTTCATCAATTTGTTGGCGAAAGTCTTTTTGTTTCGGAAACTGTTGGCCGAAGTCTTTTTGTTGCAGAAACAGTTCCGGAAATTGTTGGCTGAAGTCTTTTGTAGACATTTTGGATAGAATTTTGTAACCTATTTAGCAACACCACTTGAATTTAAATTCACACATATAAGGTGGGTAAGTTTGAAAATTTATTACCCTCAATATGTCAATAAATGTGGTGCAGGTGGAACCTCTCCCATATAGTTGACATGGGCCCACATTGTACTTACGTAGCTGATTTATTGGGCAACTTTTACTTATTTATTGCCAATATGTGTTTGAGAAGGAAGGTTTGAAATGTATTTTGTATTTAGTACATGCAAGAGGCTGTGATGATGATTATCTTATTTGATATGCAAATGATGTGATTTACCGTATGTTGGCATGGCAATTTTAATACATTATTCTAGCACTATCATTACAAACCCTTTCATCTCTCTTCTTATCATCTCTGCTCTCTCTTTCTCTCACACACATACAGAGTTTCACACCAAAAATTACACACTAAAATCACATACACAGTTATGAACTCTGAGAGCAAGCTAAACCCTTTTGCACCACCTTTCTACCCTTAAATATTCAGCCCTCATCATCAGGTAACCGTAACAATAAATGGGCTGTACGTATCATAATATTGCCAGTAATTTGCAATGAGTGTCATATAATTGTTATAGACTGTTGATAGATTTTTATAAAAATTTAGTTTATATATGTAAAGGAGTTACTTAACAAAGAAGGAACAATATGATATACTTGTGGATTGAAAGTCAATTTGAAAGTAAGAATGTGGCCATACGCAACTTCATACATTCAAATTTTCTTTGAATATCTCAATGATCACGATAGTGTGTAATGTTCATGACACGCCACACTTCATGATTATCCAACTGAAATGCTTTTCTACAATCCACGAATTGTAGAAAGGACGTTGGTACTTTGAGCTTCCCCTCGAAAACCCATTCCTATGTCACTGTCATAGCAATGGGTTTTGACATGGCAATGGGATTTCGAGTGGAGGGTCAAAGTACTAACGTTTATCCACTTGTTTACAACATATTGACAATCAACTTTGTTAACCAACTCCTTTACATAGGTAATTGTTTGAAGTAGTTGGTTTATTTTGGGACACATGTGTGTATTTGTGATATGCAAGAGGCTGTGATGACAGATTATCTGTTGGATCGATATACTTTAATCAAACTAACTTAACTAGCTTGTTAAGGTTTAATAACCTCGGATAAATCCTAAGTTATTAACAAAGAAACACTGAACAATCTTTATTAAGTACGCGGAATTTACTTAACAAAGCTAAAAAGAAACTTTATTAATAAAACTCTAAATCTGCTTATTATGCAGATACTCTAATACAACTCTAAGATATTCGAACTTTTCTCTAAACTCTTAATTCGTAAACTCTAAAACTCTTTTTGTAAAATCGTACCTCTAATACCAATCTAGGAGTCCTTTTATAGGCTCAAGAATATCCTAGTCGGTTTACAATTGATAACCTTGTACGACAAGTAATCTAAACATGGAATACAATACTTTCCATAAACTAATATAACAGTTCTTCTGTTCTAGCAGTACTTTGACTTTATCTTGCAGTACTTTGACTTTGTCTTTAGCAGTACTTTGACTATTTGACTTCTTCCAGTACTTTGCAGCTTACAGTACTTTCATATCTTCAGTACTTTGATATCTTCAGCACTTTCATATCCCAACAATCCTCCCCTAACTTGAATTCTACTTGCTTGACTTCAAGTTCCTTTGTGAATATATCTTTAACAGCTTCATCTTAAAAATGGATTGTTCTTTAGTCTTTAGATTATATTTCTGTAGAATCTGTGCTTTTGTCAAAGTATCTCTTAGAATTGTTTTCTTCACAACAACATTCAGCAATCTCCATCTTTTCAGCAACACAGCAACATATGACAATGTGTACAATAATTGAAGTTTAAGTTGCATACTATTCTCATCACATCTAAGTGAATCATTGAAAATTCAATGGATTTAGAACTCTTTACCAAAGCCATTATCTTTGGAGTAGCCAAATGTTTTGGTGTGTAAGACCATGGTACATTGATAACCATATGATTTTTAGCAAACCACCAGCTATCAACAGATTTGTTTTGTCTTTACCAAAAGCTGTACCCTTCTGGACTAGTTAGTTCTTTTATCTAATGGTGAACTAATTACCAATAATGGTTTTTCCACTGCCTTTACCACAAGCCATTTCTTGTGGGCTAGCCAACTCTTCACATTTACTGATATGGTGAGTTGATGACCATCCAACTTATTAGCAAGTTGTCAACTAAAAACGGATTTGATATATCTTTACCAGAGCCGTTTGCTCATGGATTAGTCAATCCTTTTGTAACCATGGTGGATTGATAACCTATTGATGTTATTATCACAAAAACCATTTATTCAACCTTTATATCAGAAAATATTTATTATTTAGCAAAAGGTTTCTTTTAAAATTCATTTAACTGGTTTAATACAGCAAACAGTACTTTGATGAAAATACTGTCTGACTAGCAGTACTTTGAATAAAAGTGCTGACAAAAAGTATTTATTCAAAAATCGTACCAGTTATAGATCATTCTCAGCAATGGTAGTCCAGTCTATAAGCAAATTGATAACCATGCAAGCAATTTCATCAGCCTCTTCTACTTCCAATCCATGCTCAAGCATTCTTCTCATGAACTCAACAGTAAGAGGATATCTTCTTTCTGCAAACATGTGAATCATTGTTCCATTTTCTAACTCCAAGACATGAACTCCAGATTCTCCAAAGAATCTCCAGCAAACTATCTCCCAGTTTTCTTGATCCTTCCAAATATCATCAGTACTCTTTTCATCAGTTTCCCACATAGTTATGAGATCCCCATGTAAAACCAATCCAATCCCTTCTAACGGATTATCTTCAAAATAAGTCTTCACAGCATGATATAAGTAGAATAGATCTACTCTGTCTATGATATGCAGCAAATCCCATAGCCTTTTAAAAACTCTGAAACTTTTATCTTCTTTGTGAAAAACCATGTAATCTCCATTCTTAGATTTCTCAACTTTGAAAGTACTGATCTTTGATCTGTTCATCTTCATGTCATTATCTTCATCAGTATAATCAAAATCTACCACTCTGAGATAATTCTTTAATTCATCACTAGTCTCAGATCTTAATTCAACCTTCTCTTTCTTTGAAAACTGATCATCTGTAGCTTCAGTTTTTCTTTTCCTCTTTAAGCTTTTCTTCCTTTCAGCTTCAGTCCAAAAAGCTTCTTCTCTAAAATCTTTAATGCCTGCAACATCTTTCTTATAAGCTTCTCTCTCAGCATCATATAATCTCTTCATATCCACATAATTTAGCTTCTGTAATCCTTTAAATCCTCTGCTTTTTAGATATGCCATCATTGCATTCCTTTCTTTAGCTAAATTAGGTCTTCTTGACATGAATCTAACAGGTGTTGGAGACTGTAAAGGTTTAGCAGCTTCAGCATCCAATTCATCTTGCACTTTTTGAGCTGCTTTTCTATCCAAAGCTTCTTGAGCTTCTCGTTCTTCTCTTTCTTTAGCATTTATTTCTTCTTGAACTCTTCTAGCTGCAGCTTCATTCCTTGCAACTTCAAATGCTCTAAGTTCTGCCAAAGTAAGCTTCTTTTTCTTAAATTCAACCAAAACACCTTTTCCCTTGTCTTTAGGATCAATTGCAGGTTGATCAGTTCTTAATTGTTCTTCTTCTTGTGCTTCTCTAATAGTAACACCTCCTCTTGGTTGTGACAGATCAAGAATTGTAGCAACTAATTCATCATCACTTGGTGAATGAATAGGTTTAAATCTAGGTTCCTCCTCTTCCTCTATAACAACTGTAGAAGGACCAGCTTCTTCTTCAAAATTCAAAACCCTTGGAGTTATAGGTGTTATATCATGAAACTTAGTACTTTGATGTTCAGTACTTTGATCATCAGTACCTTGAACATTAGTACCTTGAACTTGTACTTCTTCTTCTTGTTCCTCTGAAATAATCTTTTCTGCAGAGCTTATAAAGTCTTTCTTCTTAGTAATATCTTCTTCAGATTCTTTTGTCTTCATAACATCTTCTTTTGTCTTCATAACATCTTCTTTCAAATTCTCTTTGTCTAAATTCCTCCCCAAGTTGACAGAAGATGATTTAGGAACTGTCTTCCTTTTCAATTCCTTACGAAGTACTTTTCGACGTTTATTCTCCTCCTTAACCCATAAGTTGAAACCTTGAATATAGGGTTTAACAAAATTTCTCAACCAGAAATAGTTACGTTTCAACTTCTTAATGATTTTAGCCTGACGCTCAACAGTCTTGTTCAACCTAGCTAGCGCCTTTGTCAAAGCATAGTTATCCATAGTTAAACCTTCACGAGGTATAGAATGAGCATCACCTTGAACTTGCGAATGTTCCTCTGAACCAGAAACAAATGGTTGAGGAGATGGAGTAGGTGTTCTCTCAATCTCTGCTTGTGCCGCAGGACTTGGAGAAACATCACCCTGTAAAGATGCAGTACCTTCACGAGAAGCAGTACTTGCAGATGCAGTACCTTGTGAGGCAGCACTTTGTGAAGCAGTACCCTGTGCAGAAGCAGTACCTTCACTTTCTTCTTCCTCTTCAGCACGTACAGCTTGAACAACATCCATCATGGAAATAGTTAAGGGAATATCTCCACCTCTGAACAAATCACCGCGCCTAGCCATGAATGTATAGATCTTGGCTTGTTGCACAATAACAGGTAGTAAAGCAGTAGGTTTAGGAATATCAGCCAATTGCTTGTTTAGAAAAACCTGTATAAATCTTGGGTACATCAACCAAGATGCTCCAGATGATATATGCGATAGCATTCCATCCAAAATAAGCCGTGAAAAATTAAATACTCTGTCCGTAGCTAAACCAACCACTGCAGATGCAATATTTGAACCAAACTGCTCCCAAGAAGTGCTTTTAGAACTTATGCAATGGAGCAAGACATGGATCAAAAACTTCCATTGAGGACAGAATAAGGCCTTCTTAAAAGTCTGTTCAGTCAAAGAACCTTCATAACCCAGATTGCTAAAAGTATCCCAAATCAATTGCTTGTCAAATCGAATAGCCCCATCTTCATCTTCAAATAATAAATCTGCACGAATAGAGGCTTCTGTGATCTTGATAGTGCGACCAGCAACAGTGGATCTAATATAGTATTCATCCTCCTCCATATTATCTCTAGCATTAGCCCAAAATTCTTGAATCCATGGTTCAATTATATCTGGCTCCACTAAAAGAGCATAACTAATAGGCGACCCAGTAAGATAATCAATGATATCATAAAACGCCACATTTGCCTCAGACTTATCCAAATTAGCCACCATATTGTGCTTCGAAACAGTTAAACGATTCACCATTGTTTGAAAGAGTGAGCACAATAGAAAGATTTTATCGAATAATAAAGAAATGGCAATTGGAAGATAAGTATGGAAAAGATATGAAGTAATAATATGAGAGGGAAAATCGGAAAGAAGTTATTTATAGGTGAGATTTGAAAAATCACAGCCTAAATAACAAAGTTACCGTTACTACCAATTACCCTTCAATATTACCGTTGGAACAGTACTTTAATACGACAAACAGTACTTTTCCACATAAGCAGTACTTTCCCAAGCAGTACTTTCAGGAAATACAGTACTTTGCCAAATGCCTTCATAAAAACTAAGTATAAACTAACATCCTCCCCTCAAGCAATACACAGGACTATATCTAACATCTTATAGTCCTCCCCTTAAACATAGCTTAGTAGTTAATCATTCCAATGCTCACGACCAAGTGATTGAATCGTGACACATCAAAACCTTTGGTAAGTAGATCAGCTACATTGTCATCCGTGTGAACTTTAACCACATTAATGAGCCTATGCTCATAACAGTCTCTGATAAAGTGATGCCTAATCTGAATATGCTTTGTCTTGGAATGATATACAGGATTCTTCACAATACAAATAGTACTCTCATTATCAATATTGATAGGAGTATTCTTAAAGTTGAACCCATAATCCAATAGTTGATTCTGCATCCATAAAACTTGACCACAACAACTTGCAGCAGCTACATATTCAGCTTCAGTAGATGATGTTGCTGCAATTGTTTGCTTCTTGCATTGCCATGAGACTAACCTTCTTCCAAGATATTGGCATCCACCAGTTGTGGATCTTCTATCATAGTTATCACCTGCATAGTCACTATCTGAAAAAGCCTCTAAGTGAAAAGGTGACTCTTTAGGATACCACAATCCCAACTTAGGTTGTTGTTTCAAATAACAGAATATTCTCTTGACAGCATTCAGGTGAGAGATCTTTGGTGAAACTTGATATCTGGCACATAAACAAACTGCAAACATGATATCAGGCCTTGATGCAGTAAGATACATAAGAGAGCCAATCATAGATCTGTATAACTTGACCTCAACAGGCTGACCATCTTCATCTTTTCCCAATGAATTGATAGATTTAATCGGTGTAGTAACAGCCTTCATACCATCAAAATTAAATTTCTTAAGTATGTCTGTAACATACTTGTCTTGACTAATAAAAATCCCTTCCTTGGACTGCTTAACCTGAAGTCCTAAAAAGAATGTTAACTCTCCCATTGAACTCATTTGAAATTCCTTCTGCATCAGCTGCTCAAATTCCTTAACCATGGACTGTTTGGTAGCCCCAAAGATAATATCATCAACATACACCTGAACTAACATGATATCCTTCTTGTCTCTCTTGATAAACAAAGTCTTGTCAATAGCTCCTCTTCTGTATCCATGTTTTAATAAGAATGTAGAGAGCCTCTCATACCAAGCTCTAGGTGCCTGATGAAGACCATATAAAGCCTTAACCACCTTATAGACTTTGTTTGGATGCTTAGGATCTTCAAAACCTGGAGGTTGTTTCACATACACCTCTTCTGTAATAGTGCCATACAGAAATGCACTCTTGACATCCATCTGATAGACTTGAAAAACCATATAAGAAGCAAAAGCAAGAAAGATTCTAATTGCTTCAATCCTTGCCACAGGAGCAAAAACCTCATCATAATCTACCCCTTCTTCCTGTCTATAACCCTGAGCAACTAACCTTGCCTTGTTCTTGATAACATTGCCTCTTTCATCTCTTTTAACTCTAAAGACCCATCTTGTTCCAATAACTCTCTTCCCATCTGGAAGATCACATAAAACCCAAACCTCTTGAAGTTTAAATTGAAGAAGTTCTTCCTGCATAGCTTCAACCCAGCTCTCTTTAGTCAAAGCTTGAGCAATGTTCTTGGGTTCCTCTTGAGAGATGAAACAGGTGAATAAGCAGGTTTGATGATTCTTATGATTTAGCCTGTTTTGTTTATACACAAAGCTAAGTAAAGCATTATGAGGTTTTGTGAAACCCTTAGCTTTGTTTCTTGTCATAACTCCAGAAGTAGAAGGACCAATGATTTGATCTGTTGGATGATTCTTATGAATTCGTAAGATTGGAGACTGTGGAACTTCATATGTATCATCTAAGTTAGTATAATCAGCACCTTCATTGGAATTTGTGAAAATACCTTCATCTTCAAGCTCATCATCAGTTTCTTCTAACTCAGGCATGATAGGATCATCCAAATCATCTAAAGTACTGACAACTGGTGCAGCAGTACTTTGGTTGAAAGTACTGTCCAAAGTACTGTAAGAGAATTCTGCAGTCTTGTTCTTCTTCTTTGCCTCTTCATAAGCTCTCCTTTGTTCATCAGTGTAAGAATGTGCTAATACATCTTGAAGAAGCATCTGATTAAGTTCCTCTTGAATAGATTGATCCTCAGCAGATAATGAGGATTGTGGTGCAACAGTACTTTGTTTTGGCGAATCAGTACTTTGCTTAGGAACATCAGTACTTTGTTTTGGACTCATAGGATCTTTATCAGGAATAGCATCAGGTCTAAGATGAATATCATGAACAACATATTGAACATCTTCTTCAGTGTGCAAAGGTTGATTTTCTTCTCTAACAGGAACATAATTCATTGAAGGAGATAAAATCTCAAGATCAAACATCCAATCAGGACCTTTTCCTTTCTCATTGTCTTGATCTTCTAAGAACTCAACATGAAGACAATCTTGAATCTTCTTAGTAACTCTGTTGTAGACTCTAAATCCTTTACTGTTAGTGCAATATCCCAATAAGTAACCTTCTTCAGACTTGCCATCAAACTTCCCTAGATTATCAATGGTGTTTAAAATAGTAAGAGGGCATCCAAAAGGCTTCATAAAACGAATGTTGGGTTTATTGCCCATCAGCAATTCATAGGGTGTCTTCATCTGTGGTTTTGTGACAGAAACCCTGTTGAGTACATAACATGCAGTACTTACAGCTTCTGCCCAAAATTGAATAGGGAGATGAGAATCTGCTAACATTGTCCTTGCAGCTTCAATCAAGGTTCTATTTTTCCTCTCTGCAACACCATTTTGCTGTGGAGTTCTAGCAATACTAAACTCCCTTTTTATGCCTTTATTTGCACAGAAATCATCCATTGGCTTGTTCTTGAATTCAGTTCCATTATCACATCTAATACCTCTAACCTTGAGTCTTAACTGGTTTTCAAGTGCTATTATAAGAGTTTGAATAGCATCAAAGGTATCATCCTTAAAGCCCAAAAAGAAAACCCAACTGAATCTACTACAATCATCAGTAACAACCAAACAGTACTTCTTTTTATTTAAACTTGCCACAGAGACAGGTCCAAATAAATCCATGTGTAATAGCTCCAATGGTTCTCTAATATTCCTTTCATCAAGCTTCTTGCAAGAAGCTTTGTGTTGTTTACCCTTCTTGCATGCCAAACAGGATTGATCATTCCTGTAAGTCTTTGAAGGTAAACCTCTAACTAAATTGCCTTTGACCAGTTTGTTGATGTTCTTGAAATTCACATGGCCCAATCTTCTATGCCATTGATGTGCCTCTTCAGATGTTGCCTTAGCCACCAAGCATGTGGCTCTTCCATAAGAATGTAGACTCTTCATGTCTAAACTGTACACATCATTTGTCCTTGGTATTCTAAGTACTACCAAGTCATCATCAACAGGTTTGAAGTCAGAAGAAAGAATAAGACATTCTGTGTCAGTGAATAACACAGGATGCTTTTTATCACAAATTTGAGAGACTGACAACAAGTTGAACTTCAGCTCCTTCACATATCTGACATTCTCAAAATCAATTCTCCCAGCTTTAATTGTTCCTTTCCCTGTAATCCTTCCTCCATTGGGATCATTCCCAAATGCAACTTTTCCTCCACTAATACTTCTAAAATCAGACAGGATCTCTTTATCGCCTGTCATACTTCCAGAGCAACCACTATCCACAATAAGATGATCTTTAAGCTCCTCTTCTGGGTTGCCCTGCACATAAAGAAAAGAGTTAGAAACTTTTAGGAACCCAAGCCATTACTGACTTGTGTTCCCCTTGAGAAGTTACAAACTCAAATTCCTTGAGTATGTAATTCTCACTATCTCTCAGATTATGATCCAAAATTATCTTTTGATGTTTAGCATGTGGATTTTCAAAACTCTCTGGTTTTTCAACATAAATTTCTTTCACCAGATTATTAGCCTTTTCTCTTGACACAAAAACATCTGATTCACTTTTTGTTGAACGTACTGTATGTCTCCCAGCAGTTCTTTCCCTTTTAACCCATTCAGTTTTAACAGGAGGTTCTTGTGATCTAGATCCCCTATATGAACTGTGATAACTTCTAGGTTGAAAATGAGTTCTCCTAGAATTTCTATCCCAAGTATAGTTTTCAGTACCTTGTCTCTGAGCAGTACTTTGGAAAGTACTGTGAGATACTGAAGGTCTTCTCTGATGTGGGTATCTATGATCTGGTGAGAAGTTTCTGTGATTAACCCTATTAGAATTAGTCCAAACTGGTTTGTGCTCTCTAGGTTTCTGATTGTAAGACTTATTCCTTGAAAACTTGCTTAGATATTCTGAATGTTTGTTACAATCTTTGATTAAGTGAGTAGAACTATAACACACAAAACATAGTTTTTGACCCATATGTCCAAAGTGATTTCTTCTATGTCTATGCCCAAAATTGTTTTGCCTTCTTGAGGACTGATAAAATTTGTTTTGACCAAAATTATCCCAAAAAGGTTTAGCAGAAGGTACTGCTTGTTGAGCAGTACTTTGATTTAAAGATACTGCTGGATTTTGAACATTGTTTTCAACAGTTTCTTTGGGTTTCTCAGTTCTAGATTTAGCAATTAGCTTATTCCTAAACTCTAGACTATCTACTCCATAACGAGAAACATCAGGCCTAGAGGGGTGATGACTAATGGGATGAGGAACAGCATGATAACCATTGTCTTTCTTAGGAGGTGGTTCACTTACTGCGCCTTCATTACTAGATGAATCTAAATAGTTAATTAGCTCATCATCACTAGTGGTTATATCCTCAAAATCACCATCATCCTGATCACTAGGTTGATTTTCTTCTATAGAACTAAAGTCCATTCCAAATCCTAAGCCTGTTCTAATGTAGGCCCTTCTCTGTTTTTCAACATACTGAACATGGGACAAGCCAGACTCTTTCCAAGCATCAAACTTAGCTACCAAATCATCTCTTTCCTTAGTTAATTTCTCAATTTCAGCAATTTTACAGTTTAGTTTCCATTCACTAAGTTTCAACTGGTAATCCTGTTGTTCATACTTTTCAGCCCAAGCCATTTCATTATTTTCATGTGTTAGGATTTTAGCTTCTATAGACTCTAAAGTGATTTGATAACCTGCTACCTCAGACCTAGCCCTAATACAATTATCTCTTTCAATCACATAACTGTTAAGCAATTTTTGATAGAATTCATAACAGTTTGAGCATACCTCAGAGATAGGAGACTGAGTTGGTGAAGTAGCCACCATAGCAAGAAGAACAGGATCATCTTCACTTTCTTTGCTCCAATCAAATCCTCCAAAGCCATCATCAGATTCCAAAGCAGCATGTTCAGATTCTTCATCAAAAGCAGTGCTCCAGTCCAATGCTTCCACAGTGTCTTCAACTGCATCTTCCACTGCTACCATACAGTAAGTCACTGGTTCATCATCAAACTCTTCACTCCAGTCCACTTCTGATAACTTCTCTTGAGCAACCAACGCCTTTGTTTCAGTTATTGGAATTTCCTTGAGCTCAAGTTTAGGCTTCTCAGATGTTTTGTTTGCTTGATATTTAGCAAACCTGCACTCCCTTGCAAAGTGACCAGTCTTTTGACAATTGAAGCATTCAATTTTAGATTTGTCAAAAGTTATTCCTTGTTTTGGTTTGAAATCAATATTTTTGCCTGTCTTCTTCATGTACTTTTTGATTCTTGCAGTGATCAAAGCAACTTGCCACCTGATATCAATTTCCTCAAGTGCATCTTCTTCAATCTGTGCTAGATCCTCTTCATAAGTGACAGGTAAGCTTGCTTGTTGTGCAAAGAAGGAGCACACAACTTCATCTGAGTTTAAAGTAGTAGATGGTGGGGCCTGCTGAGCATATGATGGGGGATTGTAGACAGCAGTACTTTGAGAAACAGTACTTTGAGGAGAAGCAGTACTTTTGGAAGTACTGCTCTTCTTTTCAGATGATAGAAAAGCAATACTGTGAGATTTAGAATTTGGTTGACCACTCATCTCATGTTCATACACCTTCAATTGATGATAAAGATCATCAAAGTCCATAACCTCCAGTCCTTGTTGTCCTCTGATCATAGTAGCAATCACATGCCATGTAGATGGCAAACTCCTTAGAAACTTCAAATTAGCATCCTCAACTGATACTTGAGCCTTGTATAGTTCCAACATGTTGAGGAGATTCTGAAACCTATCATATGCAGCATCAAGACTCTCTCTTTCTCCTACTGTGAATGTTTCAAACTGTTGTTTCAGCAAGTTTCTGTGCATCTTCTTAGAGGCTTCATTCCCTCCAAATCTGGTCTTGAGAGCAGCCCAGAGCTGCTTAGCATCTTTAGCATCGTGAAATTTAAGAAGATGACCATCTGGAATGGCAGATAGGAGAATGTTAAGAGCCTTCTCTTGATTCCTTAGGGTTGCTTGTGGTAAAACTGCCTTTGGTGCTAAAGGTTGTCCAGCAACTTGAATGGGTTCTTGAGGAACTTCATTCCCATTCACAATTACATTCCACAGAGCATGGTCTGTTATGGCAATATACTGCCTCATCTTCATGCACCAGAGATCATATTCTCCCTTCTTGATAATTGGAATTCTGAGTGAGGTGATTGAGGGTTGTGGAACAGTTTCAGTCGACATCTTGAAAATTGTAGAGTTTCTTCCTAGTCAGAGTTTCCACACAAGCTCTGATACCACTTGTTGGATCGATATACTTTAATCAAACTAACTTAACTAGCTTGTTAAGGTTTAATAACCTCGGATAAATCCTAAGTTATTAACAAAGAAACACTGAACAATCTTTATTAAGTACGCGGAATTTACTTAACAAAGCTAAAAAGAAACTTTATTAATAAAACTCTAAATCTGCTTATTATGCAGATACTCTAATACAACTCTAAGATATTCGAACTTTTCTCTAAACTCTTAATTCGTAAACTCTAAAACTCTTTTTGTAAAATCGTACCTCTAATACCAATCTAGGAGTCCTTTTATAGGCTCAAGAATATCCTAGTCGGTTTACAATTGATAACCTTGTACGACAAGTAATCTAAACATGGAATACAATACTTTCCATAAACTAATATAACAGTTCTTCTGTTCTAGCAGTACTTTGACTTTATCTTGCAGTACTTTGACTTTGTCTTTAGCAGTACTTTGACTATTTGACTTCTTCCAGTACTTTGCAGCTTACAGTACTTTCATATCTTCAGTACTTTGATATCTTCAGCACTTTCATATCCCAACATTATCTTATATGATACGCAAATGATGTGATTTACCGTATGTTGGCATGGCAATTTAATTACATTATTTTGCAGCCATGTCGGTTATATCCTGATGTTCTGGTGTTTATCCAACTTTTTTTGCAGATCTGAGCCTTGTTAATGCATATTACACTGCGCACTCGCTTTGAAAGTTTATATGAGTCTGATATACTTCTTATATACTATTGCTAGGTTTTAAAAAAAAAGTTAAGGATCAATATGATATACTTGTGGATTAAAAGGGAAGTAGAACATTTCTAGGTGGCCACGTTACTTTGTATATGTGTACGGAATTTTAGCATAGTTATCCATTCTGAATTCCCAAACAGTGCCTTTTGTTTTTTCAACGATCTAGCAATCCGCCTGGTGCAGGCCTTTGCCCAAAGGGAGTTGAAACGACAAAAGGTACTGTAGGGGGATTCAGAAGGGTTCACTAAGTTGAAATTCCATACACACCTATAAACTAACGCGGCCACATTGGTATGTTCAACTTTCTTTTGAATCCGCAACTATATCATATTGTTCCTTAACTTTTTTGAAGAATCTAGCGAAACTATAATTATGTTCGTTCAACAATGTAGCAAATCCCCTGGTGTGTGTATACATAAGGTGTGTGTGTGTGTGTGTATGAGGCTGTGACGACATGTATCTTATTAAATCACGCATGTGATGTGATATTCCGTATCTTGGCGTGGCAATTCTATAGTTTATACTATTGCAGCCATGGCGGTTATATCCTGATGTTTTGTAAACTATTGATTTATACAGATCTGAGCCTCATTCAAATGTTTAAAAAGTTGTCTAAAATTGGGCCATTGTTTATTTGGTGTGAGTATGATACAAATAATTCATTTGTTAAATATGATTGCAGTATTAGGAAGTCAGTATACGTTTTTTATTGATTGTAGTTGTCGTAAGATACTTGTTAATTGTTGTTAACTTGTTTTTTTTTCTTCTAAGGAATACGAAGCCAATTTCATCGTTAGGAGCAAATTGAAATACTTTTCAATAATTAAAGAAAAGCTGAATGATACTCGAAGGAAATTGTTTAGGACAACCTGTTTTGGAGGGTGGCTGGATATGTTCTTTTTTGACCATGAACCACATATGTTAGATTATGTTTTACAAAAACAGGGTTTTGTGGATAAAACAAGCTATGACATGCCCCTTATATATACTCTTGATGGTCGTAGTCTACATTTTGGTTGACCCGAGTTTTGTCTTATAACAGGCTTTCGTTTTGGGACAGCAAGTTTTGATTTATATAGTTCAGGGGATTTAACATTTAAGTTGAGGGTATTTCCAAAAAAATTAGGGGTAAAACTTTCCAACTTAGATCTTCTTGCTGTTATTGAGGATGAAGAGTTGTTCGGTAAATTAACTGATGAAGACGCAGTCCGTGTGTGTCTATTGTTATCGTTAGAGGTTATTTTTATGGGTCGCTTATTGGTTGAAGAGGTGGATGATTCACTCCTTCGTTTGGTCGAAGACCTAGAAGCATGGAATTCCTTTCCATGGGGGGAGCACATTTGGAGGCACTTGTACGACCAGATACTAGACGTTGTATCAAACCACAAGTGGGAACACCTAAAGGGTCTGGAAAGATCACGGAAGTATGTTCCAACATACATGGTTGCTGGATTTGTTTGGGCATTCAAGGTTATTCCTATTTATATTATCTTTTCTTAGTATTATTATTGAACCCAAGGTATGAGAGTAATGCATCTTTATTATTGTAGATATGGATTCTTGAGTCGTTTGAAAGAAGCAGTCATTGGTGGAATAAAGTCCCAGATGTCATACCAAGGGCAGTAGCGTGGTCAAGGAAAGTAATGTTTACAAGATCGGATTATGGATTGCTATTTGGCAAGGTAAAACACATTCAAATGTTTCAATGCATTAGACGAGTACCAGTCGGACTGGTATATGCAATTTAATTTCCTTGTTGTTGATGATGTTATTTAGGACTCGAAGATAATTTATGATCTGAAACCAACATTAGACGAGCACCAGTCGGAGTGGTATATTCAATTTAGGGAATTTTACCTGCACTACATACCAAGGACTCTTCCAACAAAATTACCGCATGATTACGATGTGTATCTACAGAAGTTGGCTGCTGCACGGAAACGTGGTAGGACAGAAAAAAAGTATTTACCGATTGTGTCTAGGGTACAGACCAGTAGTCTTCTAACATAAATCAGCCTCAAGGATTGTGTCATTCAAGAGTTGAATTCTCGTGTTTTCAAACTCGAGGCTATTATTCAGGTTATTTACTAGTCAATGTTAAATAATAACTATACGTTTATATTAGAATTATTTTTAAGGATAATACCCTTTATTACTTTGTAGGTCCTTGCATGTGAAAGAACTTGCGGATATCGGGTAGGCCAGTTCATCGATATATTATCTTTATTTCTTTAAACTATCCGTTTGTTTTACAATGAACTTTATTTCGCTTACAGGATAAATTGGACTTTACTGCATCCTTTTCCCACCTCGGCTATGAGTTTCGAGACCAACTAAATCGTGAATTCTACGATTGGTTGACTCTCTTATTTCTAGCAGTCGTTCAGAGCCGGCTGATTGTGATGATGAGGATGATGTAGTTCTGGTAATGTGATTTCCAAATGTACACTTTTGCCATAGTATAGTATTAAATGTATTTTAAATGCATCACCTGTTACTCAGGAGTATCTGTTGGAAGAGGAATTAAGGTTGAGGAAAGAAGAGGAAGAACGGTGGAGGATGGAAGAACAAAAGATGATGGAAAAGGATTTTCTAATGGCGATGATAGAGGAGAAGAATCGCAGGTTGCAAAAGGCAAAGTTGTTGAAGATTGAGAAGGAAAAGAAAAAGAGGTCTATAGCTTTCTATAATTCAGACCATTGGAAAAGAGCCAAGGCAGACATAACACCTGACATGAGGAGTAAAAAAGATGGTGCTGAGTCATCGTATTACTGGTCAAAAAGATTTGTGGAATCTGAAAATAATCGAACACCTGGGTGCCGGGATCCAGATATGACCACACAGTTACAAAATGTTAAACCTTGGGTTGAGGTATGAAAAACAACTTTTAACATTTATATTTTTTAAAACTATTTTTAATTTACGTGTTAGTAACAACGTGTGTGTAGGTTCTTTCCCGAAGGAACAAGGCTATCGGCAAAGTACATCTTACTGATGAGTACGACGAATTTCTTGGAAAGCAGGGGCCCCTTCGATGTATGTTTCCTTGGTCCAAAGAAGTTCGCGTGGATCGGAGGTTTTGGGAATCCTTAGTGTGTTTAGACCCTCCTAAGAAAGGTTGGCTTATGGACGAGGTAACAGTCACACATATCTTTCACTCTGATAGTACATTCATTTTATATTGTTGCTTTTATACCCTAATCATTTTTTATTGTTGCTTTATAGCACATAGAGTTGTGGGTGGAATACATGTTGCATTTCAGACCCGATGGCGCTGATTGGGCCATGGTTACTGCATACTTTGTTCAGCTGCTCTTACAAGACTCCATCCCCATTTGGTATGTTAACGGGGAAAAGTACAAACTCCAATGGGCTGATGTTGAACAGGTATTAGTTGTGTTAATTCCTTTATACATATATTGGTATGTGTTTTGTTAACCTGGCCTTTGGTATTATACGGCAGGTTTATATGCCTATCAATGAAAAGGAAAAACATTGGTTTCTGGCTCGATTCCATATTAGGACGGGGGTTGTAACATTTTATGACAGTGGCTATAAGCCTGAAGCTGAGTGGCGTCCTTGGTACAAGGAGATGCGGGCATGTTTACAGGTACCATTGCTTTAAGTTCTTAATTGATAAATGTTTGTCAAACTAGTTATTGACTAAGTTGCCTATCAATGAAAAGGAACAACAGTTTTGTAACTAGTAGTTACAAACAAACTATTTATTGACTAAGTTGCCCATGCGTCATAGTTGCCCAACTATAATAAATTATGGAACATACACTTTCAAGTGTATATGAACCTGCCCATTGTACTTGTTCATTAATTTGATGGTAGTATTAAGCACAAGTCAACTCTTTAAACTCCAACTTAACTGTTTAACCATTTAATACAAGTACTATTTCTTAAATGCATATCTTATTGGTTGGTCCCTATATATGAATGCTCTAAGTGTTCTATTTATAATACTCTTACTGTCCATACAACACTAAACAAACTAAACACATACTTACATTTTAATAGTTGCCCACAAAATTCTTGTGAAAGTTGCCCATCTTAATTGATTTCACAATTTCCCATTAAAATTTCACGATGTCTGACACCATTCCAATTGAAGTTCAAATGGACATAGTTAATAGGCTCTCAGTGAAGTGTGTGGCTCAATGCCGCTGTGTCTGCAACGCTTGGAAGTCTTGCATAGACAACATGCATTTCACCGTCCGTTATGGTGTTCGAATCACGCCACCAGTTTCATACCTTTTGCTGTACAAGCAGAGTCTTAAAGGTTACGTTGGTTTGGTAGATCAAAATTTTGACTTGAACCCTCTTTCCTCAAACATTTCTTTTTCTGACGTCAAACCAATTGGTTGGTCACATGGAGTTTGGGGTTTTACCTATGGACCAATTGTCCGTGATACCATGGCGGTCGTTTGGAACCCATCCATCAACCGATCAGTAGGCACGTTTGTCCCCTATTTGAACACATTACAGGAGTATGAAAAACGCTTTTTGGCTTTTGGGATTCGTCCTGACAATTTTGATCCGACCTTCCTAAAAATTTCATACCCATTCAATCCAACACAGCCATGCACTGTCTTAATTTTCACACTCTCCTCAAAACAATGGACGGCGTTAGGTCAGCATTGCTTGCTTCCTAACATAATCAAAATCAAAAAAGCAAGTCAAGCAAATGTTGGGGGTTATATCTATTGGTGTGGTTATCAACGGTTGTATGCCAACGATGGTACCACATTCGACAGCTATTTGATTGTTTCTTTTGACTTGGTCACCCACCGTTTCCAACTCCTGGACATACCTGATGAATTAATAGGCAAACTTCCTTTACCGTTCTATGTTTCAAACCTAAGAGACAATCTTGTGGTATCTGGAAACATTCATGGGGATGTTAGTTCTGTTTTCTCTATATGGGTTATAACGGTTGTTGGTGGAACGATAGCATCTGCTACATAGCTTCTTAGCATCACCACTCCAATAGCACTCAAATTAATTGGTTTTGACGACAACAACGACCCTGTACTTGAAGTTGGAAACCAGGAAGGATTTAACGCAACCATTGTACTTTACAAGCTTTCTACTGGGAACTTCCAACACATGGACATCGAGGGAGATGTTGGGTCCTTTTTGTTCAAACCGTTACGTGAATCACTTATTTTGCAGACTCATCGTGATATGCCGGCTTATTAGGATGTCTGGTTTCATTGTAGTTTGGTGTAGTTTACGTTTTTAGTGTATGTTGTAGCTTCAGTGTGTCAGATGTAAACATTTAAGTTGTTATGTATTGTGTTAAGTAGGTATGTAAAATAACAAAATATGTTTGGATGTATATACAGGATGGACTACCGATTGTTCTAGAGAAAGCCAGTGTCTTCCAGAAGAAAGGTATAAATCCGACAACATATGCAATTACCTTCAAGAATGCACCCAACGTTCCAGATCAGGGGACTCTGTTTGGTGATTGTGGTATTTGGGTATGCATATTCTTATACAGACTGTCACATGGGAAGTCATTGGCCGTCGATAACCCTGTACAGGCTGCCCTAGCATATCATGAGCATATGGCTAATTTTTTTTAAAACACAAAGTATGTGTTTGGTAGACATGTTGTTGTCATATTTGGTTGTAATTGTAACTGTTTGTAACAAGGGATGAATTTTGTATTAGGGTATGTAGTAGCTAAACTGATGTATCAACTACTTTAATTAATGTTAACCCCAAACAGGGATGTATTATTTTGTTAATATCGTTGTCATTAATAGTGTTCGCATGGTTGCGTTTTTTGTATCGAGCTCTATTTAAAGAATTTATCGGAAGGAATGCTTCTCATTTTGCCAGATAAGTGCCCTTTTCATGGTGGCCTTTTATTACAACTTATTAATGTTCTTGTTAAGTTATCTTTAAATAATTAAAAGCTTTTCATTTTGCTGTATGTTGCTGTATCCGCTACCTGTTCAGAAGAAACAACTGCCATTCAAGCAGCTTATTTTGCTTCTATCATGGGCATATCTACTTTGGTCATTCTTTGTGTATGTATAATCAATTGTAGTAACTATTAGAATGATAAATCTGTAAATATCCTAAATGTTTTGTGAATGTTTGTAAATAGTATTAGTTGATATTAGTATTGCTTGTTTAAATGATAATAATCACTACTCAAAACTTATTACATATAAATTATAATATTACATTTAAACCAGCTTCCAATCTTCTAAACTAGCCGTGGTTTCTTCTCAACCAGCCGTGGTTTCAACAGTTCTTATAGCCGTGGTTTTGATCATACTAGACGTGGTATCTTCTCAACTAGCCGTGGTTTCAACAGTTCTTATAGCCGTGATTTTGATCATACTAGACGTGGTATTTTCTCAACTAGCCGTGGTTTCAACAGTTCTTCTAGCCATGGTTTCATCATACTTGCCGTGGTTCCAACAATAATTCAATCCATGGTTTGACCCACCAGCCTCCTCAGCCTTCTTATTAGATACACCACCCATTCTACTTAACCTTCCTTGAGAATTTTATTGCCCAAGGACCTTGTACACCAGCAATCTTCTGAATCTTCAAGAGCAATTGATCTATCATTGGATTTGTTGATATGGTTCCTTGTGGATCAAGCGTCGCTTCCAACATTTTCCTCGCAACAGTTTTGGACAATGGATAGTGGTTATCAATAAACATGAAAAACTTATCCTTAGTAGATTGTACATCATGTACTTTGGAATGCTCATAAAACATCCATTCAACTACTTCAAATTCTTTCCAAAATTTGTCCACTGGATTAGGTTGACACATGTTTTTCACTGATGTCCACACGAACCTTGCTAATCCACCACTTGGCCCATGCTTTCCATATCTAAAATCAATGACTTTCCATAACTGTTCCAAATCCTCTTTTGATAGAAAGAACAACAAGGTTCCAAAATCTACGTATGTACTTCTGCATCCATCTGCTCTTGTTATTTCAATCACTTCTCTACCATTTTCAGTGATTATTTTCAAATCATGAACTGGCTGAGTTGCACTTAGTGGTGTAGGATTAATCTGCTCTTGTCTATCACTCACCTTAAGATACACATCCATTCTTTCTTCCCTCTCCATCCCTTCATCCAATTTCTGTTTCTTAGAACGCACATTCTCCATAATTTCTGCTTTTCGCTTTTCTTCGTTCTTGATCCACTCAGCTTCTTTCTCAGAATTCATAGGATTGAAATCATCATTCATTCTTATCCAACGTTCATACAGCTCTTCAATCTCTTCGTACGTGCATTTTTTCAAATCCTTGCCTTTGCAAAACTCCACGTGCTTGAGAATCTTGATCATTACATTTCTCATTTGAGCCCTAGTAGGAGGTTTCTTATTCTTACTATTATATTCTACGACACTTCTTTCCTTCTGCATTTGTCTCGCCCTCGCAGCCAGAACCTTTGACCTTGAAGGAACATCTAATAGTGCCCATTATTCAGTACTCCATTCCAACTTTAGCATTTCAGAAGCCTGAAGAAATGCTTGTTCTTTATTCCATAGTTCAATCACTCTCATACTAGCTTCATCTTGTTCTTTCTTTTTTTTTGAAAAGCAAGATCTTCAGCCTTAAATGTTTCATCCAAGTGTATTGATAATTCATGATCATGTGCAATCTAATCCTCCTTACTATCAAATTCAAGTTCTTCTTCTTCAGGTTCAGAAATAGCTTCACCCTTTCCTATGTCTCGTTGATCTACTAATTTATTAACTGGCTCCCCATTCTTCAAACTATTAGCCAATGGTTTATTTCCAGTAGGTTCAATTACAATGGGAACAGGTGCAATAAGAGAATCAGGAATTGCTAAGGTTCTACATAAGTTCAGCAGTGTACCTGCAACCTCCTTCTCAACTTCCTTCGCCTTCGATGGTGGTGTTACAGCAGTTGTGATAATCGTACCATCAGTGGTTGTAGTAGCAATATGTGTATCTGAAGTAACTGTCGATGAATTTACCTCTGAGGTTACAGCAGTGCTGTCATTTGTAGTATCACTAGATAGAGCCTGCACAACTTCTTCCTCTTCGTCTTCAACTGCAAAATTAAAAGATTCTACCACTTGTTCTTTTCCTTCCTCTACCAATTCTGCTTTTCCAACCTTCAAACCTTTAGCCAAAGGTTTAGCCAAGGGTTTAGGACCAGTGGGTTTAAGTATAATAGGAAACTGTGCAATACCCGATCCAGTCCGACTGGGTAAGGTTTTACATAAGTTCATCAGGGTACCAGCAACCTCTTTGTCAACTTCCTTAGAATTGGGTGGTTGTGTGACCGTGGTTGTCATTAAGGTGGCATCAGTGATTTCATTTGTACTACCAGGGGATTCAGTGACAATAGGAGTGGTTGTTTCTTACCCCACTTCTTCCTCTTCGTTTTCAACTACAACCTTTAAAGCTTCAAGCACGGCTTCTTTTCCTTCCTTGTCAGTAACCATATAGTCACCACCATGATCTCCACTATCGAAATCCATCTCAACATCCATGTTTACATCCTCCCCTGAATCAATGCTTTTGCTCCTCCCCTTTAAGGACCTGCCTTTCTTAGTCATCTTCGTCACTCTATTACATGCAGCAAACCTTGGTCTTCTTACTCTCTCTAACACAGAAACCCTATGCTTCAACCTTCTTATTGTATTCTCCATTTGTGTACATTTAGCCTTCAATTCATTCACTACTTCTATAATATTCTCACCATATGTGGTACCCGTGGGATCAGATACGGTGGCATTGGGTTGAGCGTCAGTGGTAGCAGTGGGATCAGCATCATTGATTTGAGTGTTTTGTGATTCAGGTAAAGGTAATGGTTTAGCAGTGGATTCAGTTGGGTTAGCAGTGTGTTCAGACGTGGTAGGAGTGGGTTGAGCATCATTGCTTTGGTTGGGTTGGGATTCAAGTACCTCCTCATTATCAGGAATGTCTGGCAAGTTAAGCATATTAGGGAATAAAGGTGTAAGCTTTCCTGAGAACTTGTCATTCTTTTTTCTCAAGTGTGTAAACACCCTAGGAGACATATGATGTACCTCATACTCCCTTTTATGATTAATGGGTGTCGTGATCTGTTTCTCCACTATTAATTGAACAAACAAAGGATATAAGTAGTATTTACCCTTTTCTTTAAGGTTCTTCATAAACCCCTCAAAGATCATCCTAGACCAGTTAAACACCCTCCCCTGTGATAAACATATGACAGCAGTTGCTATTTTTGATGGAAACTCATCAAAGCCAGTGGTCTTATTGCTTAGACACATAAGCAAAGTATGTATTAAAAACTTCCATTGGGGTGAGAACATACCTTTATGATACTTAATTCTTTCCACATTTTTCTCATAACCCAATCTTTCCAACCCCTTAAAAATATCATCATCAGACAAATTGACAACCCCATCAGCATCCTCCAGCTTCAAAACATCCCTAATCACATCCTCTTTGACTATTATCTCGTTCTTATCAACAACACTCCTAATAACCTCTGCTCCATCTTGTTCTTGAATTTCTGCCTTCAACCAAAATTGATGAATGTAGGCTTTAAGAATGATAGGTTGTACACTTATTGCATACTGAATTGGTGTGTGTTTGAGAAAAGCAATCATCTCATGGAACCCTTCAGTATGATTGTTCTCGGTTAGGTATGCAACGACGTTGTGTGTGGTGGGATATTATTTCGGCATTTGTGTGATTTGGATGTAGAAGACGTTTAATTATCAGTTTGGGAGTTGTTAGGGTTTGTGTAGAGCGCCAATTTCAAGTGTTTAAAGATCAATTATTTGATAGCGCATTGATTTGGGGATTATATACTTATAGATCAACATGTTACATAAAAGCCCCTTGAGTTTCCATTTTCATCAAAACTGCACTAGCAGTGGTTCGAAATATACTAGCCGTGAGTTGCCCACACACAGGGGTGGTTAGAAAGATACTACCCGTGGGTTGCCCACGGCTATCCGTGGTAACAATTGCACTAGCAGTGGGTTGCCCAGTTCCTGCAGTGGTTAGGAATGCACTAGCAGTGGGATGCCCACAACCATCTGGGCTTATAGTAAGTGCTAAACACCAAGTCAAATAGTCAATGACTTCATTTACTACAAAATAACTCACACCTTCTACCCATTTAACACATTGAATGCTTTTTAACTCTATTTAATAACATATCACCCTTAAACCACACATATCTCTCTTGTATCCCCAAAACATTTTAGTCAACATGAGTGGGTCACAAAAACATCCTCTGGAAATCTCTTCAGATTCAGATTCTTCTGATAGTTCATGCTCAAGCAATACTTGGGAGAACTATTTTCCTCCAATAAAAACATCCCTCACGTTTATAAGGACAAAGCATGTTCCTGCTGGACCCTCTTCCATCCAAACAGAACCACTCAGATATCCACCTCTTGAAGCACTTGCATCTCAGCCACGACCAGCTGGTCCTTCCTCATCAGGACCCCCCAAAAGAGAGCTAGTGAGGGGACTTGCTTGCCCAAAAATGTGGGCTGTTATTGGGGGACAAGGAGTTCAGCAGAAGATGCCAGCATGGGCCATACTAAAGAGGCCATAGATGGTTTAGGTGGTTATGTTGATGTAGTAGTCTTTTGATAGTAGTCCTTACTGGATAACTCTTGATGTACTTATTAGATGATTGTATGAATAGGAAGCATCTAGCACTGCATCCGTTGATGCAGTTTTATAAATTAATGAATAATTTCCAAGTGTATAAGCCTGGAAACAAACATGCAAGTCTGGAAAGTGAAGTATATGAACTTTAAAGAAGTGAATTACATGTTTTTTTAAACTAAGATTAAGTTTAGGAAAGAAACATACAAGTCTGCAGGCTGATAATCTAACTTTAACTAAATTTATCCTTCATTTTGACTGTCCAAGGTGACCTTACTCTATCTTACAGAACAGATCCTCCTGTTCCCGGTCTTGCCGCATTCTCTCTTCCATTTCTCTTTCAGCCCTATCTTGTTCGGCTAGTTGTTCCATTATTGCTTCATCTTCATGCTGCTTAGTAATCGACTTCTCACCATCAACATTTCCATTTATTTTGTTGTGCTCATCTTTATTGTTGTCACCTATTTCCTTGACAGCCAACGCACCTTTTTCAGCTACATCCTTCTTAGATCTTTTGTTAAGTTGTTTCCTATATATTTCATGAAGCACGTCATCACATGGTCGTTCCACTTCAAAAGACAAACGCTTACGCACAATTCCTGCTAATTAAAAAAAAGTAAGGATCCTAAATATATTTCTAAAACTAGTTATAGCATACTAACAATAGTAATGAATTTTTACCGTTAGACATTACTACAAATATGAAATTGATATTACTTAAAGAATCTATATGTAGTTGGGATAAGTTACTAGTTTCATCCAGTGGACAGTTGGCAAGTTTAGGCAACTTAATAAAGTTTTCACATAACAAAAATAAATGTGTGTCTTAGTAAATCTTAGGCAGTTGGCACAAGTACAACATTAATAATAAACAATCACAAATGGGTGGTTCATACTTAATACACTCATTAAAGTGCATCTATGTTGATACACTAATTTTGGGCAACCTTAGAAAGTTTACATTGTTGGGCAACCTAAGTAAATGCACAAGTACAAAGGGATGGTAATTTGCACTTGGCTTACTTAAAAGAGTTTACTGTAAAGTCCAACAATTATTTCCACCTAAATTTGTTAAAAACACAACCATGGATTACGATGACAATTCTAAGTTTAAGGTTTATTTAGTGCATCCTTCATCTAAACATGCAGTTAAACTACCTAAAAATATCACTTTCAATAAACTAGTGGCGTATGTGAAGAAAAAGGTTGACGGTGTCAAAGACACACCAAATGATAGAGTCAGGTTATCTTACAAAGATGGTTCCATGGAATTGGACGTTGTTGATGATGAAGACGTCCAATTCTTCTTTCATGAACTATGTTGTAAGAATGAGCAAACTCAATCTATGTTAATTTCAACAAAAGAACCAGCACCTTCAGAGGTAAAATCATCTTCGGCTTCTAATCATTTTTCATTAGACATGAATTTTCCGCTGATTCACAATGATAGTTATCATGACACACCAAAGGTCGAGGATACCTTTTTTCACCAACCTGATCATTCACTTCCTCCGTCACAAAGAGACTCATTTAAAAATATGCCCACGCCACCAACTGCACCACAACCAGAATTAAAAAACATCGATTCCCAAAAAACGGATACCTTTTTTTTCAAACATAAAGAATTTTATAATAAACCAGAATGCATGTTTACTATTGGAAAGAAATCATTACTTGAGCACTTGGAATACAAAGTTATTAAATCTGATCCCACGAGGTACAGCGTGAAATGTATAAATGAAGGCTGCTCATGGAACATATACACCCGTAAAAAAAACTGGATAGCACATTCTTTGTTTCTAGCATCAACAATGTCCACACATGTTCAAGAACTGAATTACATCCTAATCATCGTAATGCGACAATGAAATTACTTAGTCAGTTGCTAATCGAAAAATTGAAAGATACTCGGAGGGTATATACTGGAAAGGACATACAAAGAGATCTGAGTCTTGAATGGAAAGTAAACGTTTCTTACAAACGAGCTTGGGGGGGGGTAGGAATTTGGCATTTGAGGTGTTGAACGGTAAACATGAACAATCGTTTGAGCAGTTAGCTTTATATTGTCATAACCTAAAGCTAAAAAACAAGGGGACTGTAACACACATCGATACAGACAAAGCTGGAAGATTTAAGATGGTTTTTGTAGCATTTGGTTTTGCGGTAAGTTTCGGGCACATTTATATTAATTGTTAGTATTATTCTTATACACACATCTTATTATTAATATTATTATTATTATTATTATTATTATTATTATTATTATTATTATTATTATTATTATTATTATTATTATTATTATTATTATTATTATTATTATTATTATTAGTATATTAAGCTTTAACGTATACTAAGCACTAATATATACTTAACGATACTAGATTTGGAGTTTTATAGCCTTCATGCGGCCATTGATTATAATTGATGCTGCGCATCTGAAAGGGAAGTATCTAGGAACCAACATGCTTGCTGTTGGTATGGACGGAAATAATCAGATTATTCCAATCGCTACCGGGGTCGCACAGGGTGAGACCGATGAAGCCTGGACATTGTTTTTGGGGTGGTTGAAAGAATGCATTGGTGAAGTGCCTAATCTGGCGATTATTTAAGACAGGCATCATTCAATAACAAAAGCTTGTGACACAGTTTTTCCAAATTGCTTTCATGGTTATTGTTGTCGTCACTTGATGATGAATTGCAATATCTCCCGTAAAAAGCATAAGGCTTTGTACTGGAAGGTGTGCAAAAGCTATACAACTGAAGATTTTGATAATGCAATTTCCGAGCTTCGTGCAAAAAAATCAGAAGCCGTCAAAAAACTTGAAGACGCCGGGTACGAAAAGTGGTCAAGGGCATATTGCAGTGGAAAAAGATACAATTATTTAACGTCAAACAGTGCGGAGTCAATAAATTCATTAACAAGGCACGTTCGAAAGGTACCAATAACTATGCTCTTGGAGTACTACAGACGTCTTCTACAAGATTGGTATTTCGAACGTCGCGAAAAATACTACGGTATAACTATATATTCGCCGTCTCACATTTACTTTTTCGATAAATGTTACCTGATGTATGCTTATTTTGCAGACGCACCGGAATTTGAACTTACAAAATGGGCAGCTAGGAAGGTTGAGCAAAGAATGTGGAAGAGTGCTAATTGGTAAGTAAGAGGCATTGCCATGTGTGCTGTGTACCAAGTTATAGACAATCGTCATAGTCATATTGTTGATTTCGTAAAGAATGAATGCAGTTGCAGGTACCTGCAATATATAGGTTGTCAATTACGGTAAATGTTGTTTATTCGTGTATGGTTTTTGATTACGAAGAACGTGCAGGAAATGGAAACTTTCGGGACTACCATGTGGTCATGTGTGTGCCGTGTGTAGAGAAGAAAAATTGACTAACTGTAACAAATGGGCGGAAACATGGTTTACAAAAACTGCACTTAAAGGCACATATCATGAAATGGTGTATCCTTTGGAAATAGAGTCAGAATGGCATGATCCAGGTAACTTGCAAAAGGTTAAACCGCCGTTGATGGACAAGAGGCAGGCAGGAAGACCTAAAAACAAATATCGCTTCCCATCAAAAAATGAGGAGCCAAAAGTTAGAAAATGTGGGAGGTGTGGTACTGTTGGGCATACCCGTGCGGCATGCATGGAACCATTGGCCAGAAAACAGGTAAACTAGGTTGTTCATTCAAATGTATATCTAATATTGTTTTTTAGTATTCTGACAAGATAGGTTGTATATGTTGTCAGAAAAAAACGAATTGCAGGACAGACAATGGCAAAGAAGTTATGCAAGAGATGGCACCTGAACAGGGAAAGCGTAAACATAGGTCAGGTACTCATTTTCAATTGAAAGATGACCCACAATCGCAAGTGGACGACGAGTATTTTCAAAATGGGAGAATTTACCAGGATTGGGATGTCGTACGTTGGGATGGTGAACCAAGTAACAGCGGTTGGGAGGGTTACGTAGATAATTCTGGCATTAACCTAAATTCACTCCCTGAATCATCAAATACATATCACTTGGATGATTTCAATAACATGGATAATTACTAGGTCAATTTTCTCTTTATTTAACTAATGTAATAGCTGCTAAATGGTTGTGTAAGGCTAAGTATGTGTATGCTTAAAGTTAAACACTACTGCATATGCTTGTGTGGTTTGATTATGGTTCCAAGATTAACTTACTGTATCATTGATTGGTGTGTTGAACTTTGATAAGTGTTAGAAGTAATAGTTTTAACAAACTATTTGTATTTTGTCATGAATAAAACGTTGTGTTTGTGTATGAATGTTTCTTTAAGTTTTATGTTCAAGGGCATGGTAAATAATTGTGAAAGGTTAGTCAATGCAAAAGGCCAGTGCAAAAGCAGCTAGAATTTGTCCTGTTTTGGATGTTTGTTCAGAAATAGTAAATCTTGTGAGCATGTGTAGGTGAAAAAAAAACAAATATAGTGACAATATGTGGATGGGGTTTAAAGCATTTGAAAGGCTGTAATTTTTTTTGGATGTTATTCAATAATATGGGAGCAACTGTGCATCATGTGACAAATGCTATATGAGGACATGGATTGGTGTCATGATAATACAAATACAGTTAACAGTAATGTATGTATTTGCTGCTTGCCTATTTAAAGACAGCAAACCCACCTTGTTAGTTAACCAGTTTATTTTTTTTTTAATTTGTGATAAACTATTGGGATAAGGAAATGTCTAGATTTCCTAGGTGATAAGCTTAGAGTTGATGCAAATTCTAACAACTGGCCTGATATGTTAGTCTTCTATTGCTACAAAGCCTCTGGCGAAGATGTTCGTATGGCACAACAATTGAATGCGCTTGCGGGAAGTTTACTTCAAATCACTGAAGAAAGGCTTAGCTTCATTCAAGAATTGGAGAGCGTTGGAAACAGGCATGCTCAAAAAACAGCAGAATATTTGAGGGGGGTAAATGGTAAAGATGATCAAAAGATCATGCAGATGTGTATCCTTTCACGGGAACTGGAGCTAAATGCTGCGAACAATGGCATCTTTATCGAGAAACTTAGGGGCTTGATGGATCTCTAAGTGTGTGTCTTTTCAGTGTGTTCTATGTTGTATGTGTCCGTTATCTTATTATGAGTGTTCTTGTAGTGCTTGTGTGTGACCCATGAAATGCGATTGTAAGATATTGAATTCAATAAAATGGGTTGTTAAATTTATATGAATTAAAATTTTTTCCCTTCGCACTTTTAGTTTAAATTGTATTTTGAAGTGGTTATCATAACAGTGTGTGTATATTAAGTATTGCTGGATAGAATTACCTCAGAAGTACTAGTTGCAGTGGTTTGTGTTAAAATAGCAGTGGTTTCTTCTAAACTAGCCGTGGTATCTTCTCAACTAGCCGTGGTTTCTTCTGAACTAGGCGTGGTTTCTTCGAAACTAGCCGTGGTTTCTTCTCAACTAACCGTGGTTTCTTCTCAACTAGCAGTGGAACCACGGCTATAAGCATTCTTGAAACCACGGCTAGAAGGATCAAACCACAACTTGTAATAAATATAGTCAATGACCAGCATACTCAACCTTGTATTTCCATAGGTACTCAAACATTCTTTCGCGATAGGCAAGAGCTGTTTCTGCAGGATCGTCAGACTTTAATGGCATGTTATGACTCAGCCTATATAGGTTAATGCAAGCCCATATTTCGCAGTCACCGTATTGACCTGTTTGGTTGGGGACATCAACACATTTTTGAAAGCTAATCTGATAAGCGTTGATATCTATGCCTTTTGCTGCAAACACTCCCGTTTTGTCTAGTAATTTTGGCAGCCAATAGTGAAATTTTGCAGGCATGGTATCCTTCCACCAAATTCGTTTGTTTGTAAAGGCTGGAAACGAATCATACAATGTCAAAACACCCGTGCTGATATGCAGCTCTCCTACCGCCCAGTGCTTGTCAGGTTCATTTATTGGAAATAGTACCTACATCATTTACGACATCAGCAGAACGCACCCGATGAACAATCTATACGTATGGCCATATGGAAAGAAATAAATACCTTTTCGACATCAGCCCAAGGCACCGGGTACTTTACACCATTTGCCCAATAGGTTCGTAAGAAGTCATTAACTACTTGCGGTGTGAAAAAGGGACCCACCATAGCCCAGTCGGCATCTGATGGTCGGAAATGCCACATCAAATCTACCCATACGTCAAGGTGCTGTTTACACATTTGGGCACATTATTAAAAACAAGTGGGAATCACAAAGAAACAATTATGGTACAATACTAACAACTGATTTTATACGCACCTCGTCCCTCAACCATCCATCCTTATTACCACCCGTTGCCAATAAACAGTCCCAAAACCGGCGATCAGCAATTGTGTCTTCATTGCCCCATGGGAAAAAAAACCTAGTACCATTATTCTCTTTCAAAATTTTTTGAACGGAACATGGCACAGTTACCTTTTTTGTTTTTTTCTTCTCCGTTCCAGTTCTCGACAGATTCTAAGTTAGAACAAATTACCTCTTTTAGTGAATGTTTGTATTACAAAGTAAGAGACATATAAGTTGACACTGTCAAATACCTCCACAAACGGTTCCAATGTATCATCAAAATCTGGAGCGTTAGGAGGGGATGGGGTTTGACAATTAACCCGTGTTGAACGCCTTCTCTTTGGAGTAGTGGCTGGTGGAGTAGTATAAGGTGAGGTGCAATATCTCCCTGGCTTCCTCTTCCATTTGAGCGAGTTGAAAACTAATCTGATATTTGCAGCCTAAAAAATAAAAACGATTCATCTTTTAACAAACAGCTCGTCTATCCAACAATTAAATAACTGCAATACTCAACTGAAGTTAAGTGGAAATGTGATATTCTATGGCATAAGATATTTTTAGTTATGACTAAGCATGTGGTGTCTATTTTAAGGACATGTACAACAAATCATGACTGTTTGTTCAGGGCCCTTTATTATTTTCAAAAGTAAATCCTCTGCAAAGTTGACTATGTATGTTTAACTGTTTACATGTGACTTACCACGTGGTGTCTATTTAATAGCGAAACCATGATCTAATTGTTCACCATATTTCCATCAAATATTTGCTCCTATTCATTTTCAGTTTCATAACCATATTTCCATCACATTAATTGATTTATGTCGAGTTCTAAGAGAGTTAGCTTTAAGAAAAAACACGATGAAAGGGAGTGGTCGATAAAGGTAGCAAGAGAGGTAATGTTTCCTGAGATTTATGAATTATATGGACCAAATGCTGAAGCTAGTTACCGATTACCAGCTGAAGTGCTAGAAGACATAAGAAGAGAGATATACGGTATTCATAAAAAAGAAGTTATAGAACCAACTGTCGGTGGTAACTCTAAGCAATCACAAAGGTTGGGACCCAATGCGCAAGATGTTGGTCCTAGTAGCCGTAAAACTAATGTTCGGAAGCAAGTGAATACGAATGAGACTCAAACAGTCAAGTCAACCATATTGCGCAAGTGTAATGATATTTCCTAGTTTGTAAAAGTGATGTATTAATGTATTAATGTATTAAATACAAATAAGTGAAAAATCAAGATTTATATTTTAATAATTATATCAACTGTAGCACATTGTAAAGATAAGATAAGATTCTTTACACAGTGTAAAAGATAAGTATTGGTACTGGTTATACAATTTACTTTTTTGACAGTATACTTTGAGACAGTATTTTATTCTAACTCAAGTACAACACAATGTAAAAGATAAGATTCTTGTTACTGCTTATATAATGTACTCACAACTCTCACTTTATTCTCTCTTATTCTCACTCAAGAACAATGGCAGCACCAAATGGAAACTTTCAAAATGATGAAGAAGAGTATGAGTTTGTCTTAAACAACTATTTGCTTTTTGACGCAGTGTTAGATGCTTTTGGGGAAGAACCAATGTCAGAATACGGTTCATATAGGCAAGTGAGTGTGTGGATGAGGACAAATATCCTTACTTGGCTGCGTCGCCAAGACTTCTACTGGGATGAGATTTATGGACTTGATGGGGAAGAGGAGGAAGAAGATGAAGATGAGGAAGATCTAGAGAATGAGGAGGAGGCTGAAAGTGAGGTGGTGCAGCAAGGTGAAATGGTGCAGCAAGGTCAGATAGTGCAGCAAAATGAGGTAGAGGAAGAGTTTCAAAGTGAGGTGATGCAGCAAAGGGAGGTGGTGCAACAAACTGAGGAAGATGATATAAACGAAGTGGAGCAACATGTGAATAATCCTACATTATTTGAAAATATTTATAATTTGGAAAATAGGATTAGTGCTCTTGAAATACTGTTTCAACGACTCAAAGCAAATACTGTTTCAAGTTATTTTTGTCATGACTTAAGGGATAGTACTACTATTATGCATGCATTGTTGTTAACAAATGATAAGATAAATAAATGTACCTTCACAACATCCTGCCCATCCTCATAATCAAGGCATATCACTTCAACAGGTTGTGTATCAGCCCCTTCCATAGTCGTTTCCTCAACCTCCAAATCCAATGTGTCTACTTGTGCAGCACCTTGCGCAGCGGGATCATAAACGTTGTCTACCTGTAAAGCCCCTGCTCCATATGCGGTTCTAACAATTTAAGAGTAAACTGCACAAACCATTCCCACCAAAGAGGTGGACTCCACACAACAATTTCTTTACCCTTCGCACTGTCATTTTCTTTTTCCGCACCATTCACATCCATCGATTCCTAGATAAAGGGTATGTGGGTTTAATATTGAAATAGAAAAAAGTAAAAGAAGGGAAAAAAAACAATATATATATATACGTACGTCAACAGGAGTTGGATCAAACCCATCGTAAGCAATGTCTGAGAACTCATCATTCAAATTTGGTAAGGCAGCACAATCAAATTTGTTATCCACCTGCATTATATTGTTGGAATGATGAGCATCTTCAGGACCTCCCGATAAAGCAGCTTTCATAACTTGGGTCATAGGCCCGGTAAACTCCTCGGAATCCGTATACATCAGCTTCTGCTTGTCATCGGATCCTACATTGGTCCTGATGGGGGTGTGTTCAACACTCTCCACCTGTAAAAAAGTGAACTTACTTAATTACCACAATTCAAATAACAGCTTGTTACCATTTTGGTGGAATGAAATAACAAAAATTCAAATAACAGCTTGTTACCTTAATCTCACCAACATCATCTTGTGACTTTATTCCTAAAGCTTCCTCAATTACCACAATTCTCTTTTGTACGCTGTGTAACTCACATAAGAGCTGTGATACAGCAACTTCTCCTACACGTTCTTCTATACTACCAACCCTGGACTTAAGGAGAAGCTCGGCACGAATGTGATCTTTATCTAAGGTATGTGACGCTTCCGCTTTGTCACATTTGATCCCATCTGGAACCTCAACGTTACCGACTACAACATCTTCAACCTTCTCAGGTTCATTCATATTCAACATTTCACCAAACCCAACAACAATCTCTTCTTCATCAGCTTTGTCATTGACACTAGACGTTTGACCTTCTGTAACAACTTCATCGGCGTCACATAAAGGCACATTTAAATCGGCTTAAATTCCACCGCATACATCCACATCAGCCATAGCTTCCTCTTCTTCCACCATCAGTTGGTCAGCCAACTCTTCTCTTCTTTCAACAAGTTGGGAATCAAGTTCACGGATGTACTCCATACTGCGAATGTACAACCGACAACTCAGCTCGGCATTTGTTGGTACAATCTTCTGTAATGGTCTGAAAGCCTAAATAACAAAGGAGATAACCTGATATGATAAATGCAATAAAAATATACAACAGTTAACTAATTTTGGGTTTTTACTTACCGGATCAAATAAAATTGCGTAATGCTTTTTTTCAAAGTTTTTAACTTTTGACCAAGCTAGACAACGTGGGATCTTCTCTGGGTCTTTGGTCCAAAACTGGTAGCTGTTTGGGAATGTCTCCATAATCCAAATCTGAAAAAACAAATACATCGAATTAAGAGTTAGTGGTTGTGATTATAGTGGTTGTGATTATGGTTGCAGTGGTTAGGATACCAGTGGGTGTATATGTAGTAACAGGGGATACAATTACATATCGTGTTGTTGCAGCAGTGGGTTCTTATGAACTAGCAGTGGATGAAGAGACGTTGTCAGTGGTTTGAACCAACCGTTTACAAATTGTTTCTATGTATTTATCTAGTGCGAAACCATCAACCATAACATCCTTAAATCTACACAAACACTTACACTTACTACAGAACAATGCCTAGGGAACAAAGCCAATGCCTAAGGAACAATGACAACGGCTGAATGACTATTCTGCTTATCTATGTTTCTCAAATATAACAATGAACACATTATTTAGATTAACCATCACAATATATACAAGCACAAATAATGTATGTTACAAGTAAAATCTAACCTTCAACACCCATGTAAATCCATACAGAGTGTATGTTTGTTCTTTTTTTGGATCTTTTGGAACGGGCTTCTTTGATTGTGCCTCAAGATGCCTAGGAACAACATTCACCGTTCTTTTATACAGATGACCCCACATGTATTCACCCCATGGATACTCATTCCATACACAAAAATCCTCAACATTCTTTAGCAAATGGTCAGGAACATTAAACCTTCCTTCCCGACCAATAAATACAAATGTTGCAATCACCAACAAAGCAACCCTCACAGCATCTTCATCGGATAACGAATCCCAACTTTCGACCGACTTTACCAACGCCAAAAGGTCATCACCCTTAACTTTTTTGTTCTTAGTTTTTTTTATCGGGAAACAACCGATCAAAAAAAGGACTATCTGTTAAACCCTTAACAACATGGCCGTGGTCACTTTCTCTTTTATCTACTGGTCCTAAACGAAACCCAGTTAGAAGACTAAATTGTTCACGGCCAAAATCAAAAACATTATCACCTAGTACAAATGTTAAAGGCGGACAACAATCACTAACTTTTGACACCTCAACTGCATTTTGATATAAATAATGGTATAAGTGGTTGTCAGAGGAATACTTAGGAAAAAATCTAACCAAGGGCCAAACACAGTTTCTCTAAACAACTTGGTTCTATTCACATTCAATGCACCTTTAATTGTAGCAATATGTTCTAATCTAGATCTGACCGTTAGCTTTGCATCAAACATGTTCGTCGTTGGATTCTTGAGATGTTGAAGACCAGGGCTTCCGTTTTGCAATGCACCTTTGATTGTACGATTAGGGCTTCCGTTTTGCAATCGTAGGGAAGAAGAACTAATGAGGGAGTAGGATTAGGCCGTTGGATTCTTGAGTTTGAGAGGGAAGGATATCTGTTTCAAGTTGCAGGTGAATTCTTGAGTTTGAGAGGATTAGGCGTTTTGAGAGGGAAGGTGTGTGTGGTGTAAGCAGTAGTGTGTGTGGGATGATTTGGGTATTTTGGGTTTTGTATTTAATGAAATAAGTGTATTAGGATAATAAATAATTTTTTGGGAGGTATAATTTGGTTTATTGAAGGTGTATTTGTATGGTATAAAGTAATATTTATAGAGAGTTGCCCAAAAGTACATATGTGTGGGGCCAAGTTGCCCAACTTATTTGTATTTAAAAATTATAAAAGGTACATTTTGCTTTTTCACTAAAAGACAAAAAATGTCAGTTGCCCAATATAGTAGGTCAAAGTTGCCCAACAGACCAAGTGTTATATTTGTAATTTGTAAGTACAATGTGGGCCAAAATATATGATAGAGTTGCCCATGAGGCATTAAGGGAAGTGAAAAAAAGTGAAGCATTTGGGATAATATTGTTGGGCAACTGGGGCTGGGGCAATTTGAGAATTTTCCCAATATTTTATTGGGTAAACATTAATCCACGTCTCGAAATCTGGATTCATACGTTTATCACGACACTCTAAAGATTGACATTTGTTACCACGTCACCAAGTTGACATTTAATATTTCACGTCAAGTTGATCTTTTTAAATAAAAACTGGAAGAAATATAAGCCAAATTTAAATTTGGTTGCATTAGTTTTCAATGTTGCCAATTTAAAAGGTTTGTTGTATACTTTTGTGGTTAGCATGATCAGATTGAAAACTTATTTTTGTTCAAAAAAAAAAGATTGAAAACTTATTAAAAACAGCTTGCTTTTGAATCTAAAACTTATGTTTTCTTATTCATATTCTCTACCAAACCTTAGCTTTTTGAATTCAACCTTCTATATCTTTTGACCATCCAAGATAAAGCCAAATTTGATACTCATTATGTTTCTTTTAGGCTAGCCTCAATAAGGACCAATCCCCATCGATCGAGAGGTTATGGCGATCGAGTGCATGTCGATCGTGTTTCTGTGGACCAAATCGATCGCCTCCCATTTTAGCCAATTCAATCGTTTGGCCGATCGACTCATGTTAACGTTTAAAAAATGTTTACGTTGCAATCCAAACCAAAAAGAAAAAACATTACCCTATAAATACAACTAAAATCTCACATTCCTCACAAATCTCACAACATATTTACACACTAAACTCACATTCGTAATGTTTTAATTTTATTTGAATTATTATGTAACGTTTTAATTATTAATGAAATTTTATTTTGTGTTAAAAATGTTTTTTTTACAAAAAAAAAAAAAAAAAAAAAAAAAATTGAACTTGGTCGCCCTTACTGGGGCACCTAATCGCCTGAAGGTCGCCGGAGAGAGAAAGCTGACGTGGCAGAGAAAATGAGGGGGATTGAATCCCCCTACTGGAGGCAGCCTTATAACCTTCTTTTATGTCCGAAGGAAAAGAACATGTAACATTCCCGAGTCAAGTTCAATAAATAGTAAAAAATGAAAACAAAACCAAATCATATACGAAAAGGAATTTAACTTAGACTTTTACACTTATTTGAAGATTTGCTTAACTTGTTTGGCTTGCAAGTTACGACAACCTTATTTGACACTATTTTCAACATGCTGATCACATTGATCGAGTTTTATTCAATTCAACAACAACAACAATACCCAATCTCGCAAAAGCGAGGTATGAAGGAGGTAGAATGTAGACAGATCTTACTCCTATCTCAGGATAAACCTGAGAGTAAAGAGATTGATTCTAGAGAGACCCCCAGCAAGTGCAAAAAGTGAATGTGAGAGAGGAACATAAAAAGTGCAAAGAGCAAGAGAACAAAACAAGAAAAGCAATCCAAAGACAAAATGCAAAAGGCAAGCAAAAAAGCAAAAAACGCATGAACCAACAAACAAAGAACAAGGAAAAAAAAAGGAGGAGCATATAAGCAAACAAAAAAAAAAGATGAAACAAGCAAACAAGCAAACAATCATACAAAGCAGAAAGGCAGGAAACCAACAAAAGGGAAGAAAAGAATAAACAAAGAAGGAACAAAAACAACCTAGAAAGAAAAGTCAAAGTGCAAAAGAGGCAGGGGCACGAGAAAACAAACATACACAAGGGGGCAAAAACACCAAGGAAAAGCAGGTAAAGAAAAAAAGGGGGGCTCACAACAAAGGCAAGAGACCTACAGCTAAGGCAGAGCAAAAGGGGAAAGTCCACTAGACTCCTAAAAAACTACAGGGCAAGAGCTAAGGGACCACAAAACCTAAAACGCAAAGAAGCAAAACAACAAAAAGAAATCTAGAAAGACCTAGGCGCAAATACTACAACCTACCACATTGAGTTTTATTGAATTCAAATCAATAAAGTTTATGTGTTTAGTTAGATAAACTTTCAGCTTTAGCTGTTATTTCTAGTATATCAATCATACAACATGAGTACATACTAAGTTTTGTTTTAATTTGTTTCAAATTAAAACGTAGTTGTATTAAAACGACTTGATCAAAACCTTACACAAAAATGCGTAACTGCTTCATAAATTACGTTTTGATTAATAAATTTTGACTATGTTAAAATAGATGTCATTTTCCTTTCAACCAACTGGGCTAGCTCAGTTGGTCATCAAGGTTTCCTTAAAATGCTTTGGGGATGGATATTTGACTACGGGAGGTCTCAAATTTGAGTTCCACTCGAGACTTTTACTCATGCAATAAAGGAGGAGCAGACGGGTCTCAGGGTCATCATACTGCCCAATTAGATGTCACTGCTGGACCTGAACCACAAACAACTAACAAGCCGTTAATGTCATTTTTCTTTCGACCCTTCAGGCGATAAAGGAGGAGCATGCGGATTTCAGGGTCATCATACTACCTAATTAGATGTCACTGCTGGATCTGAACCACAAACAACTAACAAGCCGTTAATGTCATTTTTCTTTCGATTATGTTCAAACAACACGAATAGTATATATACATTTTCTTTATCATCGCTAAAGTATCCCAATTATGCATTAGCGGAACTATTAAGAGCACAAGGTATGGTAGCCATTTAACATGCCATTCGTCGTGCTATTCGTGAGCCACCATACCGGCCAACATGCCAAAGTTGAGCCAAATGAATTTGAGTTAGTGAAATGGCTCAAGCCATTGGTAACTTTTGTGTTTTTTCTTATTTTTTATTTTGTGTATTGTGAGTGAGTGAGTATTTTTAGTGATGTATTTTGTGGGACCCAATAACAAGTTAGTGGTGTGTTATGAGGGAGTGATGTTTTAGTTATTGGTGTGTTATTGAATGGAGATGAGGTGACGCTGATGTGACATACTAATAACGTGTTATCGGATAACACCATACCTAGAGCTCTAAGAAGCATCAGAGGGTCCTCCCGTCCCCCACACTTGTGACAAGTAGTGTAAATAAGTTAACTTTTAGGAGTAATCAATATGTCTATTTCAACTAATTTCTTTCAATTTCTTATCCCTCCGAGTAGGTTCTTCTTTTGTATAATTTATAGCTGGCAATCTAGACCCGTTTGGGTCTAGATGGGTTTATATGAAAAGTGAAACGTATGCGTTAATGTTCGTCTAAACACCGCATGCGTCTAATTGGGTCATTTTTTAAGTTATTAGAAGAAGTATGTTGGGTCTACCTGGTTTGTTAGACTAACTTCAACATACAAGTTATCACTTTTTGTATATACCCATCTAGACCCAAACGCGTCTAGATTGCCAGCTGAGTGTATAACTAAATTGATACAATAATTAATAGGTTGTTTATAGTTACAATAGATAGATAATCTGCCCTTTTATTTATGCAAATTCATGTACTCATTTGACTGTTTTTGTTATAGCATAACTTTGTTTTTCTTTCTTTTAATCTACTCTCGTATCTACTATTATTTATAACTTTATGCTTCATACTTTGGTATATTTTATAAGTGCATGTATATATTTGGAATTCAGATAATTAGTTTTAATTCTTTAAATTACGACTTTAAGCTTACGAGTATTATATTGTTTGTTTTATCATTAGGTGTTTCTTCTATAAAAACATGACTATGCAAACGAATTTTAATTATAAAGACGTGCATTTTAAACTTCGATAATTTTGGCCCCTCACAATATACGTTCAAGTTCCGCGACCGCAGTTATGCAAGGCCTTTTAATGCTCTATAGCTATAAGCTATATGATTCTTTTCATAAAGGTGTTCCAAAAAGTTGTCGACATAAAATCAAACTACTAACACGTATATGGATTAGGTCGAAGATTCTTTAGTTTACACAAGGATTGAGATCCTCTAAAGTTTAACTCTCTCATGTTCTATCATGTTAGTTATATTGTGAGAGAAAGCAAAATAATGGGTCCCTTGTTTCAATTAGTTGTGATCCCATTTTATCATTTTCTTATTCTTATTGTTGATCGGTTCAACATGACCAACATGAAAAGGTAAACATTAGAGGATCCTTATCCTTTCCACAAAACTAATTCGTTTAGTTTACCATGATCTAATATAGCCACAAAGATGGAGTATAAAAAAGCAAGAGAACAAAAACATACAACTAACAAGGATATGATTCTCTATCAAACATAACCATATGTTTTTCCAAAAAAAAAAAAACATAACCATATGTGTCACTTCAATACATTAAACATGACAACATGACACATTCACAAACCAAACAATAATAAAACCTTGACAAGATTCATTTTCCAACAAAAACCCATTTCATATCTCCTCATTTCACAAAAAGGGTCACACAATATTTTTTTCTAAAAAATGAAGATAACACTCAAAGAATCATCTATGATAAAACCCTCCAAAACGACACCGTACAAACAAATATGGAACTCAAACCTAGACCTAGTAGTAGGTCGTATCCATATGTTAACCCTCTACTTTTTCAGACCAAATGGTTCTGAAAACTTTTTTGATTCTGAAACGTTGAAGAAATCCTTAGCAGATGTTCTTGTCTTGTTTTATCCTATGGCTGGCAGGTTAGGTTATGGTGATGATGGTGATCAAAGGTTGGTTATTGAGTGTAATGGTGAAGGTGTTTTGTTTAATGAGTGTGAAAGTGATTGTGAGATTGATGATTTTGGTGTCATTACTCCGTCACCGGAGTTGAGGAAGCTGGCTCCGACGGTGGAATGTTCCGGTGATGTGTCTAGTTATCCGCTTGTTGCGATGCAGGTATGTGCTCATGATTGTTTGTGTGGTACTCCAATGATTCTTGACTTTTTGGTGTTTGTGTTTTGGTACTTGGTTATGTTGTTTTTACATATTTAGTCCATGTAGAAGTAATACTTGCATTGTCAATATTAAAAAGTGTTGTCACGTCAGGATAATGCTAATGTTGAACATAATTTTCCAAATGTTGTAACCTTGATAACTTAGACCCACTAAACATACACATACACTCAACATTGTGATCACAACCATGCTCCACAACATTAGGATGTGATAGTATTTATAATGGCAATGTTACAAATATGAAAAAGTATAATGTTAGCTTTTAGTATAATGTTAGCTTTAGGTATGTTTCGATAAGGAAAATGATTGAGATGCCTAATTCATGTGACTAATTTCATGCCTAATCTATTCATTTAGTGACACATGTATTCCACTTATTCTCACTCCTCTTATTTACCATTGATTTTGCCATGTGTTCCAAGATCCTTGTTAGGCATCAAATTAGACACATGAATTAGTCATGCCAATCACTACTCAATATAGTAACTATGAACTGAGTATTTAGTTGTAGATGAAGATTTATAGGAAGCTGGAAAATAAAGATTATTTGATGTAGTTGTAGATGGAGATGTAGCACGAGCTAGAAAATAAAGATTAATTTTATAAGTTACACATGACGTAAGTTCATGAAAGATTATTAGTCTAAAATCTCAATAAGTTTTTAAACAAAGATTATATTTTAACTAGCATATGTTTTTTGAAATATAAGCATAATTCTTTAATCATCTTATATGTGTCAAACATGCATTTAGTGTATCTAGTTAGGCGATTCAAACTATTTCTCAAAGAAAATTAACCATTTAAGGTTTAATTTCCATTCAGCATTGTGAAAATGAAAAATGTTGCCCGCGGTTGCTATCTGCTCGGTAATTTAGTTTACGAGAGCTGATGTCTAAATGTCCAGTTGTTTACAAATAAACAATTAACAACATTGTGTGCTCTTAGCAGTTTTACACTATGAGCTTTAACGTCACAAATTTTATGTTATTCAAATGACGTCAAGGATTTACATTATTGACACAATGACACGTTACATGACATGTATATCGAGGTAATTCTACTTGTTAGGTTTGCAAGGAAAAAAAAGATGGTGTATATGTAGGGCAATTTAAGTATTTGATTTTTTCCTCTATTTATTAAAACTATTTTATAGGACACACAAGTACATGTTTGCATTCGTTTATATCAATCTCGAACAAATTTATATAGGGAATTATATAATTGCAAATTTGACCAAACTTGTGGGGATGTAGTTGTATCAATTAAATGCTTGAGGGTTAGAAATACGATTCTTTTAAATAACAAGGAGGCTTTTGCAAAGTAACTATAAATATCTTGTACCATGGTAAACGTGTTGCCTATAAAAGACGTAAGTCGATCATATGTGGTCCTGTAATCATATAGGTCCACGTTGTCCTTTGATCGAATGCACTGATTAGTTAAAACCTTTTGATCGAATATCATTTAAATGTTTGTAACATAAGTTTTACTTATGAAAGGTAACACGTTTCAAATGTGGTGGAGTTTCGCTTGGATCTGCAATACATCATACATTATCTGACGGGCTCTCGTCGCTTCACTTCATCAACGCGTGGTCTGATGTTACACGAGGGTTGTCTGTAGCTATCCCGCCTTTCGTTGAGCGTACTGTTCTTCGTGCTAGAGACCCTCCAACTGTTGTGTTTGATCATGTGGAATACCACGCCCCTCCTTCCATGATCAAGAGTGCAAAGAAGGACAAATCCGAGTCTGATCATGTTAATGTGTCCACTTCCATGCTAAGGCTTACTTCAGATCAAATAATTGCAATTAAAGAAAAAGGCAAAGGTGATGGAAATGTGTATCATAGCCAGTATGAGATCCTAGCAGCTCATCTGTGGCGATGTGCGTGTAAAGCACGTGGACTTGATAATGATCAGTTGACTAAATTGTATGTAGCTACCGATGGACGATCAAGATTAATCCCACCACTCCCACCAGGGTACTTGGGTAATGTGGTCTTCACTGCTACACCAATTGCTAAATCGGGTGAGCTTGAAAATGAACCATTGGCTAACACTGCTAGAAGAATCCACACAGAGTTAGCCAAAATGGGCGATGAGTACCTACGGTCGGCCCTTGACTACTTAGAGCTGCAACCAGACTTGACAGCACTCATTCGAGGACCGGCCTATTTTGCATGTCCTAACCTCAACATCAACAGTTGGACTCGTCTTCCAATATATGATGCAGACTTTGGGTGGGGTCGACCCATTTTTATGGGACCTGCAAGCATACTATACGAAGGCACGATTTACGTTATACCGCACCCTAGTAATGATCGGAGTGTGTCATTGGCGGTGTGCTTAGACCCTTCTCATATGCCTCTCTTTGAGAAGTACTTGTATGAATTTTAGATGAAATGTAAGTCTTAAAAAAGTTGATGCCGATTTTGAGAGAGAAAACTTTTGGGCATTGTACTTGGATCGGATTATCGATACTAGGCGTGTTTGAAGTCTTTCAGTTGAAATTTGCAATTAACCTTTGTACCGTTTGTAAATTTTGTTGCTTTACTTTCAATGAACATTTAGCATCAACTGTTCATATTTGTACTTGTTGAAATTGGGGGAGGGTTTCAATAATTATGATGTGTGGCAAATGTAGTAGCAAATTCAATAATGTGAAAGACCTACTTAACGTTTAATACGGGCACTCAATGCATAAAGACTTTGGGCCAATTTGGGTCAACCATAGAATTATATATCGTAGAGTACTATGTTTGTTGAAATGGGACTTGGGTTTGATCCGATGTTTCAAAAATCTTGAATTGATAGTCGGTTAGTTGATTTTTTGTATCTTATAATCTGTCTAAGCGGGATAGAGGGGATTAATCAGATTATTACTTTTGAAAAGTTTTGGTATTCTTGAAGAGTTTTAGGTATTTCTGGTGATTATTAGGTGTTTACGGCAAGATTTGCTTTATACCAACAACTTGTAGTATATATAAACAACGACTATAAGTGATTAAAACAAATTTCTGACATGTTTATGGTATTTTCAGCAATATTTGCAGGTTTTCAATAAGTTTGACCACTGTTAACCACCATTGACTGATTTGTTTGACCGATTTGCACAAATCGAAAATGTTGGTGGCTGATTAGCCCCTAGCGGCGATTAATCAACCTTGTAAACCTTCTTTGCAACACTGATTTCAACAATAATGAATGCTACTTTCGGTAATCATACATTATATATTGTTTTAGAATAAAATACATCGTTCATCCTTTTGTTTGTATAAAAAATACACGCTGAGTTCCAAATTCAAAATAAATACATCCAAGGTCCCTACTTCGCATTTTTTTTGCATTGGCCCAAGTTCCCTTTGACTAACGGGCGTTAGTCAATATCACTTAACTACCTCACGTACCTTTCACGTGAGGACATAAAGGTCATTTCACGCTTTGATCTCAACTCTAGTTATGTTACATTAGGACGATCCAACCATCGCCTTTTGATTATCCCAAAAATTTCTATCACAATACCTCCCCAAACTTTTCTATCTCTATAAAACTTAATCATCTTCTTGATCTTTCAATTGTTGTTCACACAAACCAGTTAAAGACAAACCCAATACATAAACCAAAACTTATAAATGCAAGGTTTTTAAAGAATTTCTTAAAAGGACATTATTGTAATACTCATAAACAGATAAATGATTTCATGCATATATTCATAAAACAAAACTTACACGATTCTTAAAGAAACAAACATACTACATAATCATCAACTACATAAACATGGACACAAAACATCAAAACATCAAAACCAATCGCATCTTGAACCACTAGTGACAAAGGCAACATTTTCAGCTCCGTTCTGATTTGGGTCCTCTCGTTTACATGATCCAACACCTCTTGGCACACGTGTAACAAGTCTCTGCGAATGTTCCATTCCCTACATATTTCCATATGGATATGCACGATGATTTGTTCTTTTAGGAAGCTAGAGTCTGTAGCAGTTGTCAACTCTTGAAGAAGATGCATCATACTCTCGAATTGTTTTGAGCTGCGTGTTTTTTTTCTTTTATTTTTTTAGGTTAGCGTGGAATGAGAAAGTTAGGTGGCTTTAAATAGATAAGATTATGGCTGAGCAAATCCACCCGAAAAACGACCCGAACCGACAAACCGACAGAAATCAGACTGAACCAACCTTTTCGGTTTTGTATATTTATTTCGGTTTTTGTCGGTTTCGGTTCGATTAGGTTTTTGTCGGTTTTTTTTGTTCAAAACCCGAAAACTGACCCGAACCGAGTTATTCGGTTCCTTTTCGGATTTGATATCCATTTCTTGGTTTGAGTTTTCCCCTTTTTCAGTTTTCGGGTCAGGTCGGTTTTTGTTGGTTCGGGTGGGGTTTGACCCGATGCTCACCCTTAGATAAGATTAGGGGGAAATGAAATGATTATTATCTGGAACGTTTTCCCAAGGCATACTCAAAAACTTGTGAAAGACGGCGAGTGAGGTTTAATGAAAAACGTGTTATGCTTACCAAATTAACTACCGTTATAAAATACACTAGTCATCCCTAAAGTTGTACAAAAATGACCCCCTTAATCCCTAAGGTTTGTATCAAATAAAAGAGTAAAATATTAACGAAGGTTCGTACCATAATAACTACCATTATAAAATACACCAGTAGTCTCTAAAGTTGTACAAAAAAGACCCCCTTCATCCGTCTGTATCAAAGAAAAGAGTAAAATATTAACTAAGGTTCGTACCATATTAACTACTATTATAAAATTCACCATTCGTCCCTAAAGTTGTACAAAAAAAATACCTCCTTCATCTCTAACGCTCGTACCATATAAAAATATATCGGTGGTCATATAAACTTTCAAACAACAATTAATACTACCCTCATCCTACACATCACATTTCGTTTGAGTGTTGCAGCCACCAAATACATTAAAAATGAATTCACCCCCAAATCAATCCCTTGATATAGACGAATATAAACTCTAACCAACCGCCATCCTTCATCCTTGCAACCACCACCACAAACGCCCTGACACAACCACCACCACCAAAACCATAGTTTCATCTCGAAACCTAAATTTGATAATTATGTTCAAAAGCCAGTCAGGTTTCGCGGGTATTGTTCAAGCAGCTAAGCTCCATAAAATAGTGTATATTCGGGATGGTGGGGAAGATTCTATAATATCAACACATCAGTATATTAGGAAAGTTGTTGAGGATGTGGGAGAAGATGAGGATTTTACACGCGGGCCATGGTTTAGCGTTGTTGAGTTTGTGAATGCTAATGGGAGGATCGTGATTAGGGGTTTGGGCGATATCAAAAACTTTTGAAATAATTGGAAACTTGACCAGGTTGTTGTAATAATCAAGTTTTATACTCCGAAAGCGCTGGCTGATCTCACAGTAACACTCATAGACCTTTCAGGGGCAATTTATGGTACAATTAGTCCTAAAGTCCTTATAGAGGGTGTTTATGGAAAGGCTATTACCGTAGGAGCTGCTTTAATACTTCTGATACTTCAATCATATATTTTTTTTAGCTTTGCTCGAGTTTGCAAAGATTATATATGTGTCCACCGACGCTTGTGAATGACGTTTATCATCATCAACTAGTTTCATTACTTCAGTTTTAATTTTATCGATGGTATGTGAAAGAGAATAATACATAAGAATTTTTTTTGTGTGATTCACTTGAGATCGAAAGTATGGAAAATGAGGAGTTATTGTGGTGATGGTTTGTGAAATGAGGAGGATAGGAATTTATAGGATTTGAATAGACAAATATAATGTTAACAAACGGCTAGTTTTGAAAAAATCGAGAAGTGGAAAGTTTAGGGACCAACGGTGTTGGTGTTTGGAAAGTTTAGAAGTAAAATACAAAAATAAAGTGAAGAAACGACTAGTTTTTTTCAAAATCAAGAAATGGAAAGTTTAGGGACCAACGGTGTTTATGTTTGACTTAAGTTGACTACAAAGAACCTAAATATGTAAAAAAAACACATTACATTAAAACGTTAGAACATAAATATGTGCTTTCACATATTACAACATACCCAATAATTCAACAAAAATTGACTACAAACACAATAATCAGGCTTGTGGCTTAAGTTGTGCAGCTCTTCATGAGTACCACAAAGAAGTATGTCTGCCATTTCCCAACTTATACCAAACATTCTTTATGACATATTTCTGATTTCCAATAACTCCAAATGGCGTATTCAGTAACAAAAAGATGTAGTCAATGCAATGCATTTAACCAATGCAAGTGGTAGTACTTAAACAAATATGTCTTAAAAGATTCAAATACACTGCCCAAAACTAGATCTAAGGGGAACAAATACTTAATGTTTCACCAACATATGAGAGAACACAAAACATGGTCCATTATCATCAAAGACAAAAATATGTACCCAACCACTACATAAACACATGGAAATACACTTAACTCCCACATATTGCATTTGATTTTAGTGCTCTTAGGCCTAATATCCCACTTCTCACTCTAACAGGGATTCTTCGTTTTTTAGTATTTCCATCAACAAACATAGAACCTCTTATTGCAACCTCTGCTTTCAACTGTGCTCTTAGGCATAGTACGCAACCTGTTACACTCAAAGGCCTTCTCTTTCTATGCTTGCAACCTTTGTTTTCAAGCGTCTCGTCCACATCTTCCTATTTAATCACAACAACCTAACTAAGATCATCATCACTATCCAAAATGATCACATTCGAGTAAGTTGACTTACCTTTTTCTTCAAGCATGATTTCATATGTGACGAAGACTTTGTCTTATTCCTTTTTATCAGTCAGACTATCATGTATAATCATTATTCATTTTCTTTTATTAGCCACCCTGTCATCTATAAAGATAACCAAAATGAGAGAAATAAGAGACTGCTCATACTACTGCCAACCATTCACCTAATGCTCAACAAGGCTAGATATACTAATGGGTAAATCATTAGCTTGGCTACATCTCCATTCAAGTAACTACATTCCAGTGATTACCAGTGTAGATCCCAACCTCACAATAGATAACCAAGGAGTTCATTACATGAAGGCATCACCAAGAAACAATGTAAAACTCCAATCTCAATGCGGTTGTTAGACAATTAGCTACTTTTCCATCATATTGTCACTAATGTCTACAAACTTGCAGCATCATTCCTCACAAGTCTATAAACATAATGAACAATAATTTGGCATCACTCAAATGCTAATGTTGCTGTTTTAAGATCGTTTAGTTATAATGTACGTTATGATCTAGTCACTAACCTTTAACCATCTCGAATTAAACTTAAACAATTAGGGTTTTTGGCGAAATGGGGGGAAATAGAAGATATTAAGGTTAAACACTTGGGTTTTCTGTTTTGAAATGTTTAGTTTAGCAGGTGAAAAGCAAATGGCCGTGGTAGATCTTTATGAGTTCTCATATTGAATATGGAAGAAAAAGTCGTTTGTGTTTTAATTTGGGATAGTTTGGTATTTAATTGGGGATGGTTTGGTTTTAATTGGGATTTTGGGTAAATCGGTGCATATAAATGGCGGGTATGTTGATAAGAGTGAGCAACTGGGATTTTGGGAAAATGGGTATATAAATGGCGAGTATAATCAAAAGGGTGTCAGGGGTTAGAAAATATCCACAAAAAGTACTTGGTCCGTCCCAATAAGTAACTAGAGTTGAGATCAAAGCGTGAGATGACATGTATGACCTCACGTGAAACGCACGTGAGGTAGTTAACTGATATTGACTATCACCCGTTAGTCAAAGGGACCTTGGGCAATGAAAAAATTGTGAAGTAGGGACCTTGGACTATTTATTATGAATTTGAGACTCACCGTATAGTTTTTATACGAACAAAAGGACGAACGTTGTATTTTACTCTTGTTTTTAACTAACTGGTTAACCTGTAACACGGGTAAGTATGATATTAGCAAAGGCGGAGCCACATGAAGACTAGGAAGGGCGATGACCCCCTTAGGATTTTTCATATTTACATTATTTACCTTTATACTTATGCATAATTTATGTTATAAACCTTAAACTTTTTAAATAAATTATGATTTGGCCCTCCTAAGTTTCATGAATTACCCTTTGGCCCTCTTAAAAAATTGACCAAACTCCACCATTAAATATTAGTTGGTAATAACAAACTGACTGATGAAATCTCTCTCACTCTTTCGGCTTTCCCCTCCCTTAACCCACCACTACTGGTATTCGTCAACCACCGTCAAAAAACACAAAAATGGGTTAAAACTATTAGTTTTTACATAGTTTACGTGATCAAGATAGTGTCGTAGCAGACTTTTTCCATAGAATAATCAAACGCCATATTTACACATAGAACATTTAATAGAAAGTGGAATAAAAGCATGAAAAGTATATATCATTGGCACTGTTCTAAAAGGCTTGTAAAAGCCTCGCAAAGACGTGAGACTTGGTCATGCCGTCACGCCGTCTTATGACACATGTTTTTATAAACTCGATATTTATGAGTTATGATATAAATATATAAATATTTTCATACTTTTTGACGCCTTATGCCACACCTTTTAAACGCAAAAGATTCGCCTTAACCGCAAAAACGTGAGGCTTGGTCATGCCGTCATGCCAAACCTCACGTTATTTATAACCTTGATCATTGGTGACGAATTTCCACTATCAATTACTAGTATTTAGCTTATACTGTTAGCATTATTATGCATGTACGGATTCTTAAAGTCGCCATTCCTCTAGAAACTTTATCACTTAGTTAGAGAGTCAACTTACTTTTGGGACAATCTAATCTTGCACCCCATATTTTCCTTCTCATGCATCTCATTAGACCAATCATTGGCCAATCATTGGCTCAATGATTAGTTTCTTTTTTTTTTGTATAGTTTTAAGTTTTTTTGTTTTGTTTTGTGTTTGTGTATAGTTTTATTTGTGTAATGTATATATATATAGTGTTTTTATTTGTAGAGTATATATAGTGTGTATTTATTTATGTAGTGTTTTTATATGTAGAGTATATTTATTTGTGTAGTGTTTTTACGTTAAATCATTAGACATTAAAACATTAAACAAGTACAACAACAAATGTATTCAATATTACAACGAAATCTACTCCACATTAAGATTATTAATGTCATCTATAAGCTCATAGAGTATTCCACTCGACAGACATGCGTGATCAACTGGATTTCTTGCCAATTCCAGTGATGCCTCCAACGTCTTTATTCTTGCCGTCAACAAATTGTTTTGAGCCAATAGCATGTTGATCGTTTTATCTTTAGTTTCGCAGTTTGAGCACTGCATTGAAGAAGAGGCTTCACCAAAGTACTTTTGTTGAAATATTTCCTTCCACATGAAGTATCGACACCCATAGTCTTTAGTCCCTGGCTGTTACATGATGAAACAATTATAAGAAATGTATTCGAAACAAACAAGTTATTGATATATTTACGCAAATAAGCAAACGTTTAATTATTTACCTTTGACAAAGGACATGCATAATACTTCAGACCACAAGTTTTGGGATGTTGGAATGTTCTTTCAATTATAAATCCACGTCGACAGCGACACAAGAAAGGATTTTCTTGTTGCAACTGGCCAAAAGAATTTGTATAATTATTCACAACGTAAATTAGTAATATGACCATTCGTTTACTATAAATCAATAATCGTCTATACATGTTTTGTCATTTACAATACAAATCAGTAATTGTCCATACATGTTTTGTCATTTACAATATAAATCAGTAATCGTCTATACATGTTTTGTCATTTACAATATAAATCAATAATTGTTTTCTATGTCGCTCTAAACATCCTCTGTCGTTGAGTAAACAGATGTGCCCATCCCGCGGCTGTGTCATTTCTGTACCATCTCCATAGTGGGTGATTATACGGGAGTGGTGAGTTTTCATCAAGAATCGCAAGAAGCAAGTGAGCACCATGGTTTTCCCCCACACGAAGCAAAACAACGGGGGTCAATGTTGGTGCTGTATCTGGACCATTTCTCAACGGAAGACACACAATAGATTGTGAATTGGCTATACATACAATAGGACGGTTAAGAGCTGTAGCAATAGCCACGCCCGTCTCTGGCATAGTCATCCAGTAACCGTAGGGTGCTGGACCATCAAACCAATTCATCGAGTTACGAACATTTGGAAAATAATCCCCCCACATTCGCCTGTAAACTTCCTCGTGAATGTCTACCTCTTCCCTGGCAATAGCTCGCATCATGGGCCACATTCGTTCCTGATGACCAAAAGCTACGGCAAGAGCTCGATAGCCACAATTTCCATCACCTGCCACGTTAAAGATCCCTAGGATCCAGCGTCGGAAAAGAGGTGGAATTTGAGCTATAAAATATTCGCTAATGTCATCTGGAACGTACAAGTGGTGTCTTAAGTCGCCCTCGCTAATGTCATCGCTAGCTTCTTCATTTAAGTCTGGGACGTTAGAAGGCCCTCCCACATAAGAACTATGTCTCGCAACTTCTTTATTTAAGTCTGGGACTTTTTTAGGTTTTGTGTAGCTTCTGCGGTGCCTTGTGGGGGGTTCTTCGTTCAAATCCGGGATCTTTTGTTTAGACTTGGATTTGTTGTCCTTTGCGCTCGGACGTCCACGATTATCGTCTTTAACAGCAGGTTGTTGGGCTGACACTGATTCAGGAGCGTATATACCTCTGAGCCTGTTTAACATATTTTTTTTGACAAACGACGATGCTTTGGTAAAAACACTTTGGAATTTTTGTACGTCATCTTGACAAGAAAAATATTCAGGCTCTTTAGGCCCTTGAGGCTCTTCAGGATATTGAGGCTCTTGAGTATTTCGGACAACTGGCCAGGGAACGCTTAAGGTTCTCAAAAAATTATCAACAAAACCAAGCGGAATAGGCAATCCTGTATTTGAAAAAAGGAACTAGTTAAAATTATCGGTATTGACGGGGATAATAACTTGATAGGCATAAATTTAAAATACATACCGTTTGCTTTAAGGTAATACAGTTCGTGATAGCATGGTAAACCATAAACTAACCGCAACTGATGATCACATTGATGTGGGTCGACATCCCGTTTACTTTCTGCGAGTAACAGTAGTAAAGCATCTCTTGAAACATTATAGCGCAATTCGCTAAATAGCTTATCCTTACAAGCATGCAGTTTCTTGATTTTGCTTGTATTCAAATTGGCTCGTATCGCAGTTTCTTGCGCAACTATAATCTTGTCGACCGAACACAACAACGTGTCTAAGCTGGACTGTGTGGAGCCCAAGTATAACTTCAACAGCGCGTGTTGACTCTCAACCCTACATGTTGTTGTCTGGCCGAAGCTGCGATATTGATCGGTAATGTATGACACAAACATGTTGTCGTAATGTCGCAGCCAGTTACGGAAATACCGCAAAACATCTGAGAAAACAAAGAATTAATAAAGTGAGAAAACAATTCGAGTAGTTATTTATTAAGTAATAATAAAAAAATGTATTAATCGGTAAGTACCCTTTTTTGGACTAATAAATCTTGTAGGTGCTGGTAATAATGCGTGAACACTTCTTCGGTCGGCGCTGTAACCATCAAATCCCATGTCCAAAAAACGGACTCAAACTCCTTTACCGAATCGAATTTGTTTCTGCAATGCTTGAGCACATTTTGATTGATATGCCATCGGCAGAGTAATCTGTTTGAGTTTGGAAATTATTCTCTGCATGCCCCAATCAATGCTAAATCTCTGTCGGTGACGATAACCCGCGGGTAATATTGTTCTTGTATCACCAACTTAACATATTCCAACACCCATTTGAAATTTGGCTCTTTTTCCTTGTCCAAAAAGCTAAACGCCATTGAGAATGTTATGTTTGTTGGAGTAACCCCAACAATTGTAAAGAATGGCAGTTTAAACATCGTGGTGTTGTATGTGGAGTCCATCAGCATGATTTCCGGATATGTTGTTCACAGGGCATATGACGTCTGGTGAACAAAAAATATTTCATCCAGCTCATTGGTGTGGTCATTTACCCTGGGGTAATATGTATAACATTGACGCTGCAAATGTACTAAGAGGAGTTGTATCGGAGTCAAATCACCACGATTGGCTCGACGTATCTTGTCTTGTGCATTGTATATCGTTTTAATGCCAGAAACGTTATTCAGATCGCTCTCTTTTATTGTAGAAAGTATAATTCGTGGTGCTACATGCTGTTCTGTCAACTGCTTCACCAAAACTAACTCGCTCTCTTTTAATCGCATGGCTTGTGAAAAACCATGGAACGAGTCTACGAATTCATGATTATGCCTCGGACACTTGACCCTCAATATCCAACCATTTCGACGTTTTATAAATTTTGCTAGTAATCTGAATGGGCAATTAATTTTAGCGGTACTAGTCTGCCGTTCAAGTTCATCTTCTAAACCTTCACGTGCAGACGTCCCATTTCTAGAACACAACAATTCGATAGAGTACTTATAGCCCCTATCTGTTTTAGTTCTTCCTTTAACAATAAGAAAACCAATCGATTCAGCAGTAGATTGCACCCAATCAGTTAAAGCAACTTCAGTACCGAACACCTAAAAAATAAAAAACACAACAACTTTTACAACTTTTATTTTTAACAAACTTTTATAAAAAATACATTTACAACTTTTATTAAAAAAAAAAAAACTAATACAACTAATACTCTTTTACAAAAAATTTACAAGTTTTATTAAAATTTAACAACTTTATTTATAAAAAAAAAAACTAAAAATTTAACAACTTTTATTAAAATTTAACAAATTTTATTAAATTTTACAACTTTTATTAAAATTTTTTAACAAACTTTTTTTTTTAACAAACTTTTAATAAACTTTATTTTTTAACATAGGGCACGCGCGGTATTTCTCACCGACGCGCCCTACATCTAATGTTTTAGATTCGGGTTTTTGAGTTTTTATGTAAAGGAAAACTTGACCTTGTTATAAACAAATTTGAGTGAGGCAAAAGTGTGTTTGTGTGTGTTTTGAGTGTGTGTTTATGGAGTGGCGTGAAGGGTGAAGGAGGTAAGGCTGCACCCAACTTGACCTTCTTTTTTATACATGGAAAGTGATAATCTTTTATGAGTGATGATACATGGGCTTAACTAAATAGGCCAAAAATGAGACCTAATGCATAAATGTATTGTACAGTACTGTTACTGTACAATACATTTATGCATTAGGTCTCCTTTTAGGCCTCTTTAGTTAGGTCCATTTATCATTTTCCATCTTTTATTTTTGAATATTTTCAAAATAACAATGTAATCGGCAATTAAAGCTTCAAAGCTTCTAGTTGTGGTGAAGAATTTGCAACTCATTACGTATCAATTTAGGAAATAAGGAAATAATGTTTTTGTTGCAACTTGAAGCTTTGTGTCTTGTTTTATGTGATACGTAAATTAAGGAAATAATGTTTTTAGTTGACAATTTAGTTGGTATAGTACTAGTATGAAATTATAGTCCATAAATTATGCTGTTTTAGTCAATATATAGTACTAGTATGAAGTATTTTTATGAAATTATAGTCCACAAATAATATTATTTTAGTCAATATTTTTGTAAATGGGTTACAGCTTCGTGTCATATAATGGGAGATCGAAGGTTTTGGTATTCTTGATGTTGGGTTGATGTTGTTGTTGGTATTCTTGAGGCCTGTTGATGAGTGTGTAAATACTCATCGTTTTTGTACAATATAAACTGCAAAATCATCTGAAAACACTCAGAAACACATCAAAATGATCAAAATATCACAAATCAGTGTTTTATGTGTTTTAAATGATGAAAATATCAAAATCAGATGAAAAACATATCAAATTTGCAAAAATTGCAGTTTTAGTCCCCCAAGTTTCAAAAGTTGTCAAAAACAGTCCCTGAGCATATAATTTCAAAAGTAAAGTCACCAAAGGTCCTTTTAAAATTATAAGTTGTCAAATTTAGTCCTTTGGTGAAAAATATCAAAAAGTTTGAGAAATTACAAGTTTAGTCCTTCAACTTTGAAATTTGGCAGAAATGGCCCCTGGAAAATTGCAAAATGGCAATTTTGGTCCTTATACTTTTTGAGAGTGTCACTTTTAGTCCTTGGAAGAAACTTTTCAGAATTGGCAGTTAAGGTCCCTTGATTTTCAGATTTTACAACATTAGTCCTTGAAGTTTTAAACCCTTTCACTTGATTTTGGACCCCTGCCCAACCTTTGGCCCCCTGTCAAAATACATTGTGAACCCCCCCTTGGATTATTATATCTGGTCAATATCTGGTCAAAATCCTCATACCCGCCAAAGTCTTCAACCTCTCAACTGCTTTGCCTGCAAACCAGGAAACCCCATCCCCCCTCCTCAACCTTATCTCTTCCCTGTCCCCCCACATCTCCTACAATCCAAAAGACTTTGATTATCACCTTTCCCACACTCAATCTCACCCCACATGCTCAAAACCAAACTTCCCGCCAAAATGCATCTATGGCCAGAAATCACTTGGGCCATCCAATGGTTGTAAAAAATGGTGGGAAATGCTCAGGAAGAGAGAGAAATGAAGATGGGTATAAAAGATAGGAGAAAGAAGCAAGCATAGGCAGTAGTTAGTTATATAAAATTTTCTTAATGTCGTTTTTAAGCTTAACATGTATTAACTAGTTCTCATTTGTATTTCTCAGTTTATTTGTATCAAACAAAGGCATTCAAGTGATTTGCAACTCTGTTTAAGTTTTAATTCAAGTTAATGTTCATTTTCATCTTTTAAGCTCACTGTTGAAATTTCAACTCTCAAATCCCTGTGTCAAAGATGTTAGAAGCTTATTTATAAGCTTAAACAAGCTTATGATAGCTTATTAAAGCTTCCTACAAGCTCATATTACAATTTTAAGCAGTTTTATCCCATGGTCAATGAAAGTCAATCTTGGACTCTATGTGAAATGGAAGCTGATATGGATGTTGCAGTGGTGTAAATGGGTTGGATTAGGCTTAATTAGGATAGGGTTGATCTGGTTTTGGCCTGCAATAGTTGGATACAGTGGTTAGTACCTGTTTCATTTTTCAAGTTTCAAGTCAGATTTTGCATCTTATGCTTGTCTATGAATCTGTGATCACCATTAGTTTAATCTAGTCTATTTAGCTTTATTAATGATATTTAAGCTTAGTTTGATCCTTATTACAAGTTTGTTTAAGGGTTTAGCTCATTTTGATTGCAACACAGTTAGATAAAGGGTGTTTGGATTTGGGATTTATACTGTGTTAGAGGGTCTTGCAGTGATAGGTTTTAGTTGGTTCAAGTCTTTGTAGTCCATTTTAGCTAATATCTGTCATTAACTTGTGCATACAAACCTCCAAAGTCAAAATCTCAGATAATCTGTCCATTTGCTTACTGTTGGAGTTTTATCAAGTCCAAATCTTGTTTTTGTGTTTAAAATTTCATAAACTTTGCTTTTGTTAACTTCATTCCATCTCAATATATCATCTTCAGTTCAAAAATCATGATCAAAACTCAAGAAAGTCAACAATTCAGTTTTACTTAAAAAGTCAAAAGCTAAAAATGTCAGTTTTGGCCAACATAGGTTGATTTTTCATGAGCTCAGTTCTGGGCCAATTTCAATGTAACTTGTGGTTTTGAAAAGTACTCTTGGTCTATTTTCTTATGTGTATTTTAGAGGATTTTTGTAATTTTTTCTACAAGCTCAATAGAGCTTGTCAAATAAGGCCTAAGTGCCCTGTGCAAAACTCAGCTTATGCTGAGTTTTTCTCAGGTTTGTGCATGTCTGCACAGGGCTCATTAGAGCTCCTCAAGGTCTGTCCTTGGGTTTATTGATAGCCACCCAGGTCTTCTTCAAGTTCCAATTCCTGTTTTCATGTTTCTAGCTTATTTAGGTGCTTATATTCTAGCTTAAAGTACCCACCCTCTCACTGTTTTTAGCTTAATTCTCAACTCATCAATCTGTTGTAATCAGCTTATCAGAGGTTGTGGCTTGTTGAAACTTGTTCCATTTTAGTTCTTTTAGCATACTTAGGCTTCTGTTTTGGTTTGGTGCCCTTTGGACTCCATTTGCTTATTTAAGTGCTTATTTCAATAAGCACTTACTCATCAGTTTCATATTTCTCCACATAAGGGCCTGTTTTTCTAATTTTCCTAGCTTCCTAATATCATTTTAGACTTTTCCTGAAATTCTCAGATTTTTCTAAGTTGTTTTGCTATTTTTCTTAATTTAAATTAGTTTTTAATCATTTTTAATTAGCTTTTAATACAAAAAATTAAGAAAAGCTTAAAAAAAAATAATTTTTCAATTTTCTTAAGATTAGATAAATATAAGAAGCCTAAAAAGTATTTTTCCATAATTTTCTTGGTTTAAAAAGTATTTTCTAGCATTTTAATTAGTTTTAAATAGTAATTAATCAATAATAAATATATAAAAAGTCTAAAAAATATATTTTCAGTTTTAAAATTAGTTTTATCATATTTTAGATTTTTCTAAGTCTTAATTTCATTTTTCTAGGTTAATTTTGTATTTTCTTGTATTTTAGTGCATTTTAAATACTTAATAAATAGTTTTTAATTAATAACAATTAAATAAATAGTTGTAAAAATAATTTTATTTTTCCAATAATTTTCTAGTATCATTAGGAATGTTAAAATGTATTTTTCATATTTTTAGGATTTATATTGTATTAGTTTCACGTTTTATTTTGTACGTTACGTAGTTTTTAATTTAAACGTACGTTTTAGGTTTTAAACGTTCATCACTTTAAATATAGTGATAGCGTTTATTTAATATCTTTTATCTTTTTAATTTTCTTAATTTGCATTTAAGTCGCTTTATTTTATAAACTTTTTCAGTAGTGTAATATTCAATCCTAATCCTTTCTGATCGCTATCATTAGTGATCATTCTATCGTCTGAATCAGTATTTGCACACCATTGAGTCTCCGTGGGACTTAACGACCCGGGAATTCATTGTATTCTCTGATCTTCATTGCATTTGTGCTTAAGCTGTTTTAAGTCTGTTAGACTTGACGGTTTGGCACAGATCACCTGTTGTTGGTATTCTTGAGGCCTGTTTAATATCTGTTTTTGGTTTCGAATTTTTTTTAAGATCTTGTTTAAAAAATTCGAGATACGGCTATGATGATAAAAAAAAAAACTTTTGTTGATTTGCAGCCAAAATGATTTGTAAAATGAGTTTTGCAACCTCCAAATTTGCAGCCAAAATGATAAAACGATAATAATCTGAGCCTATTAAAAATCTCGATATGTCTTTTTGTCGTTTTTTATAAATTTTGCATGTGATATTGATAAAATGTAAAATTTATTACCTCATTGGTGTAAAATGGTGAACTAGACATTTTCCGAAGCCAAATTTATTACCCCTGCTTCTTTGTGGTATGAGCTGTGATTGCTTCTTTGTGGTATAAAATGTGAATTGTGAATGTGATATGAACTGGGAATTGTGAATGTGATTTCCTTTATAACAAAGGAAAGCCTGCAACTTTGAGAATCTTACTATTGTGAATGTGAACTTTGTCAATGAAAAATACTTTTGAGATAAGCTATGATAATAACCGAAACCGAATGGACGGAAAAGTGAGACTTTATCACTTTGCAACATTCAAATCTGAGCCTATTAAAAATCTCAATAATTTTTTGACTACGTTTTTTTTAACACAACGCAAAAAAAAAAAAAAAAAAAAAAAAAAAAAAAAAAAAAAAAAATACTAAGTTAAGTTTACAAATTTACAAAAAAAAAAAATTACTAAACATAATGATTGAAAAAAAAAATCTTTCTTTTCCCTCAAAAATCTTTCTTTTCCCTCTTTTTGTTTTCTTCCGTCGGCAAATGCAAGATCCAAAATGTGCTAATCTTGTGTAATTAAATTGTGTCATGCAGACTGCAATACAACCTTTGGGACCACGAGCAATAAATGAAGAGAGATAAAACCCAAAAACCTCTTATATGGGGTATTTGGGTAGTAGGACCCGTTAATAAATGGCAACACTAATTAGTGTGCACATTGATAAAAGCGACTTTTATACTAACTCATATTAATGATATTGCTTATTGGTTTTTTAGTGAGTGGTGACAATTCAAGATGGGCTTATGTGTTATGCAAAAAAATTTGTCCACAACTCATGACCCACTTAATGTCAAAGTGATTGATAAAGACTTGTTAAACTTGTAGGTACAAAATTCAAATAAGAACTAAATGCATTTTGTTGTTGTTTGAAACTGTGTTAGGTCTAAAATATTGAATGTCATGTTGCTGCAAGCTAAATTTCATGATTCATTCATTGTTACCCCTACTGACCAATTCTATGAAGAGCAAATAGATATAAAAAACATACAAAGTTTTTTCTTGTTCAGGTTACCAGATGTATCCTCGTGATCATTTCAGTAACACCGAATGTATATCTAATGAGGTTTGAATCCGAGACCATTAGTAAGCAACTTAGATGACGTAATATTAGGCCGCTTGGTGGTGGTCTAGTGTTGAGTAACTAACACAAAACATAAAATACAACAGTCGAATAAATAATATTTGTAATATCTGTATTACTTTATAATATATTTGAGATTTGCTTATAATAGAAGGCTTAAAAATATCAGGTTACACACTTGCTTATAAAGGAAATATTTAGTCAAATACTAATATTAGTAACTGACATAATCTTTAAAATGAATTTAATTTATGTAATTAATAATATAAATGATTGTAACTGAAAACGTTTAAAATGCAATTAAGTAAATAACATTATTAACTTTCGGTTACACAATTTAAATTCATATTAAATTACAGGTTATTTGTTTTAGTATAAAAAGGACCATGAAGAGATGATAGATTCATTTTAGAAAGTGATTATGTACAATTTGTTAACGTGGTAAAAGAAGAGATGTTGGCTTAAGATGGTGAAGTCAACCACAACGTTTTTGCAATACTAGTAATTGACGTTTTTGTCTTCACATTAGCACCAATTACGACGTGTCATCACTACTACCGTGTACCAAAATACCACCATTGTTGCTTTCTCCCTTTTTGGTAGATGTGAGCAAAAAAACCTAAAAATCCGAAACCAAACCGAAAAAAACCGAACCAAAATAACCGAACGAAACTAGAAACCGATGGTTCGGTTTTTACTTTTTTCAAAAACCGAAAACTTCGGTTTGGTTTAAGTTTTCATCCAAGAACCAAACTGTAAAAACCGAACTGAACTGGTTTAATTATATAATAATATATAGCTGACATAATATAAATAAATAAATCAAATTTATAAATTCATTTTTATTTTGTGGGTGGATTTATAATATATTTATTATAAAGTTTATATGTGTATTTGTAGTGTACGTGTGTTTACTTGACAATATATCTATACATATGTGACAATTATTATAGTATGTGTATGTTCACTTAAATGTGTGTGTCTTATGTATATATATTTGTGTAATTGTAAAAGTACGGGATAAACATTGTTAGACTTAGATTTACAAAACAATAAAGAATAATTACCAATTTTGTATGTAAAACAAGTTTGTTAGTATAAATTGGCCACACCCAAATATAAACGGTTAAAAACCGAAATAACTAAAAAACAAAACCGAAACCGATAATAAAGAAAAAATCCGAACCGCTAAAAACTGAACGGTTTCGATTTTGCGTTTTATAAAAACCGAATATTTCGGTTCGGTTTCGGTTTTAGCAAAAAGCCGACCCAAACCAAACCATACTCACCTCTACTTTTTGGTTTCGATTCATTGCACATGTAATACTTTAATGTATAAAGATGATTGTAATGCTTCAATTGTATGTTATTGTGGGTTATTTGGTTACATAAGCACCCGCCGCCACAATATGCAAATACCCCGCTATATAGTGCTAAAGATGTATTTTGCTTGACGATTCAACAGTCACATAATTTTGAGTAAAACGTTCCAGAAGACTTTCTCAAAATAATTGAGCGGTTAGGTATGGATCCATTATGCCTCATTATATTTTCCATTAATAACAATATCTCCGTCACCATCACCATCACAAAAGATTCATCTCATATAGCTTAGTTCGATTAAGAAATAGATATCACAGTCAATAATTAACATCATGTCGTGTCCCACTGGTTTAACTTTAACTCGAAAACGAGAACATGGTTTGCTTAATTTAATTAGAAATATTAAGTTTGGAGAGCTTGTTTCAAACCAATGATTACTCATTCCGTCACATAATAAATATTTACTATTAATGTGACATCCAGGTTTAAAAATTATATAGTTAATCGACTGTTACATTTATCTTTAAATATTTGTGATTGGTTAAAACTGTAACTTAGCATTTATTTTTGATTAAAGTAAAACAAGGTGGTAACTTGTTATGGGTATGAGATGAAGAAAGTAGATTATGAGATTAGTAGCTAAGTTTTCGAGTCCGTGAGGACTCTAGGCTATTTAGTGAAATTTAAATTATATGATATTGACAAACGAAACATCTAAACATGTTGTATATATAATGAATAATTAAGGTCGAGCTCACTACTACATATTAGGTCTTAAGCTCATCTATCTATTGATGAAAGTTAAATTTCTAGTAGCGGCTCATGTAAAAGGGCTCAGCTCATCTATTCAGTAAGGTCGAGCTCATCTACAATACAAACAATAATCTAGTTTTAAGTGTTTTAATAAATAAAAAATCTTAATCACTTCTTCCACTTTAGGTACAGTTCTTTTGCTATGATTTCGATTGTTCTTTTATGATTAATGGAACACCTAATTGTCATTTTTTTCATAACTAGGGATATTTTTTTAATATATTTTATATAAAAACAAGGTCAGTGGTGGATTTTTCAAGCGCTTTACACAAAAATCGAGTTAAAACTTTGGTTAACCAAATTAATAAAACAAAAAGTACTAATTTATGTAAGTGATTACGATATGTATGCCTTGCTAGCACTGAGTTTGAAAGTCACGATTTCTAAAATCATACGGTCGATATCAACTAAAGTAAGCTATCTAAAAAACACTTTTAAAATTCATTAAATAACCCAACATTCTAGAAGGTTTAATAAAAAACTAATGGTAACCGGACATTCATGTGAGATTCCTCACGTCTCATGTTCACTTGGATTTCGTTTTCCCTTTTCTTTTATAGATAATTAAATATCTCATCCTTTTGATTAGTTTAATACGATTGAGAAAGATGATGAGCTTGAATCAAATGCAGGTTGTCAAATTAATGTCAGAAAGTTGTTCAAGATGTGGGCGGTTCGGCATTTAATAGTCCAAGTACTACATCAAGGATTAATGAACTGGAAAGTCATATGTTGTATAGGAAGCTTGTGCTAATGGGTGATGATAGGAAGCCGCTAAAACCTTGTAAATCAACGCTTCCTAGTTCTACTGTGGCTTCTAAAAAGGTTGATGATCCGTTTAATAAGGATAGTGTTAGTGAAGTGTCTGAGGTATACAACGAAACTACCAGTTTTATGGCTTCTACGAGCTCCAATGTTAATAAAGTTTCTAAAAGTGGCAGTGTAGTAGGAAATAAAAGCTTGTATGAATAATGAAAGAAAACTTATGATGAAGACCCGTATGATGATGATGATTGAGTTGATCCTATTGGTTTGAGTGATGCTCAAATGCAGTTTACTAATGCCTTTGATATTAGTCTTCGTGGTCAACTTAAATATAATTTGTGGTAAGTCTCATAAGTGTGGCATGTCATTCATATGCTAGTTTGGGTTTAAAGCACAATTGGTACGTTTGTTATCGCATAGTTTTGAGCCGAGATATGAGATTCACTCACATTCGTTGTACTTTAAAAAAATTTAATAATGTTATGAATATTTATTATAATGATTGTACACATTAATATCCCCTAACTAGTAACCCCCACCTTTATGATTACTTTGTAACTTCCAATATTGTACTTAATATCATTCATGTTGAGGTCCTTATAAATAGAGGCACCTAATATGATATGATACACACCAATAAGAAGTTCTATCTTTCCCTTTCATATTCTCTTATATTTCCTTGGTTATTGTTCATATTGTGTTACTAGGCTCGTTGTTATACAACACGTTATCAGCACGCTCTTGAAGTGGTTTTTCGATCTAGGTAACTTTTAAATCTATTGTTCGTATCTTGTTAATTAGACGATCGATAGTTTAATTTGCTACTGGTAATTGTTATACAATGCATGTATTCAATCTTATGTATGTGTATGTGATTGATTTATAATAGACTATATAATTATTACTCTTTACATGTTTATATAATTTCTTTTTTAATGAAAAACATTCTAGTATATATCGTGTTACATTGAAGGGAGTACTGTAATTTATAACTTTACTTTTAATTAAATGGTTAATTGGGCTACTTTAGATAGCAAGTCATCGCATTTGCACGTATTTTCCAAAAAAAAAAAAAAAAAAAAAAAAAAAAATTATTTGACTTACATATTTATTTTGGAACAGAATTTGACTTACATATTATACATATATTATAAGCATTTGGCTTGAATGTAAATTATAATTATATATAGGTTAACATGCATGTATTTATACGGTAGAACTGTGTGAATAAATATCACGTATGCTTATATAGTCACTTTAGATATTGTTTAGTTAAGATGTTTTTACATGTGATAGACATGCAAATAAGGTGTTTAAAAAAAAGAGAAAAAAAAAAAAAAAAAAAAAAAAATAGACGTCAAGAATTTTACATGTGATGTTTTGTTCCGATTATAGTTCGTAGTTGTATATATTACTAGATGAAAAATAAACCTATTTCAAGTCCTCTATGCATGGTTATATATTTAGTTTACAGTTTATTGTGTCTCATTCTTTTAGCATCTAATTCTCATTTATTTGAATAATTTCAATAAACTAATTTTTTAGTCTTATTTTAAAAGTTGTTGAGGCTTGTTATAAGCCAACTCTATTTTACATCAAACTAAAAAGTTTTATCGACGATGTGCTCGACTGAATAAAACATGCAAATATGGTCCATCCGTCTGACCATCCATACTTGATCAAGTTACTCGAAGTAACAAAAGTTAAGAGTGAAATTTCGAAAGACATCTGTTAAGATTAGTATATGATAGTAGTTAAGTAATTTGTAAATTATGTTTAAAGGCTTTGGCTTAGAGTGCATCGGTGGTGTTTGCTTATGAGTTTGGATAGTATTAAATTTTCGTCCGTTACTTTCGGCATTATGTGATTATATAACTTGCTCTATATGCCAGTGTATTGCAACTTTAAGTAATTTTGTATTAGAATGTATGATATTGACACTACTAGAAGTAATTTAACTATGCTTTTTTTGGCTTATGATTTGTGAATTTTCTTTAATTTATTTGTTTAAGTTCTGCTAGTAATAAGCATTTATCTCTATTTTTATGTGCCTAAAAACGATATATAGTTTGCATATACTCTTTGCTCATTGAGTTTTGCATCATTTGAGTTTATTCTATGGACGCCATTATAAGTATTTATGTTTTAGATTTTTGATGCTAAAATTTGGATATTTGAAAATAATCACGAAGGCATGATCAACAACGTAAATGATATATCTTGAAGAAACAAAGGCGAAGTTGTTTTTTTTGAGATCATTTAAAAATTACAGCTTGTGTAAGCTTATATATGATAAGATTTATAATGAGGTGATTTATGAAAATTATGATGATAGATGTTTTTCTAAATTGATGTTTACTTATTACCAAGATAATAATGAACTTTTAATTTAGAGGATATAATTAAACTTGTCCTCTGATTAAAGATAAATATGTAATGCCCAAATATTACTCTAAAGTTTGCAATATTATTGTTAAGATTGCTTAAAGAGAATGAAGATATCAAGATTACTTAGTTGACTCAAATTATGCGATTACGTTTGTTATATAGGTGTGCATTATTTATTACGTGGTTTTATATGCTTACAAGACCTTCTATTGAATGGTTAGTGATATATATGTGTTTCTTGTTTGATAATGCTATGGGCTAATGTGCATACTATAGTGAACTAAGTTGAAGCGATAAAAGTACTTATATCAGTTTAATTGAAGAAATGTGATGATGCATTAAGTTCTCCGTGTTATGGAGTATTTGATTTTTATATAACAAGATGCAACTAAAACACATGTGGTCATAAACTAGAGTTTATGAGCCAGGATTATTTATTGGCATGACCGGTTGAACCATCCCGAATCAATAATGATGCGAACCATATACAAGAACCTTGAGTTCTTCAAAGGTTATTTGATTAGTTTTATTGTTCTCAATGGAAGTGCATTGTTCACTTGTTATCACCAAATTAAAGTAAGGACTTTGTCCTATGAAGTTTTGAAAAGAATATAAAGGGGATGTATGTAGGTCTATACATCTGCCATGTGGATCATTTTGAGTTTTAAAATCGATGCATCGTCAAAATGATCATCAAATACGCAACTTAAGGTTAGCGTAATTAGTGGCTCGACTTATAAAATGCGAGCACGGTTTTCTACATTGTATTATTGAGAATGGTGGTGAAAACTTCCAAGTACTGGGCGATTATTGGAATAAGTGTTGAACTTTATGTAGCCCAAGTTCATATGCGAATTGCTTTTGTTGAAACGTTCATAAAACGTCTTCAGTTGATTGCAAAGCCAATAATTATGAGAACAAAAAAAATCTTAGATTATGGGGCATGTTATAAAATATGAATTCGCATCATGCCAACAAGATTAATGAATACTCCCCAATAAAATGGTTTATGGTCACGAACCATATGTTTCTCATTAAAGTTTATGTATATGTGCGAAACGTGTATTGAAAATCCACCACAACGCACAACAATGGGATGTTGTAATTGATAATTCATTCAGGGGGAGAATGAGCAGCGAGAGATATGGAATGAATTAGAATATAAATGTTGATCCTCAGACCAATGAATATGAACTTGAAGGGACAATTTACATTCCAGATCTAGTAATTGCCAGACTTGCTTATTGACATAAAGAAGTGACTAGATCATATATACGCTGCTAGTGCTCCAATTATAATGTATGTCCTAAAATGAAAACCAATGATTGGTAGTAAGTCTATGGCACGTCTGCGACGTGATAGACTAATCGATTCCAAATAAAAGACCTCGAATGAATAGATAAAATGGAGCAAGAAAATTCAGATAGTCTAATCGAGGTAATAAAGACCCCATAATAATTCTCTTATAGAGAAACTAGACATGAAGGTAATTGAAAAACCCCGGGTACTTGAAAAACTATGAGATATCAATAAATGATATATTACAATGTCTAGTAAAGTGTGGAATCGAAAATATAAATGAATCGACGTCGATGGTGATATTGTATACAATAATATATATGATAATGATTATGTAAATAAATAAGATAGCGCTATAATCATGTAACCACCGGTAAATTTCACCTCGTATTAAACTAATATAATATTCCAACGAAAGAATACATGTCCATTTTCTACGTCCAAATTTTTTTTTAAGAAACAATATTCTTTTATTTGATCACAAAAACTAGCCAATGTGATGAACTCACATCTTTAATAAACATAAACATCTTTATATGTAAAACAATAAAGGTTTTCAACTTTTATTTACCACTTTACGTTATTTCGTTAACATACTTATTAAACTTTCGAACTAAACGTTAGCCATTTATTAGAGTTTTCACGAAGCCCTAATTTATTTTAGCTATGATTTTACACAACTAAATCATAATTCCTAAAGTACAACATTTTATACCTAGAGTACAAGTCATTAAAGCACGGAACCTAGCTATACTTTAATTTCCGTTACAAGCCCTAATATACAACTCTATGAGTTTATGTACATGATATATTTTCAAAATACTAATGTACAAGTCTTTCAAGCATAAGTACAAGTCCTTAATGCATAGAGTTTAATGTTTACATAAAATCACATTATAAACCTCAATGTACCTACCTTAAAGCACATGATACAAACCTATATTGCACAAGCCCTTAAAATTGACTTTTCTAAATTTTCAAACCTAATGTACAACTCTCCAATGCTTGTGGTACAAGTATTTTATGCATATATGTTAAATATATCATTTACCTAAGTTAAACTAGTAATTATCTAAAGTAAAATTACAAACCTAACTAAGTATACTACATCTCTACACTCTAGGTACAACTCACTAAGGCCTAGGTACAACCCTTCAATGCCAACGCCCCTCCCCTTTTACCCTAGTTAAAATTTAACTAACTAAGTTACCATTTAGTTACCTAGTATACATGTAAAAACCCTAACCACAACTAAGTACTTGCACCATAGATGAACACATCATCATGTTTCACTCATCCCTTCCACCCTTGGTCAAAATTTCGACACATAGACTTGTTTCTATGCTACAAATTAAACAACCCAACCCCAAAGATCACCATACAACACCATATGGTCTATGTATACACACATCACCATGTCCCTTAGGATTGTTACAATGGTAAAATATTGTGGGAAATATTCTTGGCTTCCATTTCACCACATCACGCCACTAACATCACCACCACATTTCACCTCACAAACCCTTATGAACACTTCATCATGAAATGTGTACAAATATTAACCATGAAAACCCTTGCTTCCTTCCCTATATAAATCAACACCATTCCATTTTTTTTTCTTTATCACCCATTCGACACACACACACACACCTCTACATTCTGATTTAGAGTCCCAAAGTAAGCAAAGGAAGGAAGAAGTCTTGTTCAAACTAGAAATCCATTTGGTCTCATTTTGGTTCTTGTCAAAACCCAAGAATGTAAGTCTTTTAAACTCATTCCATTTCGTTCTAACTTTTAATATCAATTGCATGATGTTAAAAAGGATTTTATAAGGAAAACGTAGCAATTTGAATCACTTAAAACGAGTACACGAGTCAAAAGTTATGGTCTAACGAAGTTACCAAAAAGCTGTTAAAAACCTCCTGTGGACAGAAGCGTCGGGCACGCGAAACGAGGCATTTTTGGTCCGTTTCATGAAAAACTTAAAACACGAAAGTTGTCCGGAACGACGTTTTCTTCAAAAACTCAGGAGCACGGGTCTAGAAAACGCAAAACGAAGCCAGAATTTAATAAAAATCCCAACAGTTGTTAGGTATATCTTACAAAAACGGCCCAACACCCCCTAACTTGCCCCGCATCTATCTATTTGGTGCTAAAGGTATTAAGGCTAACCAAAGCACCGTTATAAACACCACCTAGGATACTACAAAACGCCCCCATAACCCGGTCGAGAAGCCTAGTCGTCATGCTTAAAAACAGCTCTTCATTATGGCCAAACGTCATAAACGCCAAAAAGCTTTTTACAAACAAATATTTGGGAAACATGGGATTTTTGATAAATTTGAGTAAGAACTATCTTAGAAACATTAGGAATGGGTAAAACAACATTTCAAAAGGTCGCATGCAAAAGATATGGAGTTTTATGGTTTAAAAACGAAAATTGCAATTTGGCAAGAATAGCCTAAGTAGCCCTTTTCCGTTGTTAATATTTTGCTAATTAAAGGGTTTCAAAGCATGAGATTTACACCGTCTTAAAGGGCTTGCTGCAAAGTTTTTAACGCCTCAATAACGTCTTTAAAAGAACTTATAGTCTATTTTCTAATTAACCACAAAGAGGGTGACTCACGGACATTTTCATAAAAAGACCTTGTGTACACTTTTCAAAAATTGAGTCGTGGGAGTTATAGGATGATGGGAAATGACTTAAAAAGAGTTAATAAACATATTACAACATCTCTAGGTGACCCCGTAAAGGTTAATGGGTTAAAACTGAAATTTTCATAAAACGCGTCGTGGCCAAGTAGCCATGTTCGTGGACTTGTATCTTTCTAATCAAACAGAACTAGGACATGAGACTTATACCATTTAGAAGCACTTAGAGCAAAGTGTTTGAAGGGTCAAATGCGCTGTAGAAACCCTAGCTGGTCTTGTGTAAAATCTGCCCTCTTTTAGCCCCGTTATCGCCCAAAAACAACAAAAAGCACATAAACCCCCTACTTTGGAAAATCATTGCGACAAAACCGTAAGAGTTTAAGACCTCTAGTTTGAACCATTAGAAAAACCACCAGACAAACTCTTGAAAGGATTAAGAACGTAGTAAAAACCCTTTAAGTCCTCGCTTTTATTCACCCGCACTTTTGTCCACTTATGCCAAAAACAAGTGAATTTTCTTATAAAATTTCAAGCATAAAAATTGTAATTTTGGTAAGATAAAGTTTTTCTTGGAGTAGAAATGTAATTTATGTGAAGTTAATTATACAAGGGTTGATTTTGTCAATAAGCCATAGTTGAGGGTTTAAAGTGTCATTTTTGAAAGTACAAGGGTAAAAACTGTAAATATTTAAAATTGTAAATTATAACATTTTGGAAACATAAATTATTTAACAACTTTGGTTTTGATAAAAATTTATTAAGAATCATTCGAGCCATTAAAATAAGTATGATAAGTATTATTAATTTTTGAAGAGACTTCATGTTATCTAATTATCAATAAAACATTATCGTCGCATAAACTTGAACACGAATACTAAATACATGACATACCAACTCAGGTCGAGAGTCGGAGCAGTTTGTTCATATTATCTAATTTGTTTTCCATCCAGACTACAATAACACCGAGGTGAGTTCATAGTCCCACTTTTACATATTTGTTTTCAAAACTTGTGGGGAGATACATGCTACTAAAACCGAACACAAGTATTTTTTTGTATGCTATCATGATTGATATTGCCTAAGTACCTACTGTTGCCACTAAAAGTCCCTCATATCATGAACCATTAATCACTTGCGAGTGAACGCGAATATCGTGAATAGATCTATTGGCAGTTGACGCCCCATTTGGTTAGCCGGATAGGTAACCAAATGCACGCTATTTGAGAATACTAGGAGAATGGCAAACTCCTACTGGAGGGCATTGTTGCTCACATCATCACTATGATGTTTGTAACTTACGTCATTATTATGACGCCGTACTGTTAAGGTTTGCGTGTCATGAGACTTAGGGCAATATACTGTACTGCAATATTACTGATTTTACTAATGCTTATCTTGTGTTCAACTGATTATTATTCAAACACTATGGATTCACTCAACCTTTGTGTTGACTTTTTAGCATGTTTATCTCAGGTTCATAATTTAAGAGGATGGCATGGAAGGGCACGGATACTCAAGAAGGCTATATTATCATTCGATAACTTATTTAATAAACTGTAAAACCACTGGGACCTCATTTTGTAAACTCTGATATTTATATAAATCGAATGATAAATCTTTTAAAATGATACAATTAGAGTTCGTTTTCTGTTATTGTAACTGTTGAGCCATGAAGTAACACCCAGTTTGAATTCCGCTGCGTATCACGAAATTGGGGGTGTTACAAATCATGGTGAGGATCATGGAACTATGGAAGCATACCTGCAGGAAGTGCAGATGTATAAATGAATGGCCAAAAGAAGTAAAGACGCAAAGAACAAATGAAAGATTAAAATCTCTTGTGACGAGACATGGTTACTGGGACTTGAAGTCCGTATATATGAATGTGTAAAATTATTGGATATGCATTGGTCATTATGAGAGAGCAAAATTAAAGTATTGAAACTATTATCTTTAAGGCATAATTGATGGCACACAAATATTTTCGCAAAGACTTTGCATATAGAGACATGATCTCATTTGGTGGATCCAATAATCTATTTAATATTTATAAGTCTGGTGATATGATAACTAATCGATATGCGTCTAAAACAAAATGAATAGAGCTCATTTGAAGTTGAGATTCCATGATGGATATAAAATGCATGAAGCATGTCTCATGATTTAAAATGCTGAAGCATATAAGAATTTTTTCAAGAATAACACTTGATCAAGTTGAATAAATCACTATATAAGTGAAAGGCAATATGGTATAAAATTTACCCATGTTAGTTTTAAAGAGATTTATATTTGAATATGGTATAAGTTACATATGTTTTGATGAGGTAAATGTGAATGGAACTGATGAGGAGATCTTCAAGATGGTTGAATACCTTGAAATGAAATACAAAGTTTTGTCTTATTTTATGAATTAAACGTCTTAAAAGATGAAATCATTGTACGTAATGAAAGCTAAAGAAATATGCTATATATCTTTATATGGATAAACAATGCTCATGTTTATGAGGTCAATTGATGAAGAAAGACCCCTTTATTATAAAAATGATGATCACAATATCGATTTATAGGTTTCATAATTAAATGTATATAAAAACATTGATTGTTCTCACTAATGGTCATAAATGATATCATGTATCATTTACTTTGCATTCGTCGATACTATATAACTTGTGAAGTACGAGGATGTACTCGTATAATGATAAGTAAGACATATGTTTAATCCTTCTTTATATGTGAAGGTTAAATGGAGAACACGTGTTTATATGAGAATCAAACATATATTCTATCAAGACATTTACTATATTGACATTAAAGAAGTTGGTTTATTATATTGGATTGCACCAACTAATAGATTTAAGTGATGTGATCATCAGGGGAGAGAAGATACGCGTTGCACTCTTTTTTCCTTGACCATGGTATTGTCCCATAGGGTTTTTCGGCAAGGTTTTTAATGAGGCAACATCCCCGAGCGTATAAAGGAATTATGTTTTTTTTCCCCTTCACTAGATTTTTGTCCCACTGGGTTTTGTCTAGTAAGGTTTTAACGAGGCATAATCCTCAAATGGACATTCAAGGGGGAGTGTTATGGATAATTATAATATGGATGTCCATATCTTATAGGATACTTATTAGAAGTATTTGAGTTATATTAGGAGATTAGAATGTCTGACGCTCACAATGGTTGATCTCAAACTCGATATGTATTTACAAGTGGAGGAACTACAATTTCATGACGTTCAGTTAAGCAGACGATCTCAGCGACTTCATCCAACCATGCAGAAATTCTAGCGATACATGAAGCAAGTCGAGACTGTGTTTGGCTAAGAAGTGTGATACAACACATACGTAGATCATGTGGTAATTCTTCAGAGAAGGAGGCACTAACAGTTTTGCATGAAGATAATGCAGCATGTATTGCTCAACTTAAAGAAGGAGGCACTAACAGTTTTGCATGAAGATAATGCAGCATGTATTGCTCAACTTAAAGAAGGTTATATCAAGAGCGATAGGACGAAATATTTTACCAAAGTTCTTTTTACTCATGACTTGCAAAAGAATGGTGATATTATTGTTCAAAAGATTCGTTCAAGCGACAATCTATCAGATTTATTTACCAAGGAATTCCTTACCTCAACATTCAAGAAATAGGTATATGACATAGGAATGCAGTGATTCAGTGAGGTCAAGTGAAGTGATCATAGGGGGGAAATACGCACTGCACTCTTTTTCCCTTAGCTATGGTTTTTTTTTCCCAATGGGTTTTTCCTAGCAAGGTTTTTAATGAGGCGGTATCCAAAGCGTATTTTGAATGATGTACAATCAAAGGGGAATGTTATGAATATTTATTATAATGATTGTACACATTAATATCCCCTAACTAGTACCCCCCACCTTTATGATTACTTTGTAACTTCCAATATTGTACTTAATATCATTCATGTTGAGGTCCTTATAAATAGAGGCACCTAATATGATATGATACACACCAATAAGAAGTTCTATCTTTCCCTTTCATATTCTCTTATATTTCCTTGGTTATTGTTCATATTGTGCTACTAGGCTCGTTGTTATACAACAAATAATAAATTTACTGAAAAAACCCTTTACTTAAAAAAGATAAGAGTAATTAAAAATCTCATATGTTTTGTACGTAGTATACATCATTGAACTAACAACTTTTTAGTTAGTCAACATTCTCACAATACATGAGGTAACATTACACTACAAACTCACCTCTTACGGATTTGGTAATTTACGAAGGTAAGCTATCATTGTAGTTTTTTGCGGCTTGTCACTCGGCTAATATAAGAAAGTAATATCAATGATGCTTTAGTCCATTGGTAAGAGCTTTGGGCTTGGGTCAATAGACCCGGGTTCAAATCTCTTCCATGGCATTAAAGATCATTTGATACCATCCCCCCACCGCAAATGCTCAGATTGACTGGTCAGCGAGGGGCCTATTGGAGAAAATGGCCAGGGTTCAAAGCCCACCTCCTGATAAGTACAGTCACTGGGACAAGTGCTCATTGCCTGGGGCCGGGTCCTTGGGGGAGAGTCCGGTTGGCATCCTTGGGATGCATGGGACCAGGGTGATCCCACCGATCTTCACCTGTATTGGAATATAAGAAAGGTAATATGCGCTAAAAGTGTAATATGGATCAAGTTCATGATTTGAACATCTACGACTTTCGCAAAGGATATGTAGTCCTAGATTACTAGGTTGATTTCTTTTAGACAATAAGAATATTTTGTGGCAGGGGTTATTCATACGGGGGCTATATTTTTAGATATACCCTCTTTATATTTTTTGTTTTTTTTTTATTTATTTTTATTTATTTTTATTTTATAATTTTGTTTATATAAAAAAGCTATAAACCTGAAAATGCGGAACAGTAAATATAAAATTTAATACGTCAAACGCTTAAAGCTGTCAGAAATACAGAACAGAAACTGACAAAAAACTGTACTGTACTAAAAAAGTGAGAGACAAAGGGAATATTCCCTTATGATTTGACATCATTGGGTATTAATAGTGTGACCCTATTTTGTAGAAACAACTAAAGCTGATTTGACAAACCAATTTGGAATAGTACCAACTTGATTGGCCTGCACATCTTAAAGTTCAATTGTTCTAGAAGCTTTAACATGTGCCTCAACTTTAGTGAGCATTTTCCCCTTTATATATTTTTTAGAAATGATAATTACTCGTATTACATGTTCCTGCTCATATTTCATTATTACTATTCACAGGATTTTGACAATTATCATAAAGGGTAAGTTATACAAACACGTCTTTTTTCTGCAAAGGGCACCCTCTATTTTTTACATTTTTTTTTATTTCCTTTACATTTTTATAATTTTGTTTATATAAAAAAAACTATAAACCTGAAAGTACATAGCATAAACATAAAGTTTAATAAGTTGAACGCTTAAAACTGTCTGAAATACGAAACATAAACTGAAAAAAAACTGTGTTATACTGAAAATAAATAGCAGACAAAAGGAATCTTTAACCAAAACCTCTTTATGTCACATCAAACTGGGGTTTGTATAGTATGACCCAATATATGAGGATATAGCAAAACTCTATTTCTTTATGTTTATAACAATTATTTGCGAACAATCTTGGATCAGTAGCAGATCTAGGATTTGAATAATAGTTATCATTGCGGAGCTAATAATTTTATATTGTACATTTACTTCTCCCTCCGTCTTATAATTATTGTTCAATGTTGATTTTTTAAGTTTTTATTTTTTAACTTTAACTTTAAATATTTATATTTATGTTACTTATTACTTGACGAGAAATATATGAATTGATTGAGTTTTAAATGTATTTTCATTGATATAGTTTTATCAAATATTATATAACACAAATAAATATATTTAATGTCAAAGTAGCAAAATAAATACTTCAAAGTCAACGGTGAATAATAATTACAGAACGGAGGTAGTACAATAACACATATTTTCAATAGAAGTATTAAAGTCATTGAGTAACAGATGCATTCAACTATAAATGCGGGTTACGAGCGCTAACATCAGCTTTTACCATTTAACATTCATATAATGTAAAACCAAATAAAACAATCTCCCCAATAGGAATTTTATAAACCATCCCAAAAACATTATGGCCTATAACACAAAAGGGTGGTGCACCTATAACACCATGACGCCGTTATAGACGTTAAAATGACACCTATAACTTACTGTTATAGTGCCCCTTCCTCTCATATATTATACAACTTAAAACCTTTTTAGTTTTTATAGAAAAAAACCCTTTAAGTCGTCACATAGAAAAAAAATAGCATTTTTGCCGATCAATTGCTACCATGAGGATTGTTTCTAATTATTCTCTTACTTTTATAATTATAACGAGTGAATAAATCAATGATCCATATTAAAAGAGATAATTAGTACATGATACATATTGCTTGATTAAATAAGTAAAATGATGAGTAAAAAGATGAAGTAAGAGTATATAGCAATGCTTATTCAAATAAGCATGCGTGAACACTTCATTTTCTTTTTCTTAAACAAAATGGATCGAACATGTGATTCATGTTGCGTGTATTTTTTCATCTTAGATTAATAAATGACAAAAAGAATTTCGACTTTGGGCGTTGACTACCTGGGCTCTTTCAGGAGCTTGGAGGAGATTTTATTTGGGGTTCGAGCCTCATAAGAGATAAAAAAAAAATTAGATTTTTTTTCTAGCGTGAAACTGTGAATTTTAGGAGTTTTTTTCGCGGGTATCTTTTAGTAATTCGGGTCTTGAGACCTGTCTGTTTAAATGATTTAACTCGGAAATCGAATTTCAAGTGTGATGTCGTTTAAAAAAAAATAAAAATCCGACTCTTCATAGACAACTTCAATTTGAAGTCCGTGCTCATTTAATTCGGTTCAAATGTCAAGTACACATGTGACATGTTTTAAATTCCGTAGACTAGTCATAGTCTTGAACTTCGATTTTAGGACCAAAATTATTATATATGCTATTTGTCGGGGAAGAGAGAGAAACCAACCACACGCATTAAATGCTAAGTTTTCCAACTAGGCAGAAACAGCCCCTGAGGTTCAAGTGACGCTGCAAAATAAGTCCAAACATTAAATGCAAAGTTTCATAACTTGTCAAAAACAGTCCCTGAGGTTTAAGCATCGTTACAAAATAAGTCCAAACATTAAATGCAAAGTTTTACAACTTAGCAAAAATAGTCCCTGAGGTTCAAATTTCGCTGCAAAGTAAGTCCTTTGAAGCCAATCCCGCTGCATCGCGCAAGTTCCCACACTCGTTATTACTGTAGTTGATTACCGACAAGGTTATTTTAGTATGTTTTAATTTTAAGAGAAATGATAGATGGACCTAAACTTAGGCCTAATTTTAGACCTAAACACAAGTGGCATCATCCTGACGGGTTGTAAAGTAAGTGGGTCTATATCTGCACCAATCAGAATGATGTCATTTGGATTTAGGTCTAAAATTAGGCCTAAGTTTAGGCCTCTATATCATTTCTCTAATTTTAAATATGTTGAATCATGCATAAGATTATAAATAGAGTGAAGCGTGGCGTGGTGTGACGGCATTATCAAGTTTCACGTAATTGTGGTTAAAGTGAAGCCTTTGCGTTTATAAGGCGTGATATAAGGCGGCACAACGTATGAAAATATTATATATTTATATCATAATTCATATATATCAAGTTTACAAAACATGTGCTATAAAACGGCATGACGGCATGACGTGGCAACATGACCAAACCTCATGCCTTTGCGAACTTTTTAGAACAGTGATCATACATTAGTAATAGTCTTCATATTTGTTTATTATGTTAGGGTTTCTTGTTTGTTTTTTATTAGTATTATCTATAAAATTTGCTACACTCGCATAAAAGTTTCTACAAAAACAATTCACTCGCTGGGATAGACCCGTCCGTCCTCCACGGTGTTACTTAACAAACTACTTACTAACATTAAATAACCACGACTATGAGCTTTCTAAAGAATACATATACTTGAGGTGACCGACTCTTTAACTACCGGATTTTCTAAATCCTAACAATCTCCCCCTAAGGGAGGTCACCTCAATTTACATTGAATACAAACAGATGTTACATTTTGATTGTTCTTTGATTCTTGATTAAGTTCTTTGCTCTGTAGCCCGTAGTCTTTGATTCTTCATGTTCTGCATGTTTTGTTAATTCAAGTGGAGGTCTTTAACTGATCCACGTGTTGATGAGTTTTGAGCCAGCATTGAGATCATCAGCCACCATAAATCTCTGACTCATCCTTTGTAGCGTTGCCATCATGTGAAGTTGTGACTTTTGGACTGACATGCTCACATTCTGGATCATGATTTCTTCTCATCAGAGTTGCGGAAGCTTTTGTTGATTCATGATATTTGCAGCAACGTAGCAAAAGCATGGAGCGAAAATATCAGAGTCACTTGATGAATATATGCTCTTATCATGATTTCTTCGAGATGAACGTAATGTGTGAGCATGCCGATATGGATTGACGCCTCAATTCTGATCAGCTGCAACCGTCGGGAGTTCCTGCAGACAACGGTTAGCAATAAAAGTGCACGAAAGTGTCTTTGATCACTTTCGTTGAATTGAGGTACACGGCCCACGGTTCCCCGTTGATCAGTACAAGTACTGCCTGTGATCAGGTACAATTCCGAGAAATCTCCTTGACAGGGTTTCGCAGCTGCTCTAGCTGTTCTCAAACCGGAACATCTCAAAGAAGACAACACGAAGTGAGTGAACCAGCGAATTGAGATTCACTGATTGATGAAAAATGATTTGAAAACAATCGTGTATTGCTTATCAGAAAGAGTTTTTGCAATACAACGAAGGTTTTATACTAGAAATTAATTTTCAATCATAAATACCTTTTGATTTTGAAAATGTAATACACAGTCGATGTGCTATAGAAAATGATTATTGAGCACAACGACTGGTTTTTCAAAGTATCCGTCAATCCATTTCCTGAACCAGGATTGATTCATTATGTGAATCACTCCATCGTTTCTGTTCAGTTGTCACATGGTTGATCTATTGAATAGATCTCACATGGCACCCACCAAGAGCTTGTTTGATGTTGGCTCTAGAAGGCTTTCCATCTTCATTGTGAATATGATAGCATATCACTCAGATGTTCTGGCAATTACCACAAGGATAATGCGTAGGACTCTTAAGATATATTCTCACTTTCCACATTGTGTGAAACAGTAAGTCTTCATTGATTGTGTCCTAATGAGATTTATTGATGATCTCGTGGCTCTAGACTCAATAGTGCACTTTGGTTTCCTATGTCGGAGACAAGGGAGAGGGTCTCCTTCTTCAATATCAATAATCTCTAAGAGAAATTCGATTGATTATGTAGGTTTCCCGTGAGAATGAAACAAGCCCTTTTAAGAGGAACTTGAGTAGCTTGGGAAGTTTAGTGCAGTGCGTCACTGGGTCTATGACGTCTTGTCTTCAATACCGGCATTACCTTAGTAACCACCAGTAGCATATGAATTGAACCCGGTTTCTGCCCTAAGGTTGAATAGATGGAGGGCTATTTCTTTTCACCCTTTTCACATTCAATTCTTTTTCATTCTTCAACCCCTTCAGTGCTTACCGAGACTTCATTACTAGAACCTTTTTGGGTTTATTCCAGTACTAGCTCTGTCTCAGTCCGCACTCTTCCCATTTCTCTTTTTTCTCCTTTTTCATCATGCATAAGGACTTCTATACTATCTAGTGGATTGTCCCTGGGTAGATCCTCCGGCTCTGGCGGGATCGTGGGAACGAATACCTAACCTAACCATCCTTATATCTTCGTGCATAAAGTAAATTTGGTCGGTCTTTAGGTATTGTTCATTCCGCCTCAAAACCATTTGAAAATCAATCAAGGTACTTGTGATATAAAATCAAAGCATTTTGTACCTTAATTGTTTTTGATATTTTAGAAAAGCTCCCCCTCCACATGTACTTCACGTATTAGAACTTGTTTTAGCACATGGAGGCAAGAGGACTTTGAAATCTTAGATTAAGAATGAAAGATCCAATCTTTTGATTAACATTTTCTAAAATGATTATCATCACTTTCCCATCAAATCTAGTATTTTAAGTACTTTGAATGAAATATTTTGGGAAGGATGAGGTTTTCTTTTAATTACTCCCCCTCAATATGTGCATCGAGATTCAAAAGTGTTTTGCACATATTAGAGGGAACTTGCACTTAGAGACAAATCAATCACGTTTCAATTCTTTTTTGTTTAAGATAAATTCTCCCCCTTAACATGTGCATGGAAAATTTGAAATCGTTTGGCACATGTAGGGAGGGGAGCTTGTTATTATCTTTATAAAACACTTATCGAATTATCAGTTTATATCCAATTTAAATCACAAATTCTCCCCCGATCACAATTTTCAAATCCTTTGAGATTTGTTATCTCTATTGATTTAAATTATTTTTGAAAACTTTTGAGGAGAATTGTGACTTGCTTTTGAAAAACCTTTTAACTGATAAGGATCAGATTCTGAAATTTTAAACTCCATTGATCAAACATGCATAAATATCTTTTGAAAACCCATTTCTTTTTGATTATCCAAAAACTTGCTCGTTTACGTGCCAATTGTTTGAAAAATAACCCTTTTTGATTTGATTGAAATCATTCTCCCCTCAATCAATGACATAAGTTGTTGATTGAGTGTTAGAGATTTTGACAAATGATAAGTCCAGTTGATTTTCAAAAATATAGAGTCCGAGTTATTTTCAAAGTAACTTTGTTTTCATTAGATGACAAATATTTTTCAGAAGAATATTTAGAAGGAAAAATATTTGTGAAGGAAACATTCGTCTTTTTGGCGATAAACATTTGTTTTTAGAATCAGAGCATGAGGTTTTAAAAATAAGATTAAGCATAGCTCTGTTCTTTCTTTTAAAACGGGTTACTACCTGGAATGACAATAAACCATCATTTTTCTCCATCTCGTTTTTTTTTTCTTTTTTTAAGTTAATGTACATTCGAACTTCATCTAAAAACCCATGTCATTCTTTGAGTGACAAATCAAAGTCCGTAGATGTTATCGAAGAACAGAAATTTGATTAAAAGACAAATAATAATTTTTTTTTTGGGTTTTTTCAAAGATTTTTGATTTTTTATGGATTTTGAAATTTTATATTTTTCTGTTTTCTTTTTGTGGGTTTTATAATTTTTTATTTTGCTTTTTGAATAAATATGTACAAGAGATAGATGAAGAAAAATCCTTTACTGCTCGTCTTCCTCTCGAAGACGTTTGAGTATTTCCGGTTGTAGACTCTTTAGTCCAAATCGTGGAAGAATAAACTCAAAACGTTCTCTAGGAAGAGCTTTAGTGAAGATGTCTGCTAGCTGATATTCAGTTCTCACAAAATATAGTTCCACCACACCTTTCTCCACTTGCTCCCTGATGAAATAATGTCGAATGTCGATATGCTTTGCTCTTGAATGTTGAACGTTGTTGCATGAGAGAGCAATGGCACTTTTGTTATCACAATACAGAGGGATTTTGTTGAATTCAAAGCCATAGTCAGATAATTGTGATCTCATCCATAGGATTTGTGCACAACAAGATGACATGGCTATGTATTCCGCCTCTGTAAAGGATATAGACGTACTCATTTGTTTCTTAGAAGACCAGCTTACAAGCTTTTCTCCTAAAAATTGAGCACCACCTGACGTGCTTCGACGTGTATCTTGACACCTTGCATGGTCTACATCTGCATATGCTGTTAGTGACATATTGGTGTCCTTCGGATACCAAAGTCCCATGTTAATGGTTCCTTGGAGATACCGAAAGACCCGTTTAACCGCTTCAAGGTGCTTTTTTGTAGGCTTAGCCTGGTATCTAGCACACATGCATACAACGAACAGAATATCAGGTCTACTGGCTGTGAGGTACATCAAGGATCCAATCATGCTTCGATATTTCGTTTGATCAACCATGATCCCTGAGTGGTCCTCATCCAGTTTAGTACGCTCCACCATGGGAATGTCAACAGGGTCACAAGTATCAAATCCAAATTTCTTTAAAATTTTATTTGCATATTTAGATTGATTAATAAAAATGCCTCCAGGACTTTGTGAAATTTGTAATCCCAAGAAAAATGACATTTGTCCCATCATAGACATTTGAAATTTGGAGCCCATCTCCTTTGAAAAACGGTCACATTCGTTAGGGTCGGTCGAGGCAAAAATAATGTCATCAACATAGATTTGAACATGAATTAAGTGTTTGCCTGACTTTCTGGTGAACAATGTGGGGTCAACTGCTCCTCTGCTGAATCCATTAGTTAAGAGAAACTTTGACAGTGTATCATACCATGCCCTTGGAGCTTGCTTCAAGCCATAAAGAGCCTTCTTCAAGCGATAGACATGAGTAGGCATTCTGGATCCACAAATCCTTCAGGCTGACTAACGTATACGATTTCTTTCAGATCTCCATTAAGGAAGGCAGTCTTCACATCCATTTGATAAACCACCATGTTCTTACTAGCAGCATTAGCCAAGAAGATTCTGATTGTCTCGATACGTGCAACTGAAGCAAATGATTCCTCAAAGTCAATACCCTCCTCTTGACGATATCCTTTAGCAACTAGTCCTGCCTTGTTCTTTAACACATCTCCATGCTCATCAAGTTTTACTTTGAAGATCTATTTGAGAGCAATGATCATAGCACAGTCAGGAGCTGGTACCAATTCCCAAACATCTAGTCGATCAAACTCGTGAATTTCTTCTTGCATCGCATTGAACCAACTGTGCTCAGGCATTGCGGTTTTAACATCTTTCGGTTCGACCTTTGATAGGATGGAATTGAAGAAGCACCATAAGGCGTCGGTAGCTAGTTGTTTACGAGTGGATACCGGACGAGAAGGATTCCCAATGATATTGTCCAATGGATGATCATGTGTCCATTTTCTGAAATGCTCGTGTGGTTGTGGTTGAGGAACTGATGTAGCAGAGTTGGGGTCTCCTGATGAAGATGGTTCAGATGATGGATCAGGAGCAAAAATGTTTTCAAACGGTGCATCTTCTGGAGTGGCAAAGGGGTTATCTCCATCATAGTTGGCAGAGACATTTCCATGATGTACACTCGAAGATTGAGGATTTGAGGATGATGATGAGTGATCTGCAGCAGGCGCTTCTTGGGATAGTGACACATAAGTAGATGGATTATCTATGTTGACAGGATTAGGAGCCGCCACTGTTGATGGTGTTGTATGGTTAATGTTCTGAGGTTCATAGTATTCATCAAACATCGGATCAAACAATTTCTTCAAATCTTCTTCAGAAGGAGGTACATATGGAACTGCAGGTGAGGGATTATGTACAAGAGAAGAACTGATGAGACTACAAGATGAATGATTAGATGCGGGTCCTGAACTAGATTGTCCATGAGCCATTTGCCCAGACAGCTCATCGAACGTGACGTAAATAGTTTCCATGATATCTCGGGGTTCTTTTGTTGTAGATTCGGTAACCCTTCCGGTTTGGTGCATAACCCACAAAAACTCCAATGTCCGCCTTAGCTCTTAATTTACCTAAATCTTGACCATCATTCGTTGGATAGCATAAAGCACCGAACACACGAAGGAAAGAGAGATCAGGTTTTCGATTGTGGACAAGTTCGTATGGAGTTTTTCCATGAGTGGTGTGAATAAGGGAACAATTTTGGGTATAACAAGCAGTGGCAATGGCTTCACCCCAGAGAAACATTGGAACCTTTGAGTAAATTATCATAGTTCTTGCAGCTTCCAGAAGAGTCCGATTTCGTATTTCAACTACACCGTTCTGTTGAGGAGTACGTGGAACACTTCTTTGATGGCTGATTCCAATGTTTTCATAAAACTGACTTAGTTCTTTGTTAACAAACTCAGTTCCATTGTCCGTACGGATAATTCTGACAGTTTTGTTAAGTCGAACCTGCAACTGTTTGATAAGTTTGATGATGACATCTGGAGTTTCATCCTTTGACCTCAAAAACTTAAACCAAGTAAACCGAGAATAGTCATCAACAACGACTAACACATATTTCTTCCCGTTTATCGTTTACACTCTCATTGATCCGCATAAGTCCATATGAAGAGTATGAAGAACTTCCATAACTGAGTTTGCGGGTTTGGGTTTATGAGCATATTTCTTGCTTTTTCCCAATTGGCATGCTAAACAAAGATGATCCTTTTCATACTTTAATCTGGGCAAGCCTCTTACGAGGTCCTTTCTAGAAAGATCATTAATGGTGCCGAAGTTCAAGTGATTGAGACGACGATGCCATAACCAAGACTTTGTTTTCGAAGCCTTTGATAACAAGCAGATTGGAGAAGACTTCATCATGTCTTCGATAGAGATGGTGTACAAATTGTGTGGAAAACTAGAAGGGGGGTTGAATAGTTTTACCAATTAAAACTTCCTTTTAAACTATTTAGATCGACTTATGTCAATCTATTTGGTTGTGTGTGTTGGATGTTGATAAACAAGCATATAAAGATATGTAATGAAAAGATAAGAGTAAGAAGCACAAAACCACAACGCGAGTATTTATAGTGGTTCGGCTACAAGGACACCTTCCTTGCCCTACTCCACTCCCCGAGTCACCTACTCGAGAGTTTGTAATCACTACACCAATCTCCTTATGGCGGAGAAGCCTTCACAACGTCGCTTAACCTTTTTCCGGTACAAAGATAAATACCGAGTTCTTTCACACCAAGGCGAACCACACCTAACACAACGTCGCCTACCCTTTATACGGTGCTAGGCTAACCACCGAGTTCTTTCACACCTTAGGTGAACTACACCTTCACAACGTCGCCTACCCTTTATTAGGTACTAGGCTAAGCACCTAGTTCCATTGCAATGGAGGAACTACTACCACACTACACCATCGACTAATCCCAAAGGAGATCTACTACTTTACAACATCATCAAGGACATCAATATCCTTGGATCTAATGCTAGTCTATCTAGTACATCGAAACACACCATATCGAATGTACATCTAAGGCACCTTTCACTAATGCCTTTGATTAGATCTACAAGACACCTTTCACTAATGTCTTTGATTAGATCTACAAGACACCTTTGACTAATGTCTTGTGTCTTCACTTCTAAGCACCTTTCACTAATGCTTCTTGTCTTGACTTCTAAGCACCTACCACAAGTGCTTATCCTATAGACGATAGATACCCTTCACTAATATCTTCATCTTGACACTTGAGACATCTTTCACTAATGTCTTTAACACTACGCTTCTTTGAAGAAAGAAAGGGATCATCAACAAGAGGACTTCAATAGCCTTGATGATGAGGAAGCTTGGCAACTCATGGACTTGAGCTTGCTCGACTTCAAAGGTGGTGATCTTCCCTTTAAGAGGAACCTAAAAGATCACACAAAAACAAAACTACAAACATAGATCTCTTGGATATAAGGTTAGTGAGATTTAACTCAGGGGAGAAAGTATGTTAGAGAGGGGTGAGATATAATGAAGAAATGGCTCACTATTTATAGAGGAAAAACCTACTGTTTCCCCGGATCCCACGGATCCCTTCCACTTGGGATCCGGCTAGCACAAAGCTAGGGATCCGTGGTCCGCTCCTCTTTGCCCATGGGTATTTTTGGTTATGGGTCATGGGTCATGGGTTATGGGTTGATCCATGGTTTTCTTTCTAGATACAATGTACTTGGTTAAGTGGTATATATAAAACCATGGGTTATGGGTCAAAACCATTTGCTAGTATTTACCCTTTTTGTATATACTTGTATTTACCCAATTTAGCATACACTTAGTTTTTACCCATTTTAGTATACTTAGCTTAAGTATGTGTTAGCTGAATATGTAAACACTAGTTGTTGTACATATATATCTAAATCATAGAAACACTTATACTTGTTAAGCCAATATGTAAACACTAGTTGTTGTACATATATATATATATATATCTAGATCATAAAATCACTTATACTTGTTTTAGTGTTTTATGTGAATATGTTAGAAAACTATTAGTTCAAACCATTTACGTATTTTATTTGTTTCGTTAATATGATTTTACTTTTATTATCGACAAAACATTAGAAGATCGTAAAATATAAATAAACGTTTTTACGGCTTATTTGTATTAACAATCTCCCCCTTTTTGTTGATGACAAAACATAAAATTATTTTAAGGAAAAGCTAAAATTCGTAAACGTTTGAATTTGTAGTTTTTACTTTCTTCTCCCCCTTTTTGTCGAAACAAAAAGTGTTTGAAGAAAAGCAACACATCGTTTTTAAGAAAAAATATGTGAAAGAAAAATAAAAGAAGAAATAAAGAGCAAGTAACGGGAATAGATCTCGTCTTTGCTCCCCCTTGACGAGTCCATCCCTAAGTAAGGGCGTCAAGAAACTAATTCTAATCTAGTTCATTTGCAACTAACTTATGCAAAAGATTACGTCAATATGACGGGTGTCCTCCCCCTAGATGATTGCAGTATTTGCAACGGGAAGTCATGAAATTTAAATCAAATATTGCAAGTAATTATGCAACTTATTGTTTTGACACCAAGCTCCCCTAGCTTTAGGATGTCAAATACTTTATGTGTTAATTGAATAACTGCAAAACAAGGGTTATGATTGGCTCCCAAACGGTCAAGTTTAGTCACGCAAGCTAGCCACTTGTGAATGGCTAACTGTAACAAACTTAAAACAGTCTGGAAACAAATGCAATGAAGATCGGGAGAGTATAGTGTTTCCCCAGGTCGTTAAGTCCCAACGAGCCGTGCGAGAATAGTCAAACGTGTAGTGATCGAGAAGATTTGAACGGATAAGGAGATATGATTGATTATAACTACAGAAAAAGTGAATAAATTACAGGGGCTTAAATGCAAATTAAAGGAAATTAAAAAGATAAACTATATTAACTAAATGCTATCACTATTTTTAAACTGTTGTTTTTGATTACAAATTTTAACTTAAAAACTACGTGACGTACAAAAGAAAATGTGAAACTAAAGCAATATTAATCCTAAAAATATGAAAATGATATTTTTACAAACCTAATGATAAAAGAAAATTTTTAGAAAAATAAAATTATTTTTATAACTATTTATCTAATTATTATTAATTAAAAACTAATTTTAACTATTTAATAATAGCCTAAAATACAAGAAAATATGAAATAAAGCTAGAAAAATAAAATTATGACTTGGAAAAATCTAAAATAACAAAAGAGAATTTTCAAAACTATTTTTGTATTTTTCTGATTATTTTTCTATTTTTTATGAATTTTAAACTATTTAAAACTAATTAAATTACTAAAAATTACAAATTTAACTATGAAAAATCTGGAAAAATAATTTTTTTACTTTTTATATTTATCTTAACCTAAGAAAAATGAAAAATTATTTTTTTGAACTTTTTCTGAATTAATTGTATTAAAAGCTAATTAAATAATCCTAAAAACTGTTTTAAATTAAGAAAAATAGCAAACAGTGTTGGAAAATTATGAAAATTTCAGGAAAAGTCTAATTTAATAAGCTGAATCTAAGAAAAATAGAAAAACAGTGGCTTATGTGGAGGAAATTGAAACTGCAGTTGTAAGTGCTTATAAATAAGCACTTTGAATAAGCCAAAGGGTCCAAATGAGTACCAATCTCTCACAGAAGCTATAATAAGCTAAAAATACACTAAAACAACAAATTGCAACTATCCTAAACCTCTAAATTGCAACTGCTTATGATTTGATTGATTTGAGTTAAGATGCCAAAACAGATTATGAGTACTACTTTGAGACTAGAAAATAAGCACTTAAACAAGTCCAATCTCAAAACCAAAAGTATGAATCTAAAGTAAACCTGGCTATGTGCTTGTAAACCAAAAAACAGACCTAGACAAGCTCTATTGAGCTTGGGACAAGCCTTGCAATAAGCTGAGAAAACTCAGCTTTGACTGAGTTTTGTGAACAGGGCATATAAGCCCTGTTTGATGAGCTTATTTGAAGCTTTTAGAAAATTACCAAAATTCTACAAAAATGATATTAAGAATCTAGACCAGTTGAAGTTCTTGAACCCACAATTTCATGTGATTTGGCTCAGAAATGAATCCAAGAAAAATCACTCTAGGTTGGTGGAAACTGAGTTTTCCAAGATTTTTTTTTGACTTTTTGACAGATATGGAACTTTGACTTTCATGAACTTTGGCACCAATTTTTGGACTGAATATGATGTTAAATGTTGAAATGAAACTACATTAAGCTACTCTAGTGATATTTTAACACAAAACAAACCTTTGGTTTTTGAAAATTCTAACAGATAAGCTAATAGGACATATTTAAGATAATTTTGACTTTCAAGGTTAGCAGATGCAATTTTAAGACTTGAATGAGCTCATTTGAGCTTATCAAGCCTAAAGCAACAACTACCAATCACTGAACAAGCCTCTAATGCAGATTTGACAGCAAATCCAAACACAGCTTTAAGCCACTGATTTGCAAATAAAATGAGATAACCACTGATCCAACTTGTGCAGACAATCAAAATGAGTCTAAGTGACTTAAATACTACTTAATCAACAGAAAGAAACTGATTTAAACCACATATACCAATTATGCAACTACTTTGAAATTACACTTACATTTGGTCCTATCCACAGTGGATTGCCAAAGAACAAAGGATCCACTTATCTATTCTAAACCATAAAGCAACTCAATATCAACCCACATCCATGCTCTGCAACACCATAAACCATTTCAATGTCCATTTGAGCTTACAGTTGACTTTTGTTGACCAAAATTGAAAATTGATTGAACCTGTTTTCCAAGCTATTCAAAAGCTATAACAAGCTTAAGTTAACCTGGTTGAGCTTAAAAATAAGCTAATAGAAGCTTTAAGACAAGAGTTTGAAACTCAATTTCTCAACAGTGAATGTGAAAGTTTGAATCTTAAGTAAGACCTTGAATTACACTTGAAAAACAGATTATATTGATGAAATAACTTGATTTGAGTACAATAGAACAGAAGACTACATCTTAAAACACTAATTACACTAAATTAATGAAAAACGACATACATTTGAAAATGAAAACTAACTACTTGCTCTTCCTTCTCTCTTTCTTCCTTTTTATACACCAATACAGTTCCTCTCTCTCCTCTGAGTGTATCCCAGCTGAATTCTTGGCCATTGGATGTCCAAAGTTGATCTTGGCCACTGATTTGGTTTTGGCGGGAAAAGGTGGTTTTGACCTTGGGCTCTGAGCTAGCAACTAGGGGGGGTGGATGAGTAGAGGTGATGATGAGGGGTGATATGTGTTGCAGGGATAAGGTGAGAGGTGGATGGGAGAGGGCTTGTTGCAGGGCAAGTGGAGGTTGAAGAGGATAAGCCAGTGGCGGGGTTTGGATATGGTTTGACTTTATTTGACTGGGCATATTGGAAGGGGTCAAAAAGGGGGGGTCAAAGGTTTAAAGGCAGGGGTCACAATTGAATTTGACAAGGCTTGGTTATTATTTGATAAGGACTTGTTTTGTAATTTCTGAAAAATTGAAGGGCCATTTCTGCCATTTTCCAAAGTTCACACAAGGGTCACTTTTGACAAGTTTCAATAGTGCAAGGACTATTTTTGACATTTTCAAATTTCCAGGGACCAAACTTGACATTTTTGAAAGTTGAGGGACCTTTTCTGCCATTTAACAAAAGATTTATTCAAGGACCATTTTTGACAACTTAGAATATTTCAGGGACCTTGAATAACATTTTTCTTTATTTTGTTTTACCAGGGACTGTTTTTGACAACTTTTGAAACTTGGGGGACTAAAACTGCCAATTATGCAAACTTGATACGTTTTTCACCAGATTTTGATATTTTTGCATTTAAAACACATAAAACACTTATTTGTGATATTTTTATCATTTTGATGCATTTCTGAGTGTTTTCAGATGTTTTTGCAGTTCAAATGGTACAAAAATGATGAGTATTTAGACACTCATCAATCCCCCACACTAAGATATTGCTAGTCCCTAGCAATGTTTTGAGAAAAATTAATGGATTTCATCACTTTACCAAAAGCCATTACTTCTGGAGTAGCCAAATGTTTCAGTTCAAGTAAGAACCTTGGTACACCGATAACCAAATGATTTTGAGCAAATCACCAGCTTTCAACGGATTTGATTTGTCTTTACCAGAAGCCGTTTGCTTCTGGACTAGCCAACTCTTAGATAAATTATCAATATTATCTTTGGTGAGTCGATTACCAATTATGGTTTTTCCACTGCCTTTACCACAAGCCATAAACTTGCGGGCTAGCCAACTCTTCACTTTTAAGGATATGGTGAGCTGAATACCATACAATTTTGGGCAAATTGCAAGCCGTCAACGGATTTGAGATATCTTTACCAAGAGCCGTTTGCTCCTGGATTAGCCAATCCTTGTGTGGGTTAGACATGGTGGACTGATTACCATTTGTTGTGTTTAGTACATAGTACTTCCACTAAAAAAAAATTTTAAAATTTGGCCATTTTGGGGGAAAAAGGGACTAAAAGGGTACATTTATGATCAAATTCGCCAGAATTCCCCCCCCCCCACACTTAGAAATGAATATTGTCCTCAATATTCAAAGTACCGGCTGTTATGCCGAAACTTAGAACGTAAAAAGATAACATTACTAGCTAAGTGTAGAAACACAACAATTATTCTCTTTTTTTATATTTACAATTTTCATTCATTTTTTTAGATCTATATACAACATGTGGGGCATCTCCCCCACACTAGGGTGGTACACACGGGTGAAAACCCATGTTTAACTATTGTTTTTGATTACCGAGTCGCTAGCTTGACTCGACCCCGAATTAATTTGTTCATGGGGAAGTAAGTGGAAGAGACAATCTCCATCGGACTTTCATTCAAGATGTTTGGATAAACATTGAAGTACGTGAAAGTTCCACACCGATGAGATACAGAGACAGACCCGGCTCACAGATGGTACATGGAAATGCCGGGGTCAAAGATAATGTCTTCATTCCCGAAGGAGTGAAGAACAGGAGAAGTGACAGAATATATGAAGAAAAGAAAGAAAATCATGATAAAAATCATGACTAACTCTTCATCCTCAATAGGAGAATTCATAGTTTCATGAATCTCATCAGTTAAGCTTGCTTGATCAAGACATATTATGGGAGTGTCTAGATCAAAGTAGAAATTATCATACTCCGGAGGAGATATGATATGAGTGAGTTCATCTGAGAACTCCATGAAGGTGAATGAATCATATTCAGAATTGATATGAGTGGGTTCATTGGTGAACTCCTCCAATGTAAATGATTCATAATCGGGGAGAGAATTATGAGAATGAAAAGTGGTACTGCCACTAATCTTCTCTCCCATATTATCAAAACAGAAGGCTTTCATTTCCGGATTAGAATCATCGGAAAGAATGTCACTACCCTTAATGGGGATAGGAGATGAAATAGGTTTTTCATTGAAAGCCTCGATTTTAGAAATGTGACAAGGACTTTTCCTTAGCCTGCTTAAGTATTTCAGATCACAACTCTTGGAACAGGGTTAGGATTCTCTCAGTGTCCCTTAAGAACTAGTACACACACTATAGGGAGGAGGAGAACAGAAGGTTTTACTAGTATAACTCTACAAGAGGCTAAGATTACTATTACTAAGTAATAGAACACCTCTGTAGCAAATACACCTTCTAAATGGAAGACTCGAACAATCGAATCTTCTTCTTTTACTACTTCAATGACTGTGACTTTAGTTTCTACTTCGTGAAGCACGTTGTAATGACTTACAGTCAGAAGAGTAAAGATTTTAGCTCCGAAAGTTACTTTTTGGATAAAGTAGAGGATAGGGGTAATTCCCATCACTGTAAGAAAGGCTACTAAGATTAGGCCTTTACTTTCGGAAGACAAAACTATTATACCCTCTCTTCTAATCACCGTCATGGTGAAAAGTAAGAGTATTAAGAGAGGGGCTAATACTTAGTAAATGTAACCTCCTCAAGTGGTTACTTGGGT